>JAQNCB010000004.1:33101598-33115163 GCA_030068295.1 Euristhmus nudiceps | reverse complement strand
TACGCTCGTCAGACAGATTCAGAATCTGTCAGACGAGCGTACTGTGCGTGAAACTCAGAGTCACAGAGAATCATGAGTGTTTCATTTTAGTCATTCTATTTAGATATACCCTGCTCTACGCACAAGTGTATCGAGCACTGTTTTAGCAGCATTTTTCTACAATCTTATACTATATATATATATATATATATATATATACACATTCATATTTGCCTTCAAGTCTATGGTAAAGAATCAGACAGATTCTGATACAGATTAGTATCAGACATGAACACATGGTTCATCATTATGATTAACACGTCTTATTTAACTCATCAAAATAATAACACTTTTTAGCACAGTTCCAGATTCTATTCAACAAATATTTGTTCAGTGGAGGGAAAAGCATGACCAATACAACAATAAAACAATTTAAACATTTCAATACTGAATTTTGTTTATTTTTTATTGTTTGTGAAGTAGAAGAAGAATCATATGTTTATATCTAACCCTCCTGTGAAAAAGAAAATAAGTGTTATTTTTCATTCAGTTCTTTTTACTGTTCACAAATCTATATGCGTGCATGCACATGATTTAATAATAGTTTGTTTTAGCATGATATGATTACTGTATATTCACACTCTCTGTCAATACAGAGGTTTCTATTTACCCATTATGTACATGCTAGATTTTGGGTGTCTGGTCTGTAGTCAGTGCACTCAGTCTGTGACTCTGTTGAATAATATTAACCAGTACTGATAACTGAAACCTGTGATTGAGGGCAAATATTGGCTCACATTAGTAAGGAATTCACTTCAGTCAGTTTTACTTGTTTAAACTAAAAATTCCCTGAAAAACTAAAATACCACACACCTCTTTCAACAAAGATCATAATTTACATGGTGCTGAACACAAAATATTGAGTGTGAATATGTGTTCATGTTTGATCTAGGGTTCCGTGTTTTTTCTCTATCCCTGATGGCTTAGTCATGCTGTATGCCCTTCAGGGTACTTCAGAGCCACCTAAAACTGAGAGCACAATCAACCATGAAGTGCCTTGCAAGACATCCTACAGAGATTCTGCCTCTTAATAACTGGCTACCCAAACCTCAGACGTGTTACACACAAACTCACATACACAGATTTGTTGAATACAGCACAACAATAATAATAATAATAATAATAATAATCATCATAATACAGGAAGTGGTGGGTGCTGGGTAACTGATCCCAAGGTCAGGGGTTCATGCCCAAAGGTTGGCGGGGATTGTCACTGATGTCCCCCCAAGTGCAGCTAACTGGGTTATCAAAGGCCAAACATGTCTCTCACTGTCTGTGGTGAGAGGCATGTAAAAGAACCATTGCTGACCTTCGTCAACAGTAGGCTGCCGTTAGTGTTTTTGCTCTGCGATGGCCTGGCATTTGTCCAGGGTGCATTCTGCCCTTGCCCAGTGTTGGATGAGATGGGCACCAGCTTCCCCACGACCCTAATTAGGATTAAGTGGTTCAAAATTTTTTTTTTATTATTATTGTTGTTGTTGCTGTTGATGTTATTAGTATTCAATTCAATTCAGTTTTATTTGTAGAGCACATTTTTCCAATTGACATTGTCACAAAGCAGTTTTACACACTATAAGTAGGAGTTTACAAAGTACAAAGTTTACACATTTCTTACAACTCCTACACATCCCTGATGAGCAAGGAAAAACTCCCTCAGTTGACATGTGGAAGAAACCTTGAAAGGAACCAGGCCCAAAATGGAAACCCATCCTCATTTGGGTGAAACCATAAAGCTACAAATCATATCAAAGAAAGTTCACTACAGTCCAAAATATAGTCTGGTTGGTTATACCACAACAGTAAGTCCTAAAAAACTCTGGGAAAAGAGTTTATATTACCAGCAGTGAAAAATCATCTCCACAGTCTTGACAGTCTGCAAGTGCACATCCAAGTCCATATTAATCTCCATCAGCAGGAGCGACGGGCTTCCAAGATGAGAACTCCAGCCAGCATCAGCACACCAGGACAGACCATTGGACTTGGACAGCTGAAGGATCAGGATCACTGGCATCCCAGAAGTAGCATGTGTATCTCAGCAAAAATGCAGAGAGAGAAAGATTGAGATTGTTAGATATTCACATAATAATGTAATGGAAAAGAAGAGTTATTATTGTTAAGTGCCTGCAGGGACTCCTGGCATGACTGGCTGTGGCATCATAACTAAAAGAGAGAACCAGAAGGAAAGCAGACATGAGGGCACCCTGTGACGATGGGCAGTCAGTCACTACATTGTCACAAACCTGGGTGAGCATGTAGAGTGAGGGAGTAACCGCATCCCAACATCACAGTTTAACATTATTATCCAAATGTAATGTGCCATGCAGGATCTGTGCTGTAGTAAATCTGAATGTTCTGACAGCACAGTTACAGTGAAGGGGCTTGATTATGTCGATGTACCAGCTTTTACTAAATGGGACTGCAAGCTCTCCTTTGGCAGCTATAAGGAGTGCCAGTACAATGCCAAAATGTTGCCAAACCCCATTACATTTTATACTAATTTCACCATCTTTTGACAAGTAACAACATCAATACAATACCTAAACTTTTTTATTCAAAGCAGTACAATTGTATAGCTTATTGTCGATGTAGGCCTTTACAAAATAGCCTGTAATAATTTACCATGCACTACATTTTCAGTGATTAATGGCTGTGCAAAGAAAAAAAAAAGAAAATGTTGGATCAATTTTAAAATTAAAGTAATCAATCAGACAAGACACTGAATCAATGTAAATTATTTAGGTTACAGGTTAAACTGAAATGTTTTCAGATTTTTTTATTGTTTCCACATTTATTTCAGCATATATGCTACTAATAATACTTCTTACATTTATACAGATTTACTGTGCTTCTCTGTGCTTCCACAATAACTCAAAAACTTGGATACATCAGGTGAGAGATTTGTTTTATTAACGAGGGCCGCTGTGCATGTGTGTCATGTTAAGGAATTTTATTTGCCTACTTCCATACTTACTGTTGATTTTAATGCAGAACGAAATAAACAGACATTTTCAGCATGGAGACTCAGTGGTAATAATTGTTGCCTCACAGCAAGAAAGTTCTCGGTTCCAGTTTCACAGCCCACTGAGACTTTTCTGTGTGGAGTCTGAATGTTCTCCCTGTGCTTGCATAGGTTTCCTGCAGGGGTAATTTGGTTTCCCCCTATGGTACGAATACATGCACATTAGGCCAACTGCTACTTCAAATTGCCTAAAGGTATGAATGGTTGTTTATTTCTCTGTTAGCCCTGCAGTCAATAGGCTTCTTTTTCAAGAGGTCAGCAGCCCCGTGTGACTCTGACACATAAATTGTATAAATAAAGGATGTATGTATATAGACATGTATACAGTTGTATAAAAACAATAATTGTAAGTCGCTCTGGATAAGAGCATCAGCCAAATGATGTAAATATAAAATGTACCGGTAAATATAGACATTAAAGAATCTTCCCGTCTTCTGGCTATAAAATAGGACTAGAGCAGATTTGAGAACCCTATAAACTAAATTTATCTTCTCTATATATTTTTGGATTACTCTAACTCCTGTTAATCTTACTAAACATTTTTAGACAGACCATCCAGACTTCACTATGGGAAAAATATGTAATACCAGTGTAAGTGATCTCCCAAGCAAACACCAATGTTAGCATAGACGTCTATTTTGAGCCCTGACAATTAGTTGAGTTGTTAAGCGAATTGACTTTGTCATCCACCATTGGAGGTAAATATGTGTTCCGTCTGCATGGAAAATGTACACCTCCCAAAACTCAGGGTCCCACAGGCATTTGCACTGGCTCCGAGGTCTCCATCCCTTTCAAGAATGTCCCCATGGAGACTATAGTCTTTTCTTGCCAAGTGGACAACCTTGCTTTCACCAACAGGGGTATGGACAGTGTTTCCTCAAAGAAAACACATCACATCCTCCTGCACACTTATCATCTCCAGTCCATGCACAGGGGGTCATAATCAAGGTATTTCCTGGTTTCCAGGGAAGATGCCATAAAGTGTTGCCAAGGTCCAAATAACAAACATACATGTTTATAGTAAAAATGACATACTACTGTGGTTTACAAATACATTATTATTTTAATAAGGGTCACTTTTCCATTTCTGTTATAGTTGTCTGAAACCCAGATAAAACAAAAACAGCAATGATTTCCATTTGAAAAATAAGTATAATTAGATTCTGGTTACAGACACATGTCACACGTAAATATAAAAGTGTCATGTATAAGATTTGTGTCTGTCTTTCTGCATAAATTAGTCATTTTTAATTTACATACATTGAAGGACTAACTCTAAGACTTTCTTTAGTTTATGTAATACATGATATGTGAAGGGTTTTAGCACTCTGGCAAGACATTTCTTACAGCGTGGGAGTACTTTAATGAGAGAGTGGGCGAGGAGAGCTAAAGCATGGGCAGCGTGACATTAAACAGCAGTCCTCATAGGGCACAATTTAAGTTGCCTCTCATTTAAGTTGCCTCTCACTTTTTCCACACTATGTCTGGGTCCCAACAGGTAAATTTACAATGTGTTAATATTGAGCTCCTTATTGGCGGCACAGTGGCATAGAGGTTAGCACATCCATCTCACAGCAAGAAGGGCTGGGTTCAATTCCTCGCTGGGGCATTTCTGTGTGGAGTTTGCATATTCGCCCTGTGCTTGCATGGAGGTACTCCGGGTTCCTCCCACTGTCCAAAAACATGCCCAGAGGGTGAATCGGCTGTTCCAAACCTCCCTTAAGTGTGAGTGTGAATGGTTGTGTGAGTGTTGGCTCTGCCATGGCCTGGCAAGCTGTCCAGATTGTACTCCACACTCGCCCAGAGTCGGCTGAGATGGACACCAGCCTCCCCGCGATCCTAATTAGGATTAAGCGGCTTAGAAAATGATGAATGAATGACTGAATGAGCTCCTTATCATTCTGTCAAACATAATATTCATATATGATTTAAAGGAATAATCAATGCACCTTATTGGTTTAATGGAATCACAGCTCTGAGACTCGTCAGTGATCTAATGTTTTTAGAATAGCTTGTATTGCATTTGATGGCTCCACATTGGCCTCTTTTGAACTCATTAACCATTTTTAAAGCAATCAAGCTGAAATGGCTTTTTGTCAATATACTGCTGGGCAGCATCTCAACTGGAGCTGAATGCATGTAAGCTCAGGAGCTGCTCTTAAAAAGGAAGTCAGAAGTACAACAAGGGAGTGATGCACCTATAGCACTAATATCCAGAGCAGCCATTCTAGTTAAAGGCTTTCTAGTCTTCTGTATCTGTATCTAGGGTGAATTCACTCATGAGCAAAGAACCCGTTGGTTGCCCATGTTGTCCCTATGCTTTGAGTGAAGTATTCAGTTTCCAGTAGCAGCCTGTCCTAACCCAGTGATTCTTAGCAACCTCTTCTCCTTTGCCGGTCTCCCCACTTCCGTCGGTGGTGGCTCCGGAGCTGCTGTGACTGAGGGCCTTTGGTTACGGTAGACTGTCATCGGTCCAGGGGTTGGTGCCATACTCACCACACTTGACCTGTGGGTTGGCGAGGGATTTGTTGTCAGAGTTACCTTCTCCTAGCCGTTGTCTAAAGAGACTCGTCCCTACAAGGCAACAGGGTTTATAGTTGTAGAAAAGAGCTGCAACAGTGGCTGGATTTGTCCCCACCTCTGGAAAAGGTAAGAAATTACTGCTTATAAAATTAGTTAAGTCTAATTTCTGGAAAAGAAAAAGCAGGAAATGTCCACTGCCAGTCAAAGTGCATGAAACAGCTGTATTTTCCTTTTGAATGTCTCATTATAGGACCACAAATTGTGGTGTATGTGGGAGAGCTGTTACTGGTGCTGCTTTTAACAAGTTTACCTTAAACCTTAAAACCTGTGTCAAAGGGAAAGACTGGGGCAATTTAACCCTCAGAAAAATATTGTGTGTGTGTGTGTGTGTATGTGTGTGTGTGTGTGTGTGTGTGTGTGTGTGTTTTTGTGTGTGTGTGTGTGCGCGCCGAAGATGGATGTTCACAGTGTTTAAGGCAGTTCAAACAGTGCTAGACCACCGTGACACTGTCAAGACACCATAATGCTGTTAGCCGTCAACCTGCACTGAACATTATAAACCTTGAGATTTTCAAAGTTTGAAAATTTCATGGCAGTTCTCATATCCGTGTATAGCTGTCTTGCTGCGTTGTAACTGACGTGTCGTGATGTTTTGTATCCTTTCATAACCATGTTCCAAATAATTGCATGACAACCGACTCGCACCTTGTTTTCACACAGTGCGCACAATTGATTTGTAACACCTCTGTCATGTTTTCAGCGGTCCAGTGCGTACTCTGTACGGTAATGGTATGATGCCTGAGCTGTTGATGTCCTTTTCCTGAATTAACCTGGTTCCTCTTATAAAAATGGTACACTGTAGTGCAGTGTTTAGCACTGTCACCTCACAGCAAGAAAGTTCTAACTTTGTGTATGATGGGAATCTTTCTGTTTGAGTTTGCATATTCTCTTCATCCGTCAGGTTGTCCCACAGTCCAAAAAACACGTGGATTAGGCTACTCTAAAATGCCACGTAGTCGAAATAATTGTGAATGACTGTCTCTCCTTGATATGGCTGGAATATACGTCAAGTGTATGGTAGAGAGTGTATGTTAGTAAACTTCGAGCAAAGTAGAGCAACTTACTGCTGTTCTGGAGCTAACGAAGAACTTAAAGTCTCTGTAAAGACATACACGTTTATTTAAATAACATTCATGTTTTCAAACTTATTCAGAGTTCTAAACTTCATAAAGTTTTTTTAGCCTTATTCAGAGTTTGAGTGTACACCATGTGTAAACATTCATGCATTCATCTTCAAAGCTGCTTAACCCGAGTTAGGGTTACAGGGAGACTGGTGCCCAACTCAACCACCTCTGTACAAAGGTGGGGTACACCCTGAACAGCTCGCCAGGATATTACAGGGTCAATACACATACACTCCTACAATACACACCTGAGGTAATATGGAACATCCAATTAGCATACTGTGCATGTTTTTGGACTGTGGGAGGAAACCCACACAAGCAGGGGGAGAACATGCAAACAACACACAGAAACATATGGAGAATGGGAATTGAAATGAAACCAGGAACTTCTTGTTGTGAGGCAAGGCACTATAATCACCGAAACGTCAACACAGTCCAAAATGTAGTCTGGTTGGTTATACCACACCTGTAAGTCCTAAATAATTGTGGGGAAAAGAGCTTATATCACCAGCAGTGAAAAGTTATCTTGACAGGCTATGAGTGCACATCCAAGTCCATATGGATCTCCATCAGCAGGAGCAACGGGCTTCCAAGATCAGAACTCCAGCAAGCATCACCACACCAGGACAGATCACTGGACTCAGATAGCAGAAAGATCAGGATCACTGACATCCCAGAAGAAGAATGTGTCTCTCTCTCTCTGTGGTTTTGCTGAGAGAGAGAGAGAGAGAGAGAGAGAGAGAGAGAGAGAGAGAGAGAGGTTGTTAGATGTACTCATAATAGTATAATGGAAATAGAAGAGTTTATTATTGGTAAGTGCCAGCAGGGAGTCCAACATGACTGGCTATGGCAGCATAACTACAAGAGAGAAGCATAAGGAAGGCAGACTTGAGGGTATGCTGTGATGTTGGGCAGTCAGCTACTCTACTGTCATGAACCTGGGTGAGCATCTAGAGCAGGGGTCACCAACGTGGTGCCCATGGGCACCAGGTAGCCCGCAAGGACCACATGAGTAGCCTGCGAGCCTGTTCTAAAAATAGCTCACCATAGCGCCACTTACCAGTGAGCTGCATCTACTTTTTTTGTTGCTATTCTTTTTTAAAACTTTTAAAAGCATTTCATATTACATTAGAGCTAGCTGGTCTTCATGGCAACCTGTTAGTTTCTGGGAGTTTTTCATGTTTCCATTTTTAAAGTAATCATTCTTTGGAATATGTTTCAAGACAGAACATGCCGACTGATGGAGTCTTTCAGGTGTTATTTTTATCCTATTCTGATATCTTATGTTTTATGGTCCGCAGCGGTACAGGGTAGCTGACACATTTTTCCTTTGAAATTTCACCACACATTCTCTATTGAGGACATGTCAGCACTGCAGGGAGAGGAATCCAGCAAGCAAAACTTGTTTTTGTCCTGTGTACAGAGAGTAGTTGACACAACCCCATGCCATAAACAATGACATTCTGAATGGTTACTTTTGCCTTTTTTGTTGAAAAATTATAGATACCTTAGATTATTTGATCCTCAAAGATTAGGCCTTTCCTGGATGCTGGTTTTTCTTTTGTACCAGATCATTATTATAATAACCTGTTTATCACCTGTTTCAAATCACACAATTATTTAAGTGTTTGTTTATTCTCATTGCTAACCCTAAATTAGCCCCTTTCTAATTATTATTGGCATGAATTGCAGGCCTGAAACTCAGGAATGAATGCATATAAAAAATTCAATAAAGTTGCTCTCATGAAATATCTCTAATTCATACTGTAAACAATGAAGTACAAGTCAAAGCAGATTTAGAAATCACTGCTTTCTTTTCTGCTTTTATTTTTATTTTTTGGGGCATTTAAAAGTTTGCCTTACAGTCTGTAGGCTGACATTGACTCTGACAGAGTTGGCATAGCTCCATCTTCTTGATTCAGATTGCTATGGGCAATCATACATTAATGGGGGTGGTACTATAAAAATGAGATGGGAGATTCTATTTTAGAAGCAAGCACTTTTGTAACCGGAGTGGTGTCAAACAACAAGGAAAAAATCAGTTTACCAAGGCTCATCCCTATACTGTGTACTCCACCCTAACCAACTCCAAAAGTGTGTTAAAGTCCAAGTTTCAAGGATCAGTTGTAGATCTGGGACATTGAAATGATTCGCTGTCCTCTTCAAACCATCTTAGTGGCATTTCTGACAATTAGTCTTCTAGCCTGGGGATGTAACTTGTGTTGGATGTGGTGACAGCTTTGCACATCTCCTTTGGGTGTACACTTTGTTCACTGAAATAAAACTGAGCATGGTTTCATTTTAACGGCCATCAAATTATACAGGCCAGATGGCTCAAAGGCTGTTCTAAAACTCTCATTTATATATACTTATGGTACATGCCACTTACTACATGAGTGGAACATCTAAAAAACCATATTTGGCAGCTTTGTGGTCTATGACACATCTACTGACCGGGATTTCAAAACACTTATTACTGTTGGAAAATTCATGCTTGATAATTCACTCACTTATTTGTTGAACTGCTTAATCCTACTATTAGATTTGCAGGGTGGATGAGACTATCTCGGCCAACAATGGGCGAAGGCGGGGTAGACCCAGAACAGCTCTCCAGACCATTGCAGTGCAACATATACAACTATTCACACTTACACTCATAGCTAGAGACAATGTGGAACAGCCAATTAGCCTAATGTGCATGTTCTTAGACTATGGGAGGAAGCCGAAGTATATGGAGGAAACCCACACTAGCACGGGGAGAACATTTAGACTCCACACAGACTCCCAAGCCCTGTGAACAGAAGTGTTTTTTATGAAAAAACAGAGATACACTATCAAGCAATGATGTGTGCGCTAATGTCATAAAATGTTACTTTACTCTGAGAGCTATCGGTAACTTCTTCCACAATTAAATAATACATTTTATTTATTTTAGTCGCTTAGTGTACCCTGGTCTGTGCAGTAATCTGTGATAAAAAGATGAAAAAACTTTCAATTGCAAATTTAAACTGATCATAATGCTATGTTATACAGACACTCCCCAGCTTACAAACGAGTTACGTTCCGAATGGCCGTTCGTTAGGTGAATTTCTTCGTAAGTTGTTAGTATGTGTATAAGTAACGCAGTGCTTCTCAATTATTTTTGGCGACGCCTCCCCAGGATGAAGAAAAAATCCCCTGCCCCCGTACGCGTCACTATAAATAGTATTATTTGCCTATAAAATTATTATTATTAGTGCACCTCTGCGTAACAGTGTATCCTTATTAACATTAAAAACAAAAAAGAAATATAGTTCAACTTACAACAAAGAAAAACTTTAACATTCTTTCTCTTTTCACTTCATATTGCTTGCTCGCTGCTGAAATCCCCGACACCATAGTACAATAATGAGAGCCCCACTGCCAACTACTGTAGTGGAGGTGCAATTACACTTAATTCTGGTACAGTATGGAAAAAAAGCATGCTCTCCAGGGTCACATGAGCCCCACTATGGGCAGAGGAGAGTGATGCTGCACGGATGGTTTGTTTACGATTGCAGCACCGGGCGTACATATCAGCGGCGGAAAGAAGTACTACACAGGAAAGGTGCTAAATACAAAATCTGACTTACAGGCAAGTCTGTTCGTATCTCCGAAGGTTCGTAAAACGAATGTTCGTATGTTGGGGAACGTCTGTATATTAAATGTTTAACAGCTACAAAAGTTAGAGGAAATTATTTTATTTTGCATCTATGTACTTCTAGCTAGAATGAGAAATTGTCAACAGTAAGGATACACCAGAATGTATTTTAAAACTAGAAAAGCACTTGGAGAGTGCAGACCTCCACCAGGCCATAGGGTCACTAAACTATTTTCTTTATTTTGAAAGACATGAAATGTTAATATCAGGAGAATTTTTGTGAATGATTCCAAGTAATATCTGATGAGTTAGAAGCATTTTTGTCAAAACCGGCCCTATCTCTCAATAGTTATGAATCCTTCAAAAAAATCCTGGATCCAGACGGTGATCCGGATCACCTCCAAAATCTAATCGATTGTTACTTTTGCTCCTCCGGACATTCGGTAAAAATCCGTCCATAACTTTTTGAGTTATACTGTTAAGAGACAAACAGACAGACAGACAGACAAACTCCGATGGTTACATAATCTCCTGGCGGAGGTATTAATTCCCTAATTGTAAATTCATCAAATTATCATAACCTGAAAAATACTGCAGCCACACCATATATATATATATAAAAAAACCTACTGTATTTTTGTATATAAAAATGCTTTAAAGTACTTTTCCAAGGGAGCTGCTAAATCATTTGCCCATTCCTGCACTCAACCCAACATGCACTACACTTCCCAGAGTTCCCAGCACTGATCTCAGTCACTGCACTATTGACATACACACCATGTAAGTGCACACCTGTTTCCCATTCACTCAGATTATCTGCACTGTAAATAGGACTGTTTATGTTTTAAACCCACATTGTGAAGTATTTTTCTTTGAACATGTGACATACGGAAACTTTGTATTTTGTTTGCAACACATTTCTTTTCATTGTTTACCATATCTGTCTGTGCCTCTGACATCCTTTCTCTGTCGTGTTGACGGTAGAGCTGGATCAATGATCACAGTAAATAGAAAATAGACAGGCAGACGTCAGGCACAGAGAAAGGATGTCAGGGGCACAGACTTTGTATTTTGTTTGCAACATGTTTCTTTTCATTGTTTACCATAACTGTCTGTGCCTCTGACAACCTATCTCTGTGCCTGATATCTGCCTGTCTATTTACTGTGATTATTGATCCAGGTCCACCGTCAACACTTACAGCCAACGTACACTCTCTGGGCAATAAAATGGACGACCTCAGACTCCGACTAACTACCCAGCCCAAAATGGAGGAACTGTTGTGTGTTTATTTTAAAGGAACCCTGGCTGCAGGACATTTGTTCAGACTGAGTCATTCAGCTATAGGATCTAACACCATTCTGTGCAGATAGGAACACTGAGACCTCAGGTAAGACCCACGGTGGTGGGCTCTACATTTACATTAACAATAATTGGTGTACTAATGCCTCAGCAGTCACTACCCACTGCTCACCACAATTTGAGCTTTTATTGTAAAGATGGCAGCCATTTAATCTTCCGAGAGAATTCTCCACCCTTATCGTAGTAGCAGTGTACATCACCTCCAGTGCTAATGCTAATGAAGCACTGCATGAACTTCCTGACACAGTCAGCAAACAAAAAAAAATGGTCCCCCATGATAGATTTTTATCTGACTGAATTTTAATCAGCCCAACTTCAAGACTCTTGCACCAAAGTTCTACCAGCACGTCGGTTTTGCTATGAGGGGAGAAATGATACTGAACCTTTTCTATATAAACATCTGTGACTCATGCAGAGCCAAATACAGAGAAGTGTATTGAGAATATCACTGCAGTAAAGACTGGAACCACAAACGCCAACCAGAAAACATGGCTGACAGCTGAAGTCCATGCCAAGCTCAGAGAAGGGGATGCTGCCTTCTGAGGATGAAGGAGCTCAGAGAAAAAGTTACTGGTCCGGAGGTGGAGGAGTTCACAAATCAACCAGGACTCAGCTTTCCAAGGCCATGAGGAAAGCTAATAGGTAGTATGCACAGAGGACCCATAACCACTTCTGTGACACTAATGGCAACAGGTGCATATGACATCCAGTGTCTGATGGACTACGGAACTACACCAGAGTTGCCTAATGATTCTATACATGGTTTGAACCTCTTAACAGCAAAAAAAAGCACTACAAAAATCCACACCCATTCTGGAGAAACAGGAGCTCTGTCTGACCCCCATTGATGTCAGGAAGACATTTTCCAGACTCAAGTTTCGGAAAGCTGTTAGCACAGACAGCATTCCAGGGAGAGAGCTCAGAGACTGTGCCGATCAAGTGAGAGGTTTCCTCATAGTCATCTTCAACACTTGACAACTTGTCCATCGTTCCAGTGAGTTTCAAGAAAACTACCATTATTCTTGTGCCAAAGAAGTCTACCGTGGCGTCTCTTAATGACAATCGCTCAGTAGCAATGACTCCCATCATCACGAGGTGCTTGGCAGCAAAAGATCAACACACCATCAGGCTAGTGTCGTTTGACTGCTGCTGTTCACACTGTCACCCATGACAACACTGCAAGTCTGAATCCAACCTGATCACCAAATTTATTGATGACACAATTAATGGACTGGTGCCAGAACTCTATCCTTAAATCTGAACATAACCAAAGAAAAGGTTGTGGATCTACGTAGAAAACCTGCTGATCACCAGACCCTGCACATCAATGGCCAGTAGAATGACGTGTTTTCCAAAAAGCTCTACGTTAGTCTCATCTTACCTGAGTAAGCCTCAATCCTTCTGGGAGAACGTTTGTGGACGGACAAGACTAAGGTAGAGCTTTTAGGGAAAGCACGTCATTCTACGGTTTACAGAAAAAAGAATGAGGCCTACAAATAAAAGAATGTAGTGCCTACAGTCAAACATGGTGGAGGTTCAATGATGTTTTGGGGTTGTTTTGCTGCCTATGGCACTGAGTGCCTTGACAGTGTGCAAGGAGTCATGAAATCTGGAGACTATCAAAATGTTTTGGGCTGAAATGTAGCGCATCGTGTCAGAAAACTGGGTCTGCATCAGACATCATGGGTGTTCCAGCAGGACAATGACCAAAAACATACCTCAAGTAGCACCAAGAAATGATTGTAGAATTCTGAAGTGGCCATCGATGAGTCCGGATCTAAATCCCATTGAACACCTATGGAGAGATCTCAAAATTGCTGT
>JAQNCB010000004.1:32973379-32976437 GCA_030068295.1 Euristhmus nudiceps | reverse complement strand
GGTTATACTGATCACATTCTTTGAAATCACTCCACACCTCCTTGATTTATCAATAAAAGAAGAAAATTCTCCAACACTGTGCTTGCTTGGATTTCCTCTGATTAATCCGCTTTCTTCCCACAGTCTAATGACTTTACTCTAATTGGCTGTTCCAGATTGTCCCTAGGTGTGGATTTGAGTATAAATGGTTGTGTGTATGTTGCCCTGCGATTATCTGGTGAGCTGTTCAGGATGTACACCGCCTTCAACCAGGGTAGGCTGAGATAGGTTCCAGCTTACTCCTACAGTAGTAGAATTATGCAGTGGAGCAAATAAGTGAGTGAGAAACCTTCAGAGCAGAACAATTATTAAGTAAAATAATTTAAAGGATTTCACCACTTTCCTAAAAACTATTTTCGACCCCATGAGACAGCTGATATGGTACTCCAACATATATCAATATACTTATAGCTTTCCCGGCAGTGTTTTGTAAATTAAAGTACATTCGTTCATTTTTTTGTAAAGTTGAATTGAAAACAGGACAATTTTATTTAGAGGTAGAGTTTACAATGCTGGCATGAATCACAGTTTTTGAAAGACCTGCATTATCCCATAGAAAGTACTCTGCCCAAAGATGAGTGAGCCACATATAACCATGATCATTCCCCAGGCGGTTAAAATCCACCTGCAAAAGCAAACACGTAATCTGGATAAGTGTGATGTGTAAAGAAACTGTTATAAACTAACAATGGCATTCTCTCACCAGTCTCACCTTAGTCTTGCTGACAACGGCTGAGATTGCATGGCAAATATCAAACAAAGCCCTGCGAGTGGAGATAATATTTCTTAATTAATTATGTAATATCAAAAAGGTCTAATCCTAACACATTAAAACTGAAGATAAAGATGGAATGATCTGAACAATCACATTACAGAAGTGCTTAACACACTGAAAATCAAAACCCTTACAATGGGGTGGCATGGTGGTGCTGGGGTTGGGTAGCACATCTGCCTCACAGCTTGAAGATCCTGTTTTGAGTCCTGGGTTTGGTGAGGGTGCTTGTTTCTGGAGTTTGCATGTTCTCGCCATACTTGTATGGGTTTCCTCCCACAGTCCAAAACCATGGACATCAGGTTAATCAGCTGTTCCAATTTGCCCCTGAGTGTGTGTGAGAATTGGGGCCAGTGGTGTAGTGGTTAGAGTGCTGGGCTCATGATCAGGAGGTCGTGGGTTCGAATCTCGGTGAGACCCCCACTGTGCTAGTACCCCTGGGCCCGCCCAGCAGTATAAATGGGTACCAGTAAAAATACTGGGAAGGTAACTTCTGGGATGCTACCTCATGCTACCTGATGAGTTTCGAGTCCTGTGTTTGCCGAGGGTGCTTGTTTCTGGAGTTTGCATGTTCTCGCCATACTTGTATGGGTTTCCTCCCACACTCTGCCCAAAGATGCAGCTTACCTTACCTGTGTGTGCTATAGAGTAGTCATCACTCACTTGCTCATTTCTTGAATCATGTAATCCGACTAGGGTTGCGGAGAGGCTGGAGCCTATCTCAGATGATACTGGGCGAAGGTGGGGTACATCCTGAACATCTTGCCATAGTGTCACAATGCCAACACACATAGAACTATTCATTCTCACACCTTTGGCAATTTGGAACAGACAATTATCCGAATGTCTTTTGACTGCGGGAGGAAACTGGAGTATGTGGAGAAAATGCACAGAAGCAAGGGGAGAACACCCAAACTCCACACAGAAATGTTGCCACCAAGGCCCAGATTCAAATCGAGGACGTTCTTGCTGTGAGGCAGACGTTCCTAACTACTACACTACCATGCCGCCTGCTGTAGATTATCACAGTGCTATTTCAGCTCACAATGAGGTGAGGAGTACATCATGAATACCACTGCCTGCAGTCTAACCTGGGAAGACAAAGATGAAGAATGAACCAATGCCACCAATAATGCTTATGACTTTGCTGATGTCTGGAACAAACAAGGCAATAAGAAGAGTAATGATGATCAACAGTGCAGTCAAGGCAACTCTGGTGTAGGTTTCATAAGACTCAGACTCTCTGGAGCGCAGTACTAGATCCTGAATCACCAACCTGTGAAATACACAGGAAAAAACTGATGCAGCACTAACATGATGCTGGAAGTGAAAATACACATGTATGATATTTTAATAAACTATTGGCTGTTCACATACATTCTATCATAAATGTGAGATTATGTTGCAGAATCTTAAGATTTTTTTTTTTACTTTGATTTACTGTATTAATCCCACAAGGGAAATTACTGCCTCTACATTTAACCCATTCAAAGTGAGCACAAACACACACTTAAACTGTGAGCACACTCACTTGGAGCAGTGGCTGCCACACACACTTTGGGGGCACCCAGAGGGCAGGTGGAGCTAAGGCTTGCTCAAGAGCACTTCAGCCATGAATGTGGAGGACGGGAAGGTGGAGCTTACTACCTCATCACCACATATTTTTAATGCTAGTTTGGTTCTCGAACCACTGACCGTTTGGTCCCAAAGCCGTTTCTCTTACTGTTAGGCCATGTGAAGACTATTAGTTCCATGAATTATGCAGGGCTTTGTACAAATGTGGGCGGCACTCCAGCATAGTAGTTAGCATGTCCGACTCACAGCAGGAAGGACCTGCGATCGAGTCCAGTGCTCACGCGTTTGGTGTGGAGATTGCATGTTCTCCCATGCTTGTACGAGTTCCTCTAAGTACTCTGGTCCCCCCAATACAAAAACATGCACATGAGGCTAACTAGCTGTTCCAAATTGCCCCTAGGTGTAAGTGTGAATGGTTGTGATTGTGTTGTCCTGTGATGGTCTGGCAAGCTGTCCAGGGTGTACCCAACCTTTGTCCATTGTCAGCCAAGTAGCACCCCCAACTCTAGTAGGATTAAGGTTCGGCAAATGACTGAAAGTGACAATGTGGTAAGCACTTCCTCCTTACAGCAATACTTTAAATAAAGGTTACAGTGGTTCAGAAAATGACATTTTTTAAAATTCTGAAAAACTTTGTCTTTCATCAATGTAGCAGGAAGGCTGGAGCCCATT
>JAQNCB010000004.1:32965879-32970879 GCA_030068295.1 Euristhmus nudiceps | reverse complement strand
ACAGTCTGGTCCTTAAACTCTTCTTTATATAGTTTATTGCATGTATATATGCAAGTTTGTGATTTACCCAACAAAAAAGGTCCTCAAACTCATAAGTGTAATTATATGCCTGTACAGAAGGTGATGTACGTGGTTTGATTATTATGTAGAGATTATTATATAGTAACAATTTACTGGTATGAGTTTGAGCCCACCATGCAGAGGCATGGCATGTTTTACCCTTAAGCAAGGTCCTTACCTTGGACTGGGATAAACAGAAGATTACAATGTGTACAGGCAAAGAAAAATGATATTCAAAATCTATAGTGGGCAGAAACTAAGCAATGCAAATAAGGCATGCTTGCATTTTCTATAGTAATTGCTTCATATAAAATTAAGTGGCTGCGATGGCCTGGCGAGCTGTCCAGGGTGTGCTCTGCCTTTGCCCGGAGTCGGCTGAGATGGGCGCCAGCCTCCCTGCGACTCTAATTAGGAATAAGCAGTTTGGAAACTGAATGAATAAAAATTAAGTGGGTGGGACGGTAGCATAGTGGTTAGCACGTCCGTCTCACAGGAAGAAGGCCTGGGTTCGATTCCCAGCCTGGGCGTTTCTGTGTGGAGCTTGCATGTTCTCCCCGTGATTGTGTGGGTTTTCTCGGGGTACTCTGGTTTCCTCCCACAGTCCAAATCATCATCCATTCATTTTCTGAACCGCTTAATTCTAATTAGGGTCGGGAGGGTTGGCATCCATCTCATCCGAATCTGGGAAAGGGCAGAGTACATTTCTATAGCAATATTACTGATCACACTTCAAAGTTATTTCCTTTTCTGTAGAAAGAAGGACAACATTATGACAATACCCTTTGGCTAAAGTTTGGACTAACTTGGATTAAACCAGGCAAAATAAGAATAAACCAGCTTATCGTTTTCTGTGTGTTGTGCTCTGAAAATAAATAAGAAAGTATATGAATTGCTATAGTAAACTAAAGAAACCTATGTACAAAAAAATAGGAAACTATATGAATTACTATAATAAACAATAGTAACCCATGTGAAAACCTATAGCAAACTATATGAATGACTGTTGTAAACTATAGGGACCTATATAAAAGCCTACAATAACCTATAGTATATTCTACAGTTCCCTATATTAATACCTATAGTAAAGTGACCAAAACGTTACAGTAACCTATAGGTTTTATCGATGGTTTTTAACATGGGAAACAATAGGATTTCCTTTGCTGGGAACATATGGGTTTGTTGGTCAAGTTTCTCAAAACATTTATCCATATAATATATGAGAAGGTGAACAGGAGTAAAATCAAGCATGTGTAAAGAAAGAGTTGTTGAACAGAAACTTTTTCTTGATTGGTATCTCTCAGATGTCAGGGTGATGAAGTGGTTACCACTGTCATCTGATGGTACGAAAGATCTGTGTTTGTCGCTGAAGTAATATTAGTAAAATATTAGTAATATTTGAATAGTCTTACTAAGAAATGGAAATTAGGTCAAATACTCACCCGCTGTTGAATGAAGGGGGGAGGTGACCTCCAGGGATTGTTCTTACGTAATATCTTACAACAATGGCTACAGTCAAATAAGTGGCGGCAACAGTACCTAATGCGCTACAGATGACATAACACAAGAGGGAAATAACTCTTATTAAAATATATATATATATATAATACATATTATATATGTTTTAGAAAAGGACAAATAGGCTACAAGTTCATCCCGACAAGCTTGTTTCGTGGCTGGTCGTTGGCCACTCTTCAGGGGTGAATGGTGAGGATATTCATTACCATATTATATATAAACTAACCTGAATGGGGATCTTACTGTCCTACATATAGAGCACGGAGTCTGGCAGCTCACGTCTTGCATAAGAATGCTTTGTTCCGGTGGCGGCAGGAAGACACAAGTGCGTTACGTGTATTCAGTGTTGCGAGTTCGTGGTGGAAGATTATTAGGAGTCTCTCTTTGAGGCGGAGGTTGCACCTTTTATTTGAGCTGCTGTATGATGAGTTTGATGATAGGATGCAACAGGAGATGAGATGTTCGATGTTATTGTCTTTGAGGGTCCAGATGTGTTTGCTGAGTTCGGTGCTGTTTCTGTGCTTGCTGTGGCGGAATGCAACGGTGTGGTTTCTGTATCTTGTTTTAAAGTCGTTTTCTGTGAGTCCCATTTATGTTTCTGTTGTCTTGTTGTCCATGCGTGTGACAGCGGCTTGGTAAATGACGTCTAATTGCAGGCAGTATCCGTGGTATTATCAGCGGAGTGGTCGGATAATATTAAGATTCGTTTATTATGGTTGTGGATTATTTACTTGGTTGTTCATTATTTACTTGCTTATTCAAGCAGTTGTAACTGATCCTGATGGTGTTCCGGTTGAAAATCTTGCTTAGTTTGTGGTCCTTGGTGAAGTGTTTGCCTCTTAGCGCCAGGAATTTGTGCCCGATCTTAGCGTTCACATTTTTGCTGAAGGGGGGTTGTACCACGTTATGTCATTTCGGAGTCTGTTTTTGCCCTTGACCTTTATGGTCGGATCGCAGTATAGAGTGAATCGGTATCGGCTTTCATTTAGGGATTTTTGGTAGGGGGAGTGCTTGATCAAAGGCTGCTTTATCGGAGTAGAGTGATGATTTGTTGATTCTGGCGGGTATGTTCTTTGTAGTGGTGGGCAGATGGTGGCTCTCTCGATGTATGTACCGGGTCTCTGTATTGGACTTTACATAGGGTTGGTAGGTGTTCTGTCTGAGGTTGAATGTGACGTTGAGGAAGTTGACAATTTGTTAATTGGCTTTGATGGTGGCACGTAGACCATTATTGTCATTTGTATTAGTATTTTTGGATTTTTTCGGAGTCTTTAGGTGTGGCATTGGGTGTGGCTAGTCCGTCGTCTCTGTAAAGTCCCACGTTAATGTTTAGATCTTGGGGTTGTGTAGGGAGGAAATTCCCTACTAACTTGCAAGTTTCCACTCCATCGAAGCTGCCCATTGTTATGTCGAATGCTGAGTTGCCCTTTTTTTGCCAGGTTTGGTGTCCGTGTGTTTGTATGGAATTCTTGGCGTGGATAATGATGCTTATTTCATCTATGGTGATGTTATTGTGTGCTGATGCCAAGTCAAATTCCACAATGTCAAAGCAGATAAAGCTGGAGCATTTTTGTCCTTAACAGTGTTAAACCAGTTGATTACAGATGTGGTGTTCTTCCATTGATTGAAGTTGGATTTACCTGCGATGTTGTTGATGCGGTCGAGGATCTTCTTGCTCAACAACAATAATATTCCACCCCGAACTCGCAACACTGAATACACATAACGAACTTGTGTCGTCCTGCCGACACTGGATCAAAGCACTGTTACGCATGTGAGGTGCCAGACTTCACGCTGCATAAGTAGGACAGTAAGATCCCCATGCAAACTAATTTATATATAGGATGGTAACGAATATTGTCAACATTCATCCCTGAAGAGTGGCCAATCACCAGCCATGAAAAAAGCTTTTCGGGATGAACTTGTAGGCTACTTGTCCCTTTGTACAACATATACGTGGGTCACAGTGGTCCCACCCTGAGCCAGGCCTGAGAGAGAGGCTTGAAGGCGAGCGCCTGGTGGTCAGGCTTCTGCACATGGAACCTGGCCGGGTACAGCCCAAAAAGGAGTCATGGGTCCACCCTCCCATGCACCCACCACCTGTGGGAGGGGCTATAGCGGTCAGGTGCAGTGTGAGTTGGGTGTCAGCCAAAGGTGTGGGTTCTGTTGGACGAATCCTCGGCTACTGACTCTGACTCTTTGGATAGGGAATGTGACCTCTCTGGCGGGGAAGGAGCCTGAGCTGGTCCATGAGATTGAGAGATACTGAGTAGATATAGTCGGACTCACTTCAAGACATAGCTTGGACTCTGGAGCCACCCACCTCGAGAAGGGCTGGACCTTATTCCATTCTGGTGTTGCTCATGGGGAGAGGCGGCGAGACAGTGTGGGCATCCTTCTTGGCACCCACTTTTTGTGGTTCTTCCCAGTTGATAAAAGGGTAGCTTCCCTCCGCCTTCCAGCGGAGGGGGTCCTGACTGTTGTTTGTGCTTATGCACCAAATGACAATTCAGAGTACCCACCCTTTTTGGAGTCTTTAGGGTGTGTGTTGGAGAACGCTCCATCTGGGGACTCCGTCGTTGTCCTAGGAGATGTCAACGCACATGTGGGCAATGACAATGTGACCTAGAAGGGTGTGATTGGTAAATATGTCCTCTCCGATCTGCACCCGTATGGTGTTTCATTGTTGGACTTCTGTGCTCGTCACGGTTTGTCCATCATGAACACCATTTTTGAACATAAGGGTGTCCATAAGGACACTTGGCACCAGGACACCCGAGGTCACAGTTCGATGATTGACTTTGTAGTCATGTCACCGAACTTGCGGCCGCATGTTCTGGATATTAGGGTGAAGAGAGGACCTGAGCTGTCAACCGATAACCACCTGGTGGGGAGCTGCCCTCCAGACCTGGCAGGCTCAAGCATATAGTGAGGGTGTCCTGCAAACATTTGATGGAGTCTCCTGTCAGAAGGGCCTTTGACTCTCACCTCTGGCAGAGCTACAACCACATCCCGAAGGAGGCAGGGAACATGGAATCTGAATGGAACATGTTTCGTGCCTCCATCATTGAGGCGGCAGCCTATAGCTGTAGCCGGAAGGTCATTGGGGGCCTGTCGTGGTGGTAACCACCAGGTGGTTGGGTGAGGTGAGGGGGAGCCGTCCAGCTGAAAAAGGAGAGCTTATTGACCTGTCAGACTCCCGAGGCAGCAGACAGCTACCGGCAGGCCAAACGTGTTGCAGCCTGAGCTGTCGCCAATGCAAAATCTCAGGCATGGGAGGAGTTGCCTCGAAAAGGGTCTGGACCACCCTCCGGTGCCTTAGGAGGGGGAAGCAGTTCTCCACAAATGCTGTTTACAGTGGAAGTGGGGAGCTGCTCACCTCGACTGGGGATGTTGTTGGGAGGTGGAAGGAATACTTCGAGGAC
>JAQNCB010000004.1:32778864-32791847 GCA_030068295.1 Euristhmus nudiceps | reverse complement strand
TACAGGGACCTCTATTATCACCCACTGACAGCATGTTCTATTACTTGCACAAAAAATATTGAATTCCCACCCATAAAGCATGAAAACCGGTTCCTGGAAAACTAATTACATGTACATCAAACTCACCAGATATAAAATGGGCACTGCATAGTCTCTGATACTCGGAGGGTCACCAGGGCTTGTCATGCTGTTTTCCTGACTTTTCCATGCATCTCTTCACAGCAGCAATCTACTTCTCACGCTTTAGTGGTTCTTTGGGAACCGATAAAATGACAAATTCTGTTTTTTTTGCTGGCTGTTTGTGTATCCAGATGCTTCACATACGATCATCATATTGGGAAATTTTAGTTTTAGCTATCCAAGTTATCGGCGAGTGTACACGGCGAGTACCGATACCGTCCGGTTGCTAACGTCCAAAATGCCGGACGGAAGGTTACAGGCTGAGTGCGTGACGTCAGCTGCATAAACCTAATAGAGAACGAAAGTTAACTGCCATAAATTAAACTGTGTGAAAGAAATATGGCATTAACCATTTTATATTAGCCATTAGCTTAAGAAATTGTCACTTCCTCCCACCACCAGCATGGTGGTTTAGTGGTTTGTACATCCTCCTCACAGCAAAAAGGTTCTGGATTTGAGCCACAGGCTCGGCGAGGATGTTCCTGTGTGGAGTTTGCATGCTCTACCCGTGCTTGCGTGGGTTTCCTCTGGGTATTCTGGTTCCCTCCCACAGTCCAAAGACATGATGGCTAATTGGCGGTTTCAAATTGTCCCTAGTGCCCGTGTGTGTTTTTGTTGGCCCTGTGTTGGACTGATGAGATGTTCAAGGTATACCCACCTTCACATAATTGGCTGAGATAGGCTCCAGCTTTGAACCTAATAAGATTAAACTGTTCGTCAAACAAATTAATATATGAGAAGAAAAACTCTTAGTATATTGCCCAAAGCAAGATATAAAATAGAACACAGGGGGATCTAGATGACAACATTCAACAAGCCTGAAATAGAAAATGAGCCCTTGTGAACTTCAAAGAAGGTCAATGTGACCCATATACATCATCATCATCAGTTGCTTGTTCTGGGGTTGGGTTGCGGGGGCAGCACCCTAAGCAGTGAGGTCCAGACGTCCCTCTCTCCGGCCACTTCCTCCAGCTCTTCCCGGGGGACACAGAGACGCTCCCAGACCAGCCGAGAGACATAGTTCCTCCAGCGTGTTCTAGGTCGACTCCGGGGTCTCTTCCCGGTCGGGTATGCCCGAAACACCACACCAGAGAGACGTTCAGGGGCATTCTAACCAAATGCCTGAGCCACCTCAACTGGCTCCTCTCAACGCGGAGGAGCAGCGGTTCTACTCCAAGTTCCTCCCGGATGGCTGAGCTTCTCACTCTATCTCTAAGGGAGAGCCCCACCACCCTGCGAAGGAAGCTCATTTCAGCCACTTGTATCCGTGATCTTGTTCTTTCGGTCACTACCCAAAGCTCGTGACCATAGATGAGGGTTGGAACATAGATAAACTGGTAAATTGAGAACTTTGCCTTGTGACTCAGGAGTTCAAGTATCTCGGGACCCATATACAATCCCACCCTATTCGCCCCTGAGGAGGACCCATACACCAAATTTGGTGATCCTATGAAATTTCCTTCCAAAGTTATATCACCATAACAAGTCAGACAGACAAAACCCCTTTCTTACCTTCATTGGTGATGCAAGCTAGAGCAGGTAAATAAGACACGGAGCCCATGCGCCGAGATGGTTTCACCTGGAAACCTTCATATTCAACCAACATATACTGATAATGGAAGATAAAACACATCGGATATCCACACAGAAATGGATACATTTCAACACCAAAGTAAAAAAGAAAAGGAAAAAAAAAACAGGTCTCAAGGTGGACGCATTGCAGCAGGGGTCGAATATCTTGTGCAGCAGTTAAGTGTGAATACACTGAGGAATGCTGTACATAGAGCTCTGTGTGTTCAAAAAAGGAATATGCATTATATGACAAGGCACACACAGTGAGAGGAACTGCTTTATTTTATATTCACTGCAGCAAAAGAAGGAGCCATGGTGGTGTAGCAGGTAGCACATCTGCCTCACAGCAAGAAGATCCTGGGTTTGAATCCGGGGCTTGGTGAGGGCATTTCTGTTTGGAGTTTGCATGGCCTCCCTGCGATCGCATGGGTTTCCTCTGGTTACTCCTGTGTCTTCATACAGTCCAAAGACATACCAGGCTAATAAGCTGCTCCAAATTGCCCTGAGGTGGGAGTGAGTGTGGCTGTGTTTTGCCCTCCCATGGACTGGCGAGCTATTCGGGGTGTACCCCATCTTCACCCAGGGTCAATTGAGACGGGCTCCAACCTCCCCATGAGTCTAGTAGGATTAAGTAATTTGGCAAAAGGAATAAATGAATGAAGCTATGGCAGCACATCCGCCTTACCGCATGAAAGTCCTGGCTTTGATTCCCTGGCTAAGGTGTTTGTGTGTGGAGTTTGCATTTACTCCCTGAGCTTACATGGGTTTCCTCTGGGTACTCCAGTTTCCTTCCACAGTCAAAGGCCATGACCGTTAAGCTAATGGGGTGTTCCAAATCACCCTCGGTTTCACTGTGTGTGTGTATGAATGTGCGTGTGTTGACTGACGAAGGTGTGGCAAGCTGTTCAGCACTGCACCCACCCCTTTACCCAAGGTCAGCGGAGATAGGCTTCTGTCTGGATTTAAGCGGTTCTGCCAAATGAAGGAGTGAAACTGAAGTAAAGCTAATGATTGTGTTGCGAAAGGTTGTACATGAATTCTTTGACAAATGTACAGACTCAGCTTTTGAATTTTACTTCACACCGGTGGCTTCACATCAGCCACAAACATGAACCGAGAGAAAAGTGGCTTAATGAATCACACTGTTGTGTAAAAATTTTAGAATATCCAGCTATGAAGTGTTGAGGCCATGTGGTGGTGTTTAAGGGCAAAATAATTCATGAATAAAGAAAAAATATACAGCAGAGCAAGTTCTATTATTACATTATAACACATGGTGGATATAAATCATGTGAAACATACATTTTATATTATAACAGAAATATAATGATTACCAGCTGCAATTTCTAAACCTTAATTCAGTGAAAATAACCCAGCAGGTTACCCAGACAGCAAACATCGACTCTAAATTATTTAAACGCACTCTGATCTCCATTTCCTAAAAAAATAAAAAATTCTGTCATAAGATCAGGGTGAGCAGATAAATCCACCTTCTACAGTCGCCCCAGTTCATAGATTATTTACAGCATGCTCACACTCATGTGTTTCCACCAATCAGAAGATGGTGGTCCGGTTGACAGGAGAAAACTGAGGTCTTCTTTACCGCTCCATTTAAGTGAGTATCACATGGCGCGGCGAATGTCGACCAACGTAGTGAAGTTCGGGTTTCATTAGAGTTTGTAAAAATGTTGCAGGTTTAGAGGTCACAAAGATATTTTGAACATTAAACATTTCTCTACGAAATAAATTTTATGAAAATTATTGGAACACGGGTCGCTAGAATTTATTTTGGCTGTTTGAATGACTAAATAAAACCAAAAAAACCCAGGTGGTCTTATTCGTGTCATCAAACTTCTCAAAGCTGCTCTCTCAAGAACAAGCTACAACAGGAACAGTTGAGACGCCAATACATGTAGCGAAAGAAATTTAGTTAAAGCATTTTCCATCATGTGGAAAGTGGTGTTGTGAGAGGATTTCTTCATCCTTTTTTGATAGGGTTGGGCTCATCAACAGATGTGAACATGGTTCAATTTCACAATTCACCTGGTATTTTAGCTGGAGTTGGCAAACAGTTCCAAACGTTTTTAAAACAGTTGCAAAAGAGTGGGAAACAGCAGCTAACAGTCACTAGTGTTCAGCTGTCTTTTACAAACATTACTAAACATTTCCAATGGCAGCGGAGAACCCTGTCGGCAACAATCGACAGAAAAATTGGTGAATACAAAAATCGCAACACTCGTCAGCATTTGCTGCATCGCAAGATACAAGCTTTATACATTTATTCACTTTACGGTTAAAATAAACAATGGAGCCAAACATTTAACTGAACAAAGTATTTTCTTTTTTTTATTCCAAAACATCTAGGGTAAAAGAAGTGGGTGTAAAATATGTATAACAAAAATCAAGCACGAGGAACAAAATTACGAACAATGATGGTGAGATTACAAAGGATCGATACGTCATGACTGAAACTAGAGCTAGATATTGAATGCAAACTTGGAAAAACAAGTCATGTGCAAGGTTCTGACATTCATGTCTGTATGATTCTGATGTGTAACCCTGATTAGTAACTCAAAAATCAAAGCTATGATTATTTTACACTCCAT
Source organism: Euristhmus nudiceps (assembly GCA_030068295.1). Taxonomy (NCBI): domain Eukaryota; kingdom Metazoa; phylum Chordata; class Actinopteri; order Siluriformes; family Plotosidae; genus Euristhmus; species Euristhmus nudiceps. The sequence goes on along the minus strand of JAQNCB010000004.1, from coordinate 32,787,489 downwards.
TCACCTACTTACTCCTGCGGTACAGGATAAGGGTTAGGTTCGCTTGAGCTGAAAACATACACAGAAAATCCATGCAACCAGAGAGCACCTGTATGAGAAATAACCGATGGAAGAGTGACACATCTGAAGGAATTTAAAGGGATGGAGGTGGTAGTGCTGGTTTGGAAGGGGGTGGTGTAAGTAGAATGGGATAAACGGAGGTCATGGTCATATCTGCCATCCAACAATAATGGGAATCAACAGGTTTGTGGGATCTTGTACAGAATATACACACGGCTTTTCTCAGCAGCATACACGCATTCTCAGCTTACGAGTTACTCCTCAGGACTCGGGTCTTACTCAGAAAACAGCAGTCAGCTGTGATAACGTATACAACAAACAAAGAGGAATCTGAATGGATTTTTTTAAGGAAGGCTGCAACAAGCAAAAAAAAAAAAAAAAAAAAAAAAAAAAAAAAAAAAAAAAAAAGAGGTTTACAGTCTGCTGTGTTGTCATAAACGTACCCCAACGATAGTCATCTAACTCCAAATGTTTCTTATACACATCATCAATCACATACAATATTTCTCTGATTCAGGGGAAACCCAATGACTACCAAATCTTTTTAATAGTACTTTAAAGAAAATTATTCACGAGCCCATCTGGCTGAGCAGATGCATTTCTATCCCTCCCGATTGCAAAAAAAAAAAAAAAAAAAAAAAAAAAAAAAAAAAAAAAAAAAAAAAAAAAAGATAAACGTTTAAGGAGCGGACATTCGGCACGCACAAAAAGCTATATGGCCCATCTGCTGGGGATCCAGAAACAGATTACCCATGGCTAATAAGGCACTTCCTGTAAATGTGTCCGTGCTCAAATACGAACATGACCAAATAAATTCCTGTACACACCCACACTGCACTTTCTGCCTTTTTTTAATATTCATAATATCTATATGTATAGTTTTATTTCGGACTACACCAAGCTTCTGGATTCAGTCAGTTTGCCCAATGACACTGAAAAGCAAAAGCATGTTGAGAAGAATCCGAAATCAACATGAGGTAAACAATGCTTCTCAACAAGGCTGGGGAGGGAAAGGGAGGGGAGAGAGAAAAAAAAAAAAAGAAAGAACAATGGGCAAACAGATATAGAAGCAGATGGAACCCATATAAACTCCTGCCCCCTGGAGACCGATCAAGAGCACTACACTTTTGCAATAATTTGGAACAACAGATTTTCTGGGGGGTTTTTTTTCTTTTTTTTTTTTTTTACACAAATCAAACCTAAGCAGTTCTTTTTGGCATTTAAAATCCTTTCATGTGATGGATGTGAATTTCCAGAAACCATGTACAGACCAATCAGACGTGCGATGCATGGGGTGCATGAGTTACTAGTCCAGCAGATTAGTGGTGGTTATTCTGACGTGGGTTTTAATCCTGAAAAGAATCATTAGTTACTGATTTTGGAAAATCAGGGCCCGAGTCTCACAGCGTAAGAACGAGAACACAAAAAACATTTAGTCTCAGCATGAAGCTGTTCAAACTATTTCCTTATAATTAGAAACAATAAAAGATCGAACAGCAAAAATGGCTCAATAATGTCACCTACTACATCCATTACATCTCAGAAGGCTTGATGGGAAGCGCAGTTCTGCCATAAAGCAAATTACAGTGTCCCTGCTTGGACTACAACTCCCATCACACAACCCACCGAGGATCATTTGTGCTACTGAGCAAAGCAGAGTGCGCTGTACAGGCAAGGCATGTGTGTGTGCGTAGGGTAGGAGCCTGCGAAAGTCGATAAGACTGCAGATGGGCGAGTGGAGAGAACTGAGGGAGTGTGTTAGTGGTTAACAAGACCCTGCAGCATCATAAAGAGGCGGCGAGCACGTTTGCTCAGAGAGCTGTGAGGGTCCTGCTGCAGGAACTGGACCAGCTTCTGACGTACTTGTGACAGCACGGCACTCATGTGGTCCCGAGTGACTGGGTCACCATGATCTAGGTTCATCACCGCTTCCTCTAGATAGCTAGACACAGAGAGGGGGGGGCATTAATATCACAAATAACATGCATATCCTGAGGTGAGGACTTAAAGGATTATGAATGCACCTTATCCACAGTAACCAAAAATCTGCTAAAAAAAAAAATATCTGAATTTTTGGTCATTAAACTACACATTCTGTTTCCAGTTTTCTTTGCAGGTGAACAATCTTATTAAAAAACATTTAGAAGCAAAGGCATTACATGTTGACAGAAAACAAGAAGCTTACTACGGATCACTGATTATTAACAATATGAGCGGAGATACAGAGGGGAAAGAGACAAGTTTTGACCTTTGACCTCACACAGTTTTTAAAGTGCACCTGTTGTAAATTAGTGTTATTTGCTATTTAAAAACAATCATGTATAACATCAGCAGTCCCTTCAAACACCATCAGTCCATGCCCATGTTCCAAGTGTGAGTGCATGTTATGACACTTGGCACGCTCAAAGACATGTTGCCTTTCTGACTGACTGTTCCAGCCTGGCAGTGACGAGAACTCGTTGGACTGTCTGGGCCATGTCACTGACCCGTGAAGTATACCACATTTACGAGCCAGTGTTGAGCTGCACAAACAAGCGCTGAAATCATGGAAAACATTTCTTTTCCTTCCTAAACCAACTGTTGTCGGCAAAACTTTAGATACCCTCACACTCACCTCTGGCCCTCTGGCAGTGTTCTCATCCTCAGAGTCATTAGAATAAGTGTTCTTACTACACAAGAGACGTCAACACTGCCAACATGTTGACATCACTTCCGGGGAAAAATAACTCCGAAGCTGCTAACGCCTGTAGTTTAGCACACTGCCATTAATCCACGGGATAAAATGACCCAGTTTTGTGCTTTTTTGGGTCATTTATGTTAAAGTAGGTGTCTACATCACTTTAACATATTACATGCATACAAATGATCCTGTAAGGATGAACAATACTGCTACTCCTTAAATGCACAGACAACAAATCATACACCAAAGCAATTGGGATGTCCCTGAATAGTCCTCAAGATAAAATGCCAAGCCTGAGGCGCATTATTGCTTTAATACACACACAAAAATCACGAATATTACATTAAGGTTTATTTTTGTTCTTTTTTTTACATTTCTAAAAACCATGACGAGCACAAGTGAGCTATAAGCACATATGAGCAGGGGTGGAACCCAAGAGCTGTGAAACAGTGCCTCTTCAAACCCCAATCAGAGTTTAACAATACATTTCACAGAATGAAAGGCAAACTAAAAGAGATTACAGCGATCCCTCACTTTTCGTGGTTAATGGGGGACCGAGACCCTACACAAACACCGAATTTCTGCGAAGTAGGATCGACCCCCCTGACTGACGTACATGTACATGTATATGTGTATCTAATATCAATAAATACATATTCAACGCTATAAATGCTTATAATAACAATTTAACATTTTATGCATGAGATGTAAATAAAATATAAATAACAAAATACATATGTGTAATTGTACATAGATGTAAATAACTAAGAAATGTGTTTTTAGAACTTTTCACGTAATTTTACTTCGGCTTTACTCACTTTGCTGCTTGACTTCCGACTCCTCTTCTTTTTCTGTAACACGAATGCTGGGAAATTTTTCTCGACCAATCAGTTTGAGAGGTTTCAGAGCCGAGTCAATCAGAGTCCCAAACTGGAGTCAGTAATGACCTTGCGGTCTTTCCCTTAACTTTTTCACTATTAAATAAGGTCACAACCGACTCCAGTTTGGGACTCGGATTGACTCGGCTCTGAAATCTCACAAGCTGATTGGCCGAGACGAATTTCCCAGCATTCATGTAACAAAAGAGGCAAAAGTCAAGCAGCAAAGTGAGTAGAGCCTAAGTAAAATTAAGTTAAAAGTTCTAAAAACACATTTCTTACACTTTATTTAAAATCAATTAAAAAATATTCATAAAAAAAAACCAGTTCCTTAATTTTCAATGAATATTTTTGAAAAATCCGCGATGCACTGAAGCCTCAGAAACTGAAGTGAGCTATCGCGAGGGATGACTGTATATTGTTTATATTTACATCTTTTAACCATGACAGAGACTGCTTGGGAGAGGTCAGGTCTGCATGCTCCAATCTAACAGCACTGTGTAGCTCATGGAGTCTTTTAAACCTATTCATTCAGAGTTTAGCACATACTACATGGAAATGTAACTCCAATGTATTTATGTTGTGTATGTAAAGATGGGTTTTTACATTCTTTCAAAGTTTTGCTCGGTGGAAACACATGAAAAACAAAGTGAAAGCAGAGTTTATGGATTATTTTTAAAGCTGACAGAAATAGAGTATCCATTTTGATTCAAGTGCTATCCACTTGGGATAATGTATAATATCTTGGAGTTCATCAGATTCCTGTGTAGTATATACCAATATAAATTGAATATACTCTTAGTGCACAGTCCATTAAAGCACGGGGTGTTTTTTTTTATCTCTGCTATTCAGATTGTTATTAGTTTGCTTCGGTGCTTAAACGCATTATACAGGAGCGGCTCTGGGAATATACGTCAGCAATTTATACTGAATTAGAGCAGCAGAGATCTTTGATATGCGCGCGCGCGCACACACACACACACACACACTGCAGCTCTCTAAGCATCTAAACCAGCTTTCAACTGACATACTAAAAGATACTACTTCCTGCTTCGTATTAGCCAATGAGAAAGCGTATTTTTCCCCTCCCGAGGCATGCTCAGCGTTTGGATGAAACCTGGTGAAGGATTAGAAAAGTGCCAGCTGTCTAAATGGGGTGCGTGTGTGTGTGTTCACCATCTGCCTTAAAAGCGAAAATGTGGGTACTGCAGGGGCTCCACCCTTTCGCAGCACGCTATTTAAAAGTCACATGAATTACCTGACAAGCACTAATTAACATTAAAGCAACGATTTAAAAAATGCCAGGTGTTCCCAGTGTTGAATGGCATGCCCTTTTCCAGATGGCTGAGCTCAGAGGCTCTGTATCAGATTGTTTCTCATGGCATCTGCACCACCTCATCCGGTGCGTTAAAATCCCGGCCGCTGTGTACTCAAAAGGAATGTTCAGGATTAAAAGCTTTTAGCCCCCTGTAGTGGAAATGATGTGCGTTGGTTCTCTTCGGCCCCTCCTACACATGAGGGGATGGAATTAAAGAACTTGTAAACGTGCTTCATGTAGAACATTTTTTGGGGAAAAGTTGAGTTCCACACATCTTCAAGGGCGTGAGGTGCTAACTAGCCTGTTAACTATAGTTCACGGAAGCAAACAAAAATAAATCATATCCAGGGCCTCCAAGTGTATTTTTATTACTGTTCCGAGCCATCTGGATACCTTATTACAGAATTGGTTCATTACACATAAGCCAGATAAAAATACACACTGGAATAACTGACTCAGACTCTATTTATGAACAGGTTGCTCTGAGTCCTCTCAGATACAAATTCTATAAAATCTGATTCTTATAAACACCCTCTTATTGTAAACACTCAAGTTTCAATCTCTCTTCTGATTCTGATGGTCCTTTATACCCGAGCCTTGTGGATCATCAGAACCGGTGCTTATCCCCGATTTATGTAGCCTGAAGCAACTAGGAGTTCAACTCCTCCTGGATGGGACGCTAGTCCATCCATCTGTAACAATGTCATAAAACTCGTTTGATGCTCAGAATGGAGCCGTGATGATGAACGCCTCTGAAGTGCCGTATGATCTTTGTGCAGAACATCTGTATCTAATTCAAGGCAGAACTGTCTGACAAAATGCTGAGTGTGCATTATTATTATTAAAGGAACAATGTGTAAGATTTAGTGGTATCGAGGGGCATCTAGTGGTTCAGTTTCAGATTGTAACCAATTGAAATTTCAAAATGGACCTCTCCCAGTCAAAGGCTGCATCATTCTGGGCTACCAAAGAAACATGGTGGTGCAAGATGGCGGCCTCCTTGAGAAGGGAACCAACGTCCCATGTAGGTATAAACAGTTCGTTCTAAATTACTTTTTGTGAATGTAGATGAATTAAAACTTGTGTGCTGCCATACTTCATTTTTGGTAATACACCATTCAAATTATTACATACTGTATCTTAAACAAAACTGTCAAAACAAAATGGAGCAATTCAAGAAAAATTTTGAATTAAAGTATACATGCGCCCCGACTATTTTTCACCTGCCATGATGGTGCAGCCGGTAAAGTTTTCATCCCCGCATTATTACTGTGATTACACACGTTTCTCTCTCAATAACTGCTTGATATCAGACAATTTTTCAGGGGAGTAACTTGGGAGCAAAAGCTGAAACAATATTACGGAAAAGGTCACCAAACTCTCCAATTGGTTATAATAGCTAGGTAGTGACTGGTGTGATTCTGGTGGGGGTCTGTAGTCTCATATCTAGGAACTGTACTGTTCCTCTAAACACACTGTTTAAACACACTGCTGAGACGGTGGTACTGACCTATACGTACATGCTAGAGATCGTCACACAGAGTAATGTATGACCATACGGGCAATCACACACACCAGTGTCTGTGAGTAAAACTCAGAGGTGGCTTTCGTGATCAAGAGCAGTAAAGGGATTTGCCAGTGTGTGAGAGGAACATTAGGGATATGACTAGAGTGTGGCTGATCATTCCCTCTCTGCACATTTACCTCGGTCAGGCTTGACGACAATCAGCATTAATGAGCTTAAAACAACACAACTCGGGATAGTTCAACAGAGCCGGGAAACAATAGTCAAGTGGCACTCAGTTCAAGGTTGTTTCCAGATCAAAATGGATCACATGGACAAATCACATGGACAAACTACTGCACAGCCCTGCTTCATCTCTCAGAGGGGAAAACTACTGCCCATCCAAGCTTTATCTCTCAGAGGGGCAAATTACTGCACATCCCCGCTTTATCTCTCACGGGAGCAAACTACTGCCCATCCATGCTTTATCTCCCAGAGGAGCAAATTACTGCACATCCCCGCTTTATCTTTCAGAGGGGCAAACTACTGCCCATCCCTGCTTTATCTCTCACATGGACAAACTACTGCACATCCCTGCTTTAACTCTCATGGGAGCACACTACTGCCCATCCCTGCTTTATCTCTTATGGGAGCAAACTACTGCCCATCCCTGCTTTATCTCTCAGAGGGGCAAACAACTGCCCATCCCTGCTTTATCCCTCAGAGGGGCAAACTACTGCCCATCCTTGCTTTATCTCTCAGAGGGGCAAACTACTGCACATCCCTGCTTTATCTCTCATGGGAGCAAACTACTGCCCATCCCTGCCTTATCTCTCAGAGGGGCAAACTACTGCCCATCCCTGCTTTATTTTCTCACATGGACAAACTACTGCACATCCCTGCTTTATTTTCTCACATGGACAAACTACCGCCCATCCCTGCTTTATCTCTCAGAGGAGCAAACTACTGCACATCCCTGCTTTATCTCTCAGAGGAGAAAACTACTGTCCATCCCTGCTTTATCTCTCACAGGCAAAAGTAGTGTATTAATCTCAGTGAATCTGGTCATAATCACCATTAAATGTGAAGCTAATTCTTTGCTTCTAACCTTACATTTCTAAACTTTGAGAGATTTTGAGACTTGCAGTAACTTCCTCTTGTCCCTTGGAAGGGTGTGAAAGAGGCCAGGAGTTCAAGATTTCAGTAAAGTAGCACTGCATACAGACTGACCTGATCTTGAGGTCGGTGCGTGTAGCCAGGTTGGTGGAGAGCTGTTGGATAAGTGAGAGCAGCACAGCTTGGTGCAGGGGGCAGGAGCTCTGTCCGAACACCTGCTGAGAGTCCACTGTCTCGCACACAAACAGTACCAGGTTGAGATCAGCTGCAGACAAGGCCTGGAGAAACAGCACTCATTAACTGTTTATAGCATTCTCCATTGTTATTTCTGGATAACAGACCACTGCTACATACGATAATTCAGTGCTATGGACCATCACAGACCAAGATCATTTTTAAATGAATTAGTTGTTACAAGTGGGATATTGTACAGTGAGACGGTTATTACTGTGATATAAACCCCTTCAGGCATATTTAAGATCATAAGAATTCACATTAAAGCTCTGTATCACACCCAGGCAGGAATTATTTTGCAGTAAAGAATGGCGCGCCACACATCATTCCATACTTAACAGCATTTATGTTCATAGGTAAATGATATACGTGTTATGGCATCTTGTAAAGTGAAAACGTTAAAGGCACAGGGTGGGAAAAATAAGTGTAAAAGATGCTGTGCATAAGCATACACATTCTCCCTCCACTTTACAGGGATCCCTCACTTTTCGCGGTTAATGAGGGGTCGAGACCCCCCATGAAGACCGAATTTCCACGAAGTAGGATCCCACCCCCCTACGACTGATGTATACGTACATGTATGTGTATATATAATATCAATAAATACATATTCAATGCTATAAATGCTTGTAATGACAAACATTCAAAAACAATGCATAACATGTAAATAAAATATAAATAGTATAAAATACATCCGTCTAATTGTCCATAGATGTAAATAATGTTTAAGAAATGTCTTGACTTCAGCCTTTTCTGTCACACTACTACTTTTCTTTCGGCTTCTCCCATCAGGGGTCGCCACAGCGAATCATCCGCCTCCATCCATCCCTGTCCT
>JAQNCB010000004.1:32716701-32733034 GCA_030068295.1 Euristhmus nudiceps | reverse complement strand
CTCGAGCCCCTCGATGGGTTCAATGTCATTTCAGCAGCGCGTGATGTCCTCACCGGCATGCTTTATTAGCATTTCTTGGAACGATATTAACTTATATAAATTAAAAATTATAATAAACTAGATTTTCCCAGACATTTTCTGTGCACCCGGCTGACGCACGGTTATGTAGTGCATGGCGACACAGACACGATTAATGCGCCATTGGCGCAGCCTGTAATGAACCCTGCATACACACACACACCGTATGTTCCAGATACAAGTCACACTTTTTTTTTTTTCATAGTTTGGTCAGGGGGGCGACTTTTACTCCAGAGCGATTTAGATGTGAAATTGTTTTTTGTTTTTTTGTTTTTTTACACTGACAAGCACATTTCACATGTTGATTATTTTTCACCTGGCAACAAAGGAAGCGTTCAGTGCTTGTTGAGATGGCTGACCCAGATTTCCAATGATCCGGAAAGACAGAATTTATTGTGAACATTTTAAATAGGAGTATTAACACAGAGTATTGAAAACATTAACAGTATTAAAAACAGAGAATGGCAGTGGCTGAAAAGCACGGTGAGAGCACATCATAGCGAACTTGCTCTCCATCAGCAGCTGAGACAGGTAAATAACAGAGGCTGCGGGTCAAAGCTAAATGACTCCACACGCAAGATAAGGGGCAAATAATATACCGCATATTGAAATGAAGAGTCTATTTTAACATGTTTGAGCCAACAGTCTAATGTTTCAGTGGAACTACATGTTCCTGTGTGTAAAGGTGAGACTGCACCATTTGTTTTCCCTACCCATTCGGTGTAACGTACAGAGTAGGCAGAGATGATATACGCACTGTGGGCGTCTCACACACCAACATTTTCGTTACGCTTCGTCTCACCATGTTTTAGTCACCAAAGATCCATTTTTAGTGCGTCATCGTCACGTTGTCGTCATACAAAAAAGGTGCGTTGACGAAATCATTTAAACAACACTGCTTCCAGAATGCAACCTATGTGCAACCAGTGTGCCTTAAATACGTTTATTTTTCTTTATTATGCATTTTTTGGATTATTTGACTTATACTCTGGAGTAACGTATAGTCTGGGAAATACGGTATATATTATTTATTAATATAAATGGTTGTTCCATTGCCTGTGTACTCAGTGCTGAAGCTGCTTTTTACAACAGACAGACGAATACACGTCAGATCTGTTCTGTTTATGCTCAGATCTGATTCTTTGGGAGGTATTACAGGGGACATAAGAAAAATATATATCGGCAATGCAGTACTTTATTGCTGTATTTTTTATTTACGTTTCCTTGAATAAGTCACTCAACTTGGATTTCCCGCATAATCTCTCCTCTGATATAAAACGTGATTTTCCTTATCAGTAGAAGGTGGAAAGCTGATCTAGTCTGTTATGTGAGTCCAAAATAAATAATACATCCCAGGTTTAATTAATAAAAACCTCTAATAGGTAATTATGCTCCAATCTGACATAGAATCAACGAATTACGAAGGAAGGCACAGGTTTTATCACACAGCCCCACTATCCCCCTCACACACACACATACAAATAGTGCAAGCTGAAACTGCGGCTGTCCCATAACCAAAACTGAGCAGTTTATACTGAAATACACAACTAATTGAACCGGACCCACTGGACTCAAGACAATCTACAGGCTATATGAAAAATATACAGAGAGAAAACCGTGCAAAGAGCCACTAAAAAAGCACTTGGATTTGTTTTATTTATATTTCAAGAGCAGGTTCAACACAGCACATGACACACAGCCAGTGCAGGGTCACGTGTTTCAAGGTTTTCAAAGAGATGACGCATTTTTTCGGCCAGCCAAACCCAAAACCAACCGAAAAAATCCCCCCCATTTTCTTGTGATATCATTTATTTTTAGCCTTTAATCTATGGTCAGAAACAATTTGGGCTTCCAGAGAAACATACTCTATTTTGGTGTTTTTGCTGGTCAGCTGCCAGATGAACATGTTGCCGGCTTCGTCCACACAACCCAGCAGGGTGGAGTCAAGATGGGCAAATGCCAGGTCTGTGACAGCCCCGGTGAAACCTTTCAGCAGCGTGCGTTCTGTAGATCCCAACCGCAGGACGCGTATCATGTAGTGATTATTAGCACCTAGATACAGACAAGTCAAGTTCAAGTTAAAATCCCGTGCTGCAAAAGAACACAAGTTCATGTTATTAAAGCCGGGCTTGGTATACTGGAAAACAAGCAAAATTCGAAAGTAGCCTCTATTCAGGTCTCTTCTCTGGCTAAATCCTCTCCATGTCTCAGAGACCCTTCCATAGCATTGCACGACCTCCGCCATATCACAACAGCTTCATCGTAGAGCTGAGAGGGGACCTCAGCTTCATGCACACACAGAGTCACAGGAGTATTTGATTGGATATTACCCAGCGATGCTGAGGCAGTGATTGGTTGGCATTTTTACAGGATTACAGCGTCACAGATGACAAATTTTTGAAGACCTTTTTCAGATCTCATAACTTACTGATTACCATCGGGGTGTAAAGACCATTTCAACCAATATAACAGTTTGTGTATACGGCAAGACATTTACCAGCCCCAGCTTTAAATACACCCAAGTGGGAAAGATACACGATTTTCACAAATGTCAGAAACATTTATACTTTTACCACATATTAAATAATAACAGATACATATTTTGTGGAAAATTATGGAATCAAAGAATTCTGAAAAAGATTATGAAAAGTTGTTTCACTGATTAAACGTGTGGTATTGAAGCAGAAAAACACATTTTGTACATTAAATAAATAAATTGAAATAAACGTGTGGTATTGAAGCAGAAGAAGAGTTGAATGCATACATGCAGGTAAAGGATAAAAAAAAAAAAAAACAAGAATTCAATTACACTAACAGACAAGTTATACTGTGGATTAAATTTTATCCAAATACTCTGATGCATTTACTCATATCTGCCAACCATTACGATTTTGGAGTAATTACCATTTTTCAACGCAGATTCCGAATTGTGTGTGATGAAATTACAATTTTTTACTTGTACAGCATGAATAGGGCATTGAGATAGTCAGATATCTCCCCTCATGAGATCAGTAGGTCATGTACATGCAGTCGTAAACGTAAGCACACATAGTACATTGAGTCGCGCTAGCATATGAGCTAGCTGTCCACATTCTCGCAGGGTCCGGGTCTAGCTGATTTGAAAACAAGTGTTATGATTTTTGGTGACTTTTTCACGGGAATGAAACCAAAATGAGCGAGATCCACACCAGTCAGAAATTCAAAAAGGATTACAAGGAGCAGTTTCCTGTCATCACCCCTTCCCACCCCCCCAAGTTCGACAGAGAGTGTTTACATTGAAAGGCTTGTATTAGGGGCTTGTGTTATTGGCAGTTTGTATTCGTACCTGTTCATGCTTCAAAGGTTAACCCTTTCTCCATCTTCAAGGTACTATTCTGTCTTATCACATTCTTTTTTTATTACACAATGAATATGAAACGTCATTCAAATTCTATATTTAGTACTTGGTGTATAATAATAATAAAAATAAATAAATAAATAAATGAATAAATAAAAATAAAAAAATAAAATTCACCCTTCGGTGCTGTAATTGTCTTGACTTTTTTAGTAACTATGCATTCTTTTGTTAAAAATGAGTGCACACTTTGGCCAAATTCTGAAATGAATGAAAAACTAAAGACAGTCGTGGCTTCAATTGTATACCAGAAAATTGTACACTCCTCTACTTTGTGCTGTCACAATTTAAATAACATCTCTGTGTCACCTGTTATCATCCAGTATATCCACTCTTTTTGTATTTTAGAAGTTTGTTTGCAGAGTTTGCATTACCGGTACTCATGCATTATATGCATGAGGAATCAAGGTTTTTTCCTGCTTTGGGGAATGCTAAACAAGTCTGAAAAGTCTAGGAAAAGGCCATTACATATATGGAAATTTCTAAAAAATCCCAATCGTGGGAGGGGGGGCTACAGCATCTCTACCCCACCCCTGCCCCTCAGTCGCTTCGCGCCCTCGCTGGATCACTCAAGATTACTATTTTTCATTCTCAAAAGTTGGCAGGTATGTTTACTCCCAAGGAAAAGTACTTTATTACTGTACTTTATTGTGGGAGAGCACGCAGGTCATGAAAATCCACGGTTTCATCAATAAGTGCCAACGATTTTTTTGAAGGTTTAAGTAGTTTTACACTTCACAGACTGCCTCTTTATTCTTATTACTACGAGATAAGAGTCTCGTGTTCTATTAGAATCAGGTTATCGAATCAATGTTCGTATACTATTAGAAAACATTCCTGGATGTTGGTAAGCATCACATTCCTTCCAAAAATCAAACAGACAAAACATGAGATCGACAGAAATACAAACCATTCAAGATCAAGACAAATGTTTGCGTGCACACACCCCCGCTCATACGGGCCGAAGCCTACACTATCAAGAGTATCTTCAGAAATCTACATATGTAACTGTACATTCTGTATATATTGCACTTGCTGCTCTCTGCACTTTTGATTGGATGCTAAACTGCATTTCGTTACTCTGTATTTATACATGCATAATGACAATAAACTTGAATCCAATCTAATAAAGCCACACACAGGTGGGTGTCATGGTTCTCCGAAAAGTTACAGGAGCCACTAGAGTGATTTACACATGAATGAAGAATATACCACTCATTATTATAAAGAGGGACGCACTTGTCTGATGTATGTGAAATAAAGCGCGTATGATTTCTATTTGTTCCCAGTTTTAATTTATTCTCAAGTTCACTAGTTTATACCTGATCTGTTAAATATCTGTAGACTGTTATTATTGCCATTGACTTGCTTTATATAAACTGATGAATTCACATCCGATTCACATAATTTTGTGCTCTCAAAGAGTGAAACCAGCCTTATTCAACTGGCTCAAGCAAACCATCAAAAGAATTTTAACAGTGCAAGTTGAAAACTGTAAATAAAAACCAGCTGATAATGCAAACATGTGTAGGAGAGTCTGTGAAATGGAAAAGGAAAGACATGTATAACCTGCAATCTCATCAACTGTTATTGCTCAGCTGTGTGACTGAGTCCACGGCAACAGCTGTACACTTCAATTTAATCCAAATAGCTTCAAAGAACAAAAACAAAAGGGCTTAGTTTGTATCTGAATATGGTCTCTTCACGGTGCACTCAAAATCAAACCACCGTGTGATTATTGTGACTTCAACCACAAAGGGCCAAATTGAAAAACAGTTTTTTAAAAAATTATGAGGCATCAACTCTTACCCTGTGCACTCTTACCTCTAATGGCATATGCCAAATACGCATTAGACACTGCAATTAGGTTGCCATAGTAATACTTGTGCTCCCAGTCATATTTTGCCACTGGCTGGATTTTAACCTGTAAAAACACAAATCTGTATAAACGTTCTACTTTACATCTCTAACCGAATGCATAACATAATCCAACACATAATAAACTAACATACCTTATTACTCCCTCGAGCTTTACTGTCGATACTGGAGTCTCGACTGGCAACAATTATCACACTTCTCGCGGTGATGGGAGTGCACGTAGAGCCATCATCACCAGTCAGGGATCTACAGAGTAAAGGAACCCACATTCAATACTAAAATATGACAATGCAGGTGATTCTATGACACACAGCACTGTTTTTGACTGCAAACCCTGGAAAGCCTGTTTGACTTCCTCCTCCAATTTATGGTCTTTCTGTGCCTAGTTTGCTCTGACTGGTCACCTAAAAGCTCCATCTTAAATATGCCCAGGAGCCTTAATTAAAAAAATATATTTAATAGTACTTTGTAGGGATGGTGGGGTTGGTAGTGGAGTAGTTAGGGTACCAGGCTTATGATTGAGAGGTTGCGAGTTCAAATCCCTATTATCCTCCCACTGATTAAGACCCTTTTGGGTGACTCTCTCCACACAGCAGCATAGAGCTCCTGCGCATGACACCACGATTTGTGTACTCCGCCATATTGCTGGTCAAACAAAGGGCTTGACAATGCGTGAAATAGGGGAGCTACTTTTAAAAAGGGTCATTCGGTCGTCACAATTATTTCTTTGTAATAATGCCATAAACGTGTTGTGCCGTGGGCTGCAATAATAGGCGTGATGGGGTCTCAAAAGTTGCTTTCTATAGAATTGCAGCTGAAAAGTCGAGAAGAGAAAGATGGATTTCGGCAATAAAACGTGAAGACTGGACACCCACGCAATACACTCGCCTCTGTAGCGAACATTTCGTATCCGGTAAGTTTAATTTCTTTGATGTTGTTTAGCTGATGACAATTCATAATTTGACAATGCAAGAGTGATTCAATTCACAATTTAACGAAAACAACCAGTGAATCAATCGTGATAATGCGTTAGATCTAACATACCAGAACTGCTATTACAGCTTATATATATATATATATACTACCAGTACTACTACCGGCTCAAACACTAGCATAAGTATCATAGTGGGGTTGTTGTTGTTTGACTATTGTAATGAAAAGTGATGGTTCAGTTTTCCAAAAGTATTCATAACATTCATACACTATAGAAGTAAAATTCAGTTCACTATTTAGACTGATTAATAATTATGATCCTCACCTTTGTCATGATGACGTGCGACTTATTTGCTTCGCGCTGGTATGACGACTTCTCTCACCCATCCGGCCACTAAGTATTTGTATGCATCGAGATTATGTATTGTCGGCTTTTAGGCTCTTTTGTATGAAGCTTGACGACTTGTTTACTAGGTATATATGAATATCGAGTTTTGAAAGGTTCGGGAAGTTGGATCCCTTCAATTCAGTCAATGGTGAAAACATTGTTCCAGACATCAAATAGATACCTTTGATACCGAGAATATTTAGTTTCTCAAGATATCTCACTCTTTTGTCTCCTTCAAGGTGTTGCACAACATCAGATAAAACTTTCATACGTGAATTCACAGTCATTGTCTCCAAATATATGAATTAATCCTTTTCGCTCGGTGGTAATCAGTGATAATGCTGTAGTGGATCTCCTTTGTTTGACCGGCAGTATAGCGGCATACACAGAAGTCACGTGGTATTTATGATGTAGGTGCAGTTGCTCTATAGATGGGTCGCATTAAAAATACAAGCAAGGTAAGCCGTGATGGATTTGCATCCAATCACTCCACAAAAACCAGGATAAGCTACAGCCTGATGAGCTGGAAGGCTAAGGGGTTTAAAAAAAAAAAAAAAGCGCAACAGACTTTACTTTACTTTACTATACCTTTAAGAACGCAGCATTAAAGAAAACTTTCAGAGGACACTCGAGGCACTGTCTGCTGTCTCCAACTCTGGAAAGCTCCCTGACGGGTCCTCATATGTAGCTTTTTTACATTTTATTTTCATTGTTTATCAGAACCAAAGCAAGTTCCACTTCTTAGCATGAAGCTCGTTCGTTTTGAAGTGAATTCCAATACAATCTACAAATGAGAAGGAAAAGGGTGCAAGAAAAATCTCTTACATTGTCTGAGATTCAGCCATATTCACATTATCAGAGCTGTGAGTTGTTGGTTCCATCAAAGCAGTTCGTATTCCGGCTCCCAAGAGGTCAGTTCCCAGCAGGCCGTTTAGCTCTCCATTACATGAGGACTTCCGCTGGCTTTCACCTGCAGTGCTGGCTGCAGAAAGACAGAAATAACAGACAAACAGCAATTATATTAGTTAATACTCCCCACCTGGTAGCTAAAAGCAAAGTGGCAGAATTAATTAAACTGCAATTTCCGTAGTCAACCGTAGTGATAATTAGCCAGACAGGGAGAGAATGAGATATTTTAACACTGGGATTCGGGCTACTCGTTTTTTTTGGGATCAGTGACAATAAAAGATTAAACAATTGCATAATAACATACAAGTGCTTTAAAGCAGTACTTACACAATCATTAAGCCAAAAAATAAATAAATATATAAAATGACTTTGTTTCCAGTAACATTGCAGAATAATTTTGGCTCGGTAGGTCGGTAAAAGTTTTTATTTTTATTTTTGACGCCATCTTGTCATACCGGATATGTGCGGTTTTGTACATGTAGTACAGGGGTGTCAAACTCATTCCCAAAAGTGCCATGTGGCTGCAGGTTTTTGTTTCAACCAAGCAACACACCCGACGGCTCGAGTCTTCGGGCAGTTGATTGATCAATCTCTGTAAAGAGCACACAGATTGACCAATCAACTGCCTGAACCCCTGGCGTAGGACTTGGAATGAGACGCATGTTTTCAGAGCTTCCCGAAGAATCTGTAATATTTCCTTAAAAAACAGCAGAGAACGTCATTGATTGGCAATACGATTTATGAACAAATTTGTGTATATTGCATTTATTTTGCCTTTCTCATCATGCCTCCTAAAGCTAAGCCAGTTGAAAAAAGAAAGTATCCAAGTATCAAACAGAATTTACAGCTTATAAAGAGGCTTGAAGGAGGTGTGTCAGTGGCCAGTGTTTGTGAAGAATTTGAAGTTAAAAAACAAAGGCTAAGTGATATTAGAAAATCAAAAGGAAAGTTACAAAAATTTGCCGTGCAGTTTGATGTTGTTTCTAGTAAAGGATATGTACGTGCTCATATGAAAGTACGCGGTGTGGAGATAATGTCCGCCACTGCAAGCGCGTAGTGCTGTCGAGCCTTTCAGGCGCCAGTTAAATAAATTACTGTATTATTTATTAACTCTACAAGTACAATATAAACTCATTATTTGGGTATTAAATGTTCAGTACTACTCTGCTTTTACAGAACTTTGAGGTGATTTTACTTGTCTTCAGTATGTAATATAGCACCGCCCCCGCCCCCCCAAAAAACATTTCACTCTAACAGACTATTCACGCTATCGGACATCCGGGCCCCCCTTTTAGCCCGTTGGACCAAGGTTCAGCTGTGTATGTGTGTGTATACAAGTTCGGATCTTTTCCAGATAAGCCACGGCAAAACGTTAACCCCGCCACTCAAAAAAAAAAAAAAAAAAGATTATCAAAAAGAGGATATGAAACTTGTACTTTTAGTTTTTATTGAAGAGGGTGAAATTGGAATGTCATTAATAATTTGGGATCTTTTCCAGAAATACGTGAAGGTTGCGTGCGTGCATTAAATTGGAGCTGCCACAGGTGGCGGGGCTTAACTTTTCGCAGGTGCATTTTTTTGCATTAATGGCGGGGCTTAACTGGAAAAGATCCATAAGTTCAGCAAAATGCTACAAAACGCTACTGATTCGGATCCCAGCCTCTTCTAATGCTGGGAAATTCTTCTCGAGCAATCAGCTTGCAAAATTTCAGAGGCCGCGTCCCAATCCAGAGTCAGTAGTGAACTTGCGGCCTTTTCCTTAACTCTTTCATTATTAAGTAGGGAAAAGGTTAAGAGAAAGGCGGCAAGTTCATTACCGACTCCGGTTTGGGACAGCTCTGAAATAACAGCAAAGAACAATTCACTCTAACGGATTATTCACTGTAACGGACACCCCGACCCTCTTTTCGTCCGTTGGACCGAGGTTCAACTTTACTTTTAACTAATTATACAGGAACAACTTTAAGTTTCTTATATATTTCATCTTGCATCTATTAAAATAATATTACAGAGAATTGAAAACTTTAATGCGAATAGTTTGAAAAATGCACATTGGAAATAATTATTGATGAAACTGAGTTGGTTTAGATATTAAGTAAATTATTTCACAGAACTTCTACAAACTTTCTCTTATTCTTTAACCCAAAAAGCAAAAGCAATTTTTAGTCTTATTACATCACAAACAAATGTACACATTTAATCAGACATGTACATGAATTCATTCATAAATGTAGACTTATTAAATAAATTATTTAAAAATGTGAGACAGACTCGGTACTGATGTCACTTCTACACTGACCATCACAAGCTCGTGCATCATCCTGGTACATTATGAAGTAATTTGTTATTAAAGAGACAAATGAATAGATTAATCTTTCTATAATACATCTATTAATAAGCATTTATAACTTCAGATTACTGACTCAAATTAACAAACGGGTGAATTCCAGGGTATTCGGCTCGTTTAGTGATTAGCATGGTGTACTAGCAGGCTAACAGCGACGTCATTTTGTTCTCCACTCATTTAACCATAAAGCTAAAACAGAGGACAACATTTTAGCGTAAACTATGTCAGTGTATTATCCACTTGGCTGCAGAGGAAGTCTTTATAGGGAACAAGTTACGATAAATCATGTACTATGGTCCACACAGCGACAGCGCAGTGCTGCGGCCTAGCGCGCTAATGCTAACTGCAGCTCCACCTGCCAGCTCCCGGGAACTCACCGGCTGAGTTTGTTGGTCGATCCAGTTTTAAGATGTCTCTGAGGTGCTGAGTTGCGCCTTCTATATCTATACTGGAGCTGGAAGCCATAAGGTCAAAAAGCGGCGGAAAAGTTGTAAAGTGACAAATTAGCGCTTGTTTTGCCCCCTGCTCGCCCCGACGAAAATCTTACAACTGTGTTGACTTCCGCTGGTGCACCGTTTTTTCCCTCCGGACCTCCAAGAACCGCTTTTTTTGTTCCTCTTCTGTCCTCAGAGATAAGCCGCGTTTGAGCCAATGAACTGTCTGAGTAACTGATCTGTTTCTTCCATTATTTCCATATTCAGAACTTCAAACTAAATAATTAGTCTCTCACTTTATTCAAAACAATATTTCAATTATTCACTCACTCTTTTGCTGAATCGCTGAATCCAACTCGGGTCCCGGGGAGCCTGATGCCTATCTCAGCTGATACTTCACGAAGGCGGTATACACCCTGAACAGCGCGCCAGACCATCCCAGGGCTAATTTCAATTAAAGACCACAAAATATAAGACATGTCAAAAGTCTCTGGACTTTTTTGGACTTACACCAGTCAGCTATAGCATTAAAACCACCTGTATATTACTGTGTCGGTCCTACTGCTGTAATCAAAACCAGAATAATCATCAAATTCAGAATACTTTATTGATCCTGGAGGAAATTGTGTGCACACAGTTCCTCCATACAAGTAAGAGTGAGATAAACATAAAAGTTTTAAAAAGAAAAAAATGAAGAAATATGCACGCGCACACACACACACACACATATGTAATCCCAGCCTCTTCTTCTTGGGTTACATGCTGGGAAATTCTTCGGCCAATCAGCTTGCAAGATTTCAGAGGCCGTGTCCCAAAACAGAGTCAGGAGTCACTTGCGACCTTTCCCTTAATAATTTCACTATTAAATAGGTGAAAAATGTCATTAATTAACTCCGGTTTGGGATAGCTCTGAAATAACAGCATTCGTGTGACAGAAAGGGCTGAAGTCGAATTCACTTTATTTACCTCTATGTACAATTACACGTATGTATTTTATCTTATTTATATTTTATATTATCTTATGCATTGTTTTTGAATGTTTAGTTGTTATTATAAGCATTTGTAGCGTTGAATATGTATTTATTGATATTATATACACATATACATGCACATATACGTCAGTCAGGGGGGTCGATCCTACTTCGTGTAAATTCGGTGTTCGAGTAGGGTGGCGACCCCCCATTAACCGCGAAAAGTGAGGGATCCCTGTGTGTGTGTGTGTGTGTGTGTGTGTGTATGTATGTGTATATATATATGTTTAATGGCTCCAGGTAGGCACGAGTTCCTGTATTGTTCAGTAGAGCATTTAGGTGGTATCAGGTGGTATCTCTTACTGAATGTGTTCCTGTCACTGATCAACAGATTATGATGAATACGATATGTTGGGAGGTATTGTTCAGTATTGTCTTTATTTTGGACAGCACCCGCCTCTCCGCCATGGCTGTCAGAGTCCAGTTCCATCCCCATGTTACTCGGCTTGTGGATCAGTTTGTTCAGTCTGTTAGCATCTGCGACCGTCCGCCTTCTGCCCAAGCGTACAACAGTATAGAGGACAGCGTTGGCCACAACAGAGTCATCGAACATCCTGTGCAGTGTCTGACAGATGTTAACTGACCCTACCCGCTTCAAAAAATAGAGACGACTCTGGCTCTTCTTGTAAAATGCGGTAGTGTTCTTAACCCTGTCTATTCATTCATTCATTTTCTGAACTGCTTAATCCTAATTAGGGTTGCGGGGAGGCTACATCCGACTACAGCAGTCATCAGAAAACTTCTGAAAATGGCAGGTCTGTGCTGTAGCTGAAGTCAGTTATGTAGAGGGTGAAGAGGAAAGGGATGAGGACGGTCCATTGTGGTGCACCAGTGCTGCTGACCACTATGACCAACACACAGTGCTAAAATCACTCCAACCTATAATAGCATGGACTCCACAAGACATACAGTATGAGGGTGTACTGTGGTATTGGATACCAAGCAGTTAGCAGCACATCCTTTAATTCCTGAAAGTTGAAGGTGGAGCCTGCATGGTTTGGACTTGTTTGTCCAGCACATCCCACAGATGAAGAACTTTTGAAGCCAAGTTTATTCAACAATTCCTGAACAGTTTTTATACTTGGCCACTGCTGTACGGGGTGAAACAGTGTTAAAGTAACATCCATATGACTTCTCAAACATAAGGCTTCCCAACAGAACATTACACAGAACATCATCACCAAAAAAATAAATAAATAAAAATCACACTGGTTCCGGAGACTTGCTTTCTTCAGTCCTTCCTGTTCCACCTCTTCCCCATGAAAGAAATGCACACTGATGTCTATATGGTGTGATCTATCAGACCAGTCGACCTTCTTCCATCAATCCTTGACTCATTTTTGATGCTGATGGTACCCAGTGTAGCTACACAGGCTAGCTTTTACACCACAGCTGTCATTGAGCCCTGGCTGATTGTTACGGTTCCTGGTTCACTACTCATCCTTTCTTGGATCAGTTTTGGTATGAACGAGGCACTGCATAACAGGAACAGCAACACCTGTAGTTTTGGAGATGTTCTGGCCCAGTGTTCTCCTCTTGATAATGTGACCCTTGTCAAAGTCAATCAGATCTTTATATTTTATCATTTTTCCTGCTTTCAACACACCAACTTTCAGAATTTATTCTCAAATTCCATTTTCAGTGTACGGAGATTTGTAGGACACCTTTTCTGTTGTTTTTGAAAACAACAATGCCATCATACATCAATTTGATCAGTAAATACTGAAGGTCTTATACACAATTTGTTGCTTTCATTTTTTTCCCTTCTTCTGCTCTCACATACTGGAGAGGAGAGTATCCATGTAGCAGAACATGTACACAGAATATAAAACTTTGTGTGATGTAAATCTGTTGAGCTCTGTACACCCAAGCCTCATGCCTGATCACAGATCAGTTTCTGTAGCATGAAGCAAGTAGGAGTCCACTTCCTTCTGGATGGGATGCTAGTCCATCACAGGTTACCTTCTCAGTATATCTACTGGTATCCATTTGTACTGCTGGGTGGACAGAGGAATACTCAAGACTTGCACAGGATACTTAGCCTGATGGGGGTTTAACAGGGATTCGCCCAGCACACCAAGCACCACACCACCAACTTTTTGAGCATGAGACGAGAAAGAAATGTATATTTGTCTCAGGGAATATCAAACGTCACTTTAAAAACTTGCAAACCCAAACAGGAAGACAAGCCATAGTGAAGTTTCCAACTCCTCTACAGTTAGTTCAACATCATAATCATGCTAACAGGAGGAGCTTCCACCTCATCATTTAAATCAGTTTGTTGCTCCTGTAAATATTTGTCTGCAAGCCTCTGTTCACTGTCCAGCTGATGTCACATCACACAAATCCAAAGAATGAAAATTAACCTAATTAACCAGAACTCCATGCAAGTTCATATTCTGTATATGAGTAGATGGAGGTACAATATGTTCGTTCACCTGCAGGGTATTATTTAAGCACAAACCATTTCCACAAAATTATCGACTTTTATTTATTCCAAGCTTGCAACATTTAAAAAAAAAAAAACCCGACATTTTCTTCCTTCTTCACTTATTCCTCTGCGCGTGAGACCAAACCCTTCAAATAACGATCCCACAGCAACGACGCTATTAGAGCACTACATTATCTTCATCACGAGTGCTTTATCCTGACTGAACTATGTAAGTTTAACAACCATGGGGTCCTCCGTACTAATACTGATTTTCTACCTATACCTGCAACACAAATACAACAGGCAGGCCATTACTACATAAAAACAAGGTAAAATATAAACACTGGCGCATCAAATGCATATTCTGATAAGGCAAACAATTCTTGAACCTGCCATTGGTTTTTTTTGTTCAAGATGGAATTCGATTACCTAAATGATTTCCAACATTAAGAAATTGTTTGTACACAAACAACAGCGTAAAGGCAGATGTAAGACCAGACAGTCAGAAGAATTAGATGATGCCATTGTTAAGAAAAAGTCAAAAGGTTTTTATTGTGTCTTGTGGCTTGGGACTTGCGGTCAAAGAGAGCAGTGAGCAGAATGTGAGAAGCACACTGGTCTGAATGGGTGGGGGAACTTTATTTTTAATGTTTCTTTGGATAGCTAGAGCAGCCTGACATCACAATGAATGGAGACTCCATAGTTCAAGAGGGAAAATAAAGGAGGAAAAAAGTGCCAAGAAGCAAACTCTAAAAGCAAGCAGATAACACAGCAAAGCAAAGAAAGGCAGTTAAGATAGTTATTAATTCACTGAGAACTAAAATGGAAATAACAGTAACCGGCAGAAGTTATGTTAATATGTCTTTTTTCCCCCCCAGGTCAGTGTCCTCTGATCTTCGAGCTCGTCATCATGCACATCAGCAGAGGGGGGTGGGTGGGTGGATTTGATGGTTCTGTGGG
Organism: Euristhmus nudiceps; assembly: GCA_030068295.1. Lineage (NCBI taxonomy): Eukaryota > Metazoa > Chordata > Actinopteri > Siluriformes > Plotosidae > Euristhmus > Euristhmus nudiceps. Next base: position 32,718,251 of record JAQNCB010000004.1, on the reverse strand, counting down.
CTTTCAGCAAACAAACACTTCTCATATCTGGAGCAGAGGCGCTACTGTATGCCTATGTGTTTTCTGTGAATTGACTTCTTAGAATCCAGTGCTGAATCTCAGAGATGAATCAAGGGCAAACTGAAGTCGGGCATCATTGGGGCGAGATGCCCTGTTCTTCACCTTCCCCCACGTCCCAGCACCCCCGACAGCCATGCTGCTCTTTAGCCAAAGTTGTGGAGCGCTAAGCGGAACATGTCGTTGGTGCACACCCACGAATCATTAATGTTCTTCAGGATGAAGCTCTGATGGAACCCAATGATGGGATCATCATCTACCTACGGAGACACACAGAGCAACAGGATTAGTTATGATTCTCAGGAACAGAATATTCAGTCAGTTTATCATCTACATTAAACCACATTATTGCCCATGTCCATGTTCAACTCTGCCAGACCGCATAGTCCGACTAAGGTCACGGCCAGGCCGGTGCCCATCACAGCTGTCACTGGGTAAACAAGGGGCAAACCGTGAACAGCTCATCAGACCATCACAAGGCAACACACACACAATCATTCACACCCACACCAAGGGGCAATTTGGAACAGCCAGGTAGCCTAATGTGCATGTTTTTGGACTGTGTGAAGAGAGTGGAATCCCACACATGCCCAGGGAGAACATGCAAACTCCACACCTAGTCCTAGTCGAGCCCAGGACTTGAAGTCAAAACCCTCTTGCTGTGAGGCAGACGTGCCGCTCATCTACTGAAGTCTATCGTAAAAAAAAATCTCAGAAGACTTGTTGGGACATCTGTAGCCTAACGGTAAGAGAATTAGCATTGGGACAGTAAGGTCACTGGTTCAAGTCCCGAAAGAGCAGGAAAAATGTGTGGCGGTGGGGTGGTGAGCTCCTTCCCTTCCTCCACCTTCATGGCTGAAGTGCCCTTGAGCAAGGCACCGAACCCCCAGCTGCTATCTGGGCACTGCAATGTGTATGGCAGACCATTGTTCCACGTGTGATGTGCCCACTGTTTACGTCTGTGTGTGCTCAATTGGGAGAGGTTAAATGCAGGGGCAATGGTTTTTCTTGAGGGATAAACACAGTATGTCAAAAGGAAAAAAAAAAAAAAAAAAAAAAAAAAAAAAAAATGCATTCTCCAAGCACTGTCCTATACATGTACAGCATGGAGCACGCACACAAACACCCCTATAAAAATAACGTATGGTGGTCACTGTGATATTTTTTGACAGCGACATATGATGCACTTAAACACATCCACATGGTTCAATAATTTTATGATGAATGCCTGAATATATTTATCCAATTCGCAAGTCTTAAGGTAGGAAATGCAACACAAAGGATGAGTTCTTCAGATAAAGATCACAACTGCGATCTCACCCATTTTGTGTCTGGCTTGAACATGAAGAGTTGAACTCTTAAGATTTCAACAGAATGGAAGAAACACAACAACCAACAGCCAGTCTGCAAGTACCAGTCCTGCAGATACACAAGTCCTTGATGAGAGAAAGATGAGGAAAATTGCCAGAGTAGCTCCAGTAGAAGTAAATACC
>JAQNCB010000004.1:32500263-32511560 GCA_030068295.1 Euristhmus nudiceps | reverse complement strand
TGTCCGGAAACCATATTGACTTTCACTCAATATATTATTTTTTTTCAACAAAGTTATCTAGTTTTAGAACAAATAACGTTTCCAGCACTTTAGAAAACTGGGGAAGTAATGACACCGGTCTATATTATTAATTGATTATTATTTTTATTAATTAATTATTAATATAGTACTATATTATAGAACTTTTGGAGCAATAAATGCGTCTTTATAAAGAGAGAAGTAGTGTCCCCCATACATAACATTGTTTTACTCTAATACCCGCATACAACCACATCAGAACATTATAACCACAAAGTTCTTGGAAATCCATGTACGTTACCAGCACCAGTAACATTTCTAGTTTTGGTTCTTAGTCATACACTGTCAGATGTAACTTGCAGATTTACACTTGGGACAATTAAAATTAGGAAATGAAAGTGGCATTGTTTTAAGAATAAAGTCTATAACTAACCTGGCCAGCAAACTTGCATCATGTACAGTAGGACAGCACTTGCTGAAGACACGCCTTCAGCCCTAACGTACCCGAAAAGGTATTTAAATCAAAGGTGCCTCCTGTCACCAAGATATTTAGTGATTCTGGTCTCATCTGTAGCTGATCTCAGAGGGTGGTACTGATGGCAATTCCGGGCTTGGCGAGGGTGTTTTCTGTGTGGACGGCACTCGGCATGCATGGGTTTTTTCCAGGTATTCCGATTTGCTCCCGCAGTCCCGAGATGCACATCTCGGTCAGTTTGTAATGATAGCCCTGTGTTGCTGGTATCTGACTGCTGTATTGTATGTAATGATGACTTCCTTGTGATCTCTGTGTGTTGATAATAGCTTTTGGTTAAATTCCTTATGTTAGCATGAAGTGCAGTATAGTTATAATTAAAGACTCTGGTGTCTTCTGAGAGTGCCGCCGACACTCAGCCATACGTAATCCCATCCCCTATAACCAGCACAAACAGACTTTAGTAACAAGAAGCTGAAACCTAACATCAAACCTAAATATTACCAAAACAGAATACCCACGTCTATGTTTTGCTCCATCCTCTGTTGTCGGTGTGTAATGAACATGTACAGAATGTTCACATTGCTAGTTTTAATCTCATTGTTTTCAACCTGAATCTTGTTCAGGTCATTACTCTCATGACTCTCATTACCAACTGGGGTTTTTCGGTACCTCTCCAGATTCATCAGTTCCTTGCATATGAAACTTCCCGGTAACAGCAGGTATCGTCATAGATGGATGTTTTATCTGTAAAACTGTGAGATCTCTGTGAATGTAGCTGTACATTGTTTGAAATACACAGATTTCTAGTTATCTGAGAAACACTAAAGTCACTGACCTACAAGAAGAAACTTGCTCAGGTTTTCCTCAAATTCGCAAGCACGAAGAATTTGAAAAAGTATGTTTGGTGTCTTTGCTGTATTTGTGTCGGCTATGATGAGGAAGGTTACTTTAAACTTCCTAGCAATAATAAACAAAATCGAAAATCCCCCACCTTAGTGTTCTCGAAATATGATTATATAACCCATTCAGTTATTTTCTAACGTGCTTAATCCTGGTTAGGGTCGCGGGGAGGCTGGCGCCCTCACTTTGGGTGAGGGCGGTGTACACCCTGGACAGCTCACTAGGCCATTGCAGGACCGTGATATATTATCATATCGTATCATATCTGGCCAAAAAAGTTGCACACTAATATTTTCATGTAGTGCATTTATTCTTGATCTCAGCATGTTGTCTCCATGGCATTGTTGCTCCAATTGGTCAGGTCGAGGCTCAGCAACATTAAATGTTGTAATAATATGAAATCAACTGATGACTTTAATGTACAGTTGTACAGTTTTTCTTCCCTGATGCCATGGACATAAAATGGGGACTCGGAGTGGTTCAGGGAGCATGTGGAATCATTTTACATATGTATTGGCAACCCAATAGAGTTCTGACCTTAACCCTATTTAAAGTTTTTGGGATGTGCTGGAGAAGACTTTATGGAGTGGTTCAGTTTTTCCTTCATCAATTCAAGACATTGCTGGGAAATGAACGAACACTGGATGGAATAAAAATATTATGATGCTTCAGTATGTTGAAACAGTGTCATGATCATTGCATGCTGAGATCAAGGATAAAGGCGATCCAAGAAAATATTAGTGCATGACCTTTTTTTGGCAGGGCAGTGTATAATATATTATTAGGAATGTCGTAGGAATGTCGTCATTTTGCCAATCTGATCTGCTTAATCCTTTTAGGGTCGCTGGGAAGCTGGAGCCTATCGCACCCGTCACTAGGTGAAGGTGGGGTATATCCTGGAGAGCTTGCCATATCGTTGCAGGGGAAACACACCCACACAGAACCACTTACACCTTAGGATAATTTGGAACACCCAATTAGCCGAATATGCATGTCTTTGGACTATTGGAGGCAATCTGAGTACTCGGAGGAAACCCACGCAAGCACGGGAGAACATGAGAACTCCACTCAGAAACGCATGAGGCTGGGACTCGAATCCAGGACCTTCTGGCTGTGAAGCAAATGTTTTTCATAGTTTTGTCTGCCAGATTATACTGAAAATATTTTATAATAAAGGGAAAAGTTTGACGTTATCGCAGTAAACAGTTATAACGTGATACTGATCATCATCATGGGGTAACAGTCATGTAAAGTTTGGTGTAGTTTGTAATTACAGGACACTGTATACATGGATGTGTTTTTGTATAGGACATTCACGGTGTTGCTTATTTTTGCAATGACTCTAAACTCCATTTATAGGTTTGATATATTTATATTATAGGATATGTTTTAATGTGCAAACAAAATAATCATATTGATTATAAAGGATCATATAAAAAAATCCCTATCTTTAACATTTAACAGATTGTTCATCTGATATCCACTAGGGGGAGACATTGCCTTATTATTATGCCAAGTTATAATAATTAATTTTTGCCTGGTGGAGATATCTTACACTCTGAGCCTTCCTAGTTGTTTGTATGGCAGTTACTCATCAGATCAGATAAGTTCTCGCAGCTGTTACAGGTCTAAACACAATATTAGCATTCCTTATAATAATGTCATAACATTAGAGTGCTGTGTGGCTTTGGCACACGAATAAAATGTAGTGGCACTTCTTTGTGTTATGACCGGTTGCTGTAAACTTTCTTTTACCATGTCTGTATGAAAAAAAAAAAAATGGGAGTTGCCTTGGACGGGACGATCAGATTATGATAAAATTTTGTCTGTAACCTATCGGAACTTATTCTTGTTTCAGCGTGAATCTCTTAGTCACTTGTTTGGGAAGCCTTTCCTTAAACGTTCTGATGGACCGGACACAGTTGTTTTAATGTTAACGGAGCTTGATTGTAAGCAAATGGAATCAGTTTCACGTTTGACTCATTCATCCAATATTGCCTGACATTTAAGTGACACCCTGGTTGAAATTGTTCTGGAAAAGTCATGTGGTGTTAGATTGCTGATACTCTGAAGTGGGTGTTTATCGTGGGATGAGGCGTAGGGACTTTTGCTGGGAGGGGGAGAGGCAGGAAGAGTGTGATGTCAGATATGGAAGCATACAGGAAACAGACGGAGAAGGAGGAGGAGGGTGAGAAAGGGAACCTTCCCTTTTCCTGGAATAGCCTCCGTTTCATTCTGCCTGCCTTTCGGTATCCAAGAAGAGGATGAAGCAACATAACGGGACAGTGATTTTTCTCTCTGAAAGTGATCCCTGAGGTTGTTCCTAAACCACCTGAAGAACTATTCTCCTTTGGTGTGAACTATTTGAAGGCTGACAAACATGTACAGTGGATATGGAGGTACTGCTGAACTTGTCTGAAGTGTGTAATCAATACCATGCTTTGAACAAATATTTGGTGCCATATTGACTCAATAGGGTTTGAGTTGTCACGTGTGTGGTGATTTCTGTTGCAGTGGTTGATCTCTCTGGAGATGTTGTTGGTTCATTTCGGCCATTGATGTGTTTACATGCTGTGGCGTTGGCTGGTGTATCATTAGGTTGCTCACCAGTGCACTGTTTGTGTCCTGTTGTTTACAAGGCAGATGTTTGATTCTGATGTGGCCTGCCATTGTTGTGTGTTATTTGTATTATACAGTATATTCATGACCAGAATGCTTCCATGTCCTGGTTTTGTAGCACACCGTATGGTTCCCCAGTTCAAAACAAAGTTCAGTTCTTTAAGCTACATCTCAGACAAAGAAAATACTGGGTTGGGGGTATCAGGGGAAAAGGGGTGGGGTGGGATCGATCAGAGGTAGAGAGCAATAAGCTGGATCCATTGAGGCAGTTATTCATGTATGGAAAGACATTCTGAACAAATGGCATTGTGTGAATTGTTTTCACCGCTTTATAGTGATAAATGTTCTGTGTTGTCGGAAGTCCCACTGGGTTCTTGACAGGCGAGAGTGGGCACCTGAGTATGTTTACTCTGAATTCTCCAGTTTGGTTAGTCTGACTACCCCAAACAGAGCAAGAGGCCAGTAAGGACAGAACATGTTCTCAGTCCTGCAGCTCAGGTTTACCAAAGTTTTGTTCACAAAGGCTCTTTGAGTGCTCAAGATAGAGTTAAGGGTCGCTGGTTCAGCATGACCCCAGACTTGTAGCTACAAGTGTAAGAAATCATAAAGATAGCAAGGTTTTGGAATCTGAACCATAAAAAGAGAAGACTGGTTTAGATGATCTTTTGCTTAAAGAGTGAGGAGGCACCAGAAGAGGATATAGGCATAAAGTAGTACATCCTCCTTCTTGTCTCAATGGAATAATAGAAGGAAGGATATTTTGGGTGGGAAGTAAAAAAGAAAGAAGAAAATTCCATGTTATAAAGGAAGTAAAGCAGTATTTTTGAGGCTCTGGTCAATAGCTAAGATTATCAGCTTTTGCCTTTTTTTTATTAAAATACTCTATTAATCATTAGTATACAATAATAAATGTGGAAAATGGTAGTGCATGGGCAGGGATTCATGTATCACCACATGAGATTCAAAGTCAATTTTAAATCCATTCTACAGGGTGACACAAACCTCCTATATTTCAAAAGTAGAATAAAAAATGGTTAAATAGGATAAAATTATTATTTACACATATGAAACTTGGTGAAGCAGGAGTTCTAAGGTTGAACCCCTTGATGTTAAAGAAATGGATGTGTGGTTTCAGTAAGATAGATCTACAGCACACATAACTCGAAGATCATTGGAAGTGCTGGTGGAAATGTTTCTGGATCAGGTGATCTCATTGTGTGGTGATGTTGGGTGGCAGTCCGTACCCCTGATCAAGCCCCTCGTGATATTTTTCTGTGGTGCCATCTTAAATCACGAGTGTATACTCAACCACCCCAAACTCTTGAAGCCGTTATGGTTACTGTTCAGCAGGAGATCATGGTGGTTCCTCTTGAGATGACCGGTTGAGCCGCGACAGCCTTCAGGAATCACCTGCAAGATTGTGTAGACGATAACAGCCACCATTTGGAGGATCTTCTTTAAATCATTATGAATAAAAACTGTACTGAATTAAGTTTTATGAAACTTTTGTATGAAAATAATAATTTGGTTATCTTTAATAATTGTAGTTTCGTTACCCTTTGAACTGTCGGAGATCCCATTAAGTCACCCTGTATTCAAAGTAACTTTTTCGAGCAAAGCTGGAGTGAAAATATAGGGAACAGTCTGTTTTCTTGCATCATTGTTTGTCATCGCACTTGTAATCCTTAACTGTTCCTCAACTAGTTTCGATCAACCTTTCACAAAATCTTATGCAGCTCTTGAATAAAGTTAAGGTTTGAAGTTTTATTTGTATGATTGAATTTTCTTTTCCATTATTCAAAGTTTTAAAATTGTTCCATAAAAATTGGGAAAGAAGTTGTGGTATTGCATCTGGATATATACAGAATCGCGACACATAGAATTGATATCCAGGTATCGTGATGTATTGTGTCTGGTAATCCGTGGTGATTCCCATTCTTATTGATTATAAACAGTAAAGCTAACCTGCTGTTTAACTGTTCATCAGTGTACAAGTTGCTGACTAGTACCCGGCAGAGTGTATACAAGATAAGATAATCCTTTATTCGTCCCACAAACGGGGAAATTGCATACTATATATATATAACTAATACTGTAGGTGACAGAACTTTTGCTGGCAAACCAGTCAAGTGAATGTGGTGTTTCTTAACATGATCTATGTGCTAAGCGCTATTACATGCTCTGAGCACAGCATCCAGCTTATCTGGAAAATGAATGGAATGTGGACTGAGCCTGACCTCAGTAAAGGAAAAAAAAAAACTGTTCATTTCTCAGCATGTTGTCAGAGCCAAACTATTACAACCCAGGCCTCATTTCATCAAATACACATGAAGTATTAATTGTAAATATGCTGTATATCTTAAAAGGTCTTGAGACACACCCATGCATTGTTTTCATACTTTCATGCGTACGGGGTTATTCAAAATATTAATGTGAAGGGAGGAACTTGTCTAATCGTTTGTTCATAAACCAGGCAATGATTATTATACCCTGCTGGGTGAACATTAATATTATTGTTATTATTATTCTTTTTCTTTTTAAACTACGTCATTTGTGACGTCTGTTTGTCTGTCCATTGTTTAAAAATGTCTGAGAAGCTTATATGGTGGGATATTTTTCTCACTTGAGCTCCTATATAGAATTGATGTTTTCTCTGTAAGCATCACTTCAGATCAACTCGATCAACTTTGCAGATGTTTGCAGGATTAGTATGTACAGTGACACCAGTTGCTAAAGGTAGTGTTGAGTGAAGTGATGAAGGGTCCCTGTTGCTTCAGGAAGATGATTTTTAGCAGACACGTTTTTCCAGTAAAAGAGGTAGGATGCTGCGTGATTCCTCTGTTGACGGTGTTGTGACTTTGGCCAGCCTATGGTTATCTGCCCTGTCTGGATGCTGCTGTTTACAAGCCATGGTAATTTATTCTGGTGTGGGTGGTTGTTGTCTTGTACTGTGAGTTATTTTTTAATGCTGGATATTTTCATGTCCTTTTTCTGAGCACATGAGACTTAAGGGTGGAATAGAGTGGGATGTGAACAGACGAATTGATGCTGCATCAGCAGTAGTGAGGGCACTGCACCATTCTGTTATGGTGAAGGGGAAACTAAGCCTAAATGCAAAGCTTTCAATTTACTGGTCTATCTCCATTTCAGCCCTCACCCAAGGTCATGAGATTTTGCTTGAGACCCAAAGAATGAGATTACGGATACAAGTGGCAGAATTTAGTTTCAGAGGGTGTCTGGGGCCAACCTAAAAGATTGGGTGAGGGTCCTGACAGCTCAGGGTAGAGCCGCTGCTCTTCTGTATTGAAAGGAGTCAGTTGAGTTGGTTTGGGCATCTGATTAGAATGCATTCTGGTCACCTTCCTTTTAGAGGTGTTCCAGGCACGCCCAACTGGGAGGGGGCCCAGGGCAGACCCAGAACTTGATGGAGGGATTATATATCCCATCTGGCTTGGGAATACCTTCCCCCAGGAGGAGCTAGAGAGTGTTGCTAGTTAGAATTTCTCTGATAGCCCTTTTGTCTCCATGACCCGACCTTCGATAAGGGGAAAAGAATGAATGAATGAATGAATGAATGAGACTTAAGGATCTTCTAGGCCCCAGCAGTGGCAACTAGGGCATGCTGCTTTTCAAACTCACAATCTTCATAGTACTGAGCTCGAAACACTGAGTCACCACAGCTTATTGTTTCCTGTTCTCTGTTAGCTGAGTTATGATAAAGGTCTTGTTTTTACCAGTTGTGACAACATAGCTGGTATTATAGTTGTCAGTTTGTGATTTTGTATTTATGTTGTGTGGCTATGCATGCTTACATCTCAAGAACCGCATAATAAATCACTGTTATTTTCAGTAGTAGCCGTTTGGGACCAAAGGCTGAAATGAAGTTATGAGAGGGGGATTTATAGGTCTAGTTCAAGGTCAGCAAAATGGCCGGCAATTATTTATAATGGATAGGTAGCGGCAGGGGTGAATTAACCATCAGTGGCCTGCTAGCAGCTAGCAATTCCACCTCATACTGCTGGAGGCCTCGTTTTGTTTCTGGGTTTTTGTTTTCGTGACTTTTGGCATGTTCCCGTCATGTGTATGCATTCCACTGAGAAGTGTTGGCTTGGTAGTAAATGCAATACTTCAATGATCAGAAGGCTGGAAGTTCAAGTACCGTCACTACCAAGCAAGAAATGTACAGAACATGGAATGGTGCCATGAATGTTAATTCCAGTAGATGAAATGGTGTCTGTAAATTTCCTGTGTGCGTGTAAGAGCTGGAATGACTTCACATCCAGGATGAGTTTCTGCCTGACTCCCAATATTCCTGGAATAGGCTCCGGATCCACCACATTCCTGACCAGGAAAAGTGTTTACAGATAGATCTGCTAGTCCGTTAAATCTTAAAAATAGAACTTTTGGTGTTAAAAATGTGACATCAGCTAAAATTATTATTCAAAATTGAGTTCTGTCTTTGTGTTTAAAATAAGCACAAGGGTTTTAAACAGTTTAGATGAACGTTAAGGCTTACTGTTGATGCACCATCCCAAGGTTGTGCAAAGGGTGGTGCTCATGGACACATAGCACAAGCATATCGTACTATTCTGAACTAGCCACTACCCACTGGGCATGTACAGCGTATAGGGTAGACTTGAACTGCTGTCTTCTGATGAGTAAAGAGGTGTGGTGCTTTTTTTCCACTTTTTTAACCCATAAATGGTGGTACAGTGTGAAAGTAGTGGTGTTAGATGATGCCAGAGGGTCAAATAACTAGGATAGCGCATGGTTGAACTGGCTGTAAACAGTTTTTGCTGGGTACACTCGTGCATCACAATGGGCTTTCTGATTACCTGGCCTTAACACCAATCCCTGTCCCACCCCCACAAAAAAATGGCACAATGGTATCTGTGCCCATCCCTGTCATCTTCCCAGCACACTGAACATGGAGCTTTCAGGCAACCAATCAGAAGAGAGCAGGCACGGAGAGTAGAAAGATTATAAATGGGAGGAGGAAGCCAAACGGGCTATCAAGCGCACGCACACACACAAAATCAGTGTTTCAGGGGGAGGTGAGGAGGCCGTTTCTGGAAGAACTGTGGTGTGTGTTTTGAATTATGAATCATACTTTGATGCTCCACTGGTATCTGAAATGAAAAATAAATGGAATATAATATCTGATGTTAATATTTTTCTTCAGGAAAGGGTCTTCAGTTTTTCCCCTCTGCACAAACTCAGTATTTCCAATTTAGAACACGGTTTTATTGATCCTTCATTGGTAGCTAAGGACCCTTAATTATTCAGTGTACCCTTCATAAAGCCTACAAACAGCTTTTGAGAAAATTTTACTCTGGATAAAGCAGGACGGCAATTCTCCAGAGAAACTGAGGGGCCGAAACGTTCCTGTAATCCTTTGTGGGGATTAAAGGGGGCTTTATTCTAATCCATCACTACGAGTGATAAAGGATGTGCTGAATGAAGCCTAATTTACAGGCCTTATGGTGGTATAAAATGCTGCGAGGTTGGCAGTATTGGTGATAAGACTGCTGATCCAGAGTAAGACAGATATGATTGTCAGGATCTGAGCTGTCACAGTAAGCAAACATGAGACGTTGCAGCTTGGCAGGAGAGTGCACATGGTGTTTCTCTGTGGGTCAACACGTGTACCGATTCTGTGAATTGTGTTACTGGGCAGCGGGTAGCCTCCATTCACTTTGTTGTTCTGGAACGGTCCTGGATAAAGGCCACACAGTCCTAAAACAATATACGCCCTGACGTGGTCGTGCCTCGATTATTATAGCAGCCAATAGAATCTCATAGCCAGATTCTCAAACTCTCACCCTCAGCAATGATTCTCATCAAATCCTGATTTTATGCCCAGAGTGATGTTTCTTCTCAGATGTTCAGGCAGGCACTGGGTTTACGGTAATGCCAGACAGCAGCTCTGGAACCAGAGGTGTGCTTTTATTTCTATGGAAGCTTCTGGGATTTTTTTTTTTTAAACAGTAGGAGGCTGGACAGCGCCGGGTTTATACATTAGGCAGGTTGAAATGACGAGCCGAAGATGTGTCGCCTGCCTTGTTTAAGCAGGAACAAGATAGAGGAGGCTGATCCAGGTAAAAACGCATATGTATTCCAGCATGTGTTTATTACCTTTTGGACACTGTAATTCGAACAGCAGGTGGTTTTCTTTTGAAATGGGAATGGGTTTCTTGACGCAAGTCATCATTGGAAACTTTTATTAAACTATATACTAAACATTTTTTTTTTCTTTTTTCTTCCCATGTAGCCATGGGTATCCTTTACACTTGTATTATTTTGGTAGTATGTTCAGGAACAAGAGTAAAATGGTTTGGGGTCTGTAGGTACAAAAAGTGGTCTCTGTCATTGGATACCTGGGAACGGTGGTTGTTCCTCTCTTGATGTCACAGAGTAGAATATTGTGCTTCAAGTGAAAAAAACCTGCGTCCCCCCCTTATTTGAACTGCTTCGTTTCCTTCGGCTCTTTTGTACGCTGGGTTAGTACTGTCTCTGTCCTCTTGGCCTTAACCTTCACTTATTGACCTTTTGACATACCATTCCAGTTAAAAAGGAAGCAGCCTTTAGATTTTCACCGCATCCTCAATCTTCTATTTAGACTTATATTTTATGACTGCTGGACTTTAACCACCTAATAAATAACTTCCTGACCTTATTGAGTAAAAAGTTGTAACATGACCAATTTTGAAGGTCAGACCTCTAGTCCACAAGTGAGACTAAAGACTCATTTTTCTTCCCTTATATACGAAATAAAGACGTCCACTTTAAACATTCCACATACTTGTGTACGTCATTTATGTTGGCAGTGATGTTTAGTCGTATATTCACTAGAGGGCAGTTTGGAGGCGACACGGCACAAACACGGTGGGGGAGGAGTTTGTAATGATGTACTTTATTTGGTAAGAGTTTGCGATGTAGACGGCGGTGGCCTGTAATACTGTGAAATACATTTCACCATGTAGACAGAGATTTCTTTTGCTTCACTCGTTTATGGACTTGTTGGCACAAACAAATCTGTCTCATACAGGCCAAACTTTTTTTTTTTTCATCCTTACCGTCCAATTCATGTCCAATCACCTTCTCTCTGCACTGTATGAAGTTTTTGCCCTTGTTCCTGTGCAACATAACACACACCACTCATTTTCTGAATCGCTTAATCCTATTACTTGGCTCATGGAGAGGCTAGAACAGACATGGGCAAACTACGGCCCGCGGGCCACATACGGCCCGTTATGCTTTTTAATCCGGCCCGCCGAACTCATTC
>JAQNCB010000004.1:32444878-32455342 GCA_030068295.1 Euristhmus nudiceps | reverse complement strand
CTAGAGGAACCAAAGAGAAGGTACATGGATGCACTGAGAGAGGATATGAAGTTAGTTGGTGTGAGACAAGAGGACGCAGAGGACAGGGATGGATGGAAATGGATGATTTGCTGAGGCGACCCCATGAGGGAAGAAGCCGAAAGAAAAGTAGTAGTAGTAGTGGAAGCTGAGAGAATTGATGCAAAAAAAATCTGTTGATTTGTGTACGCCTGTGTTTTATTGTTAGTTTCTTGTATTATGTAAATGAAGGTACATTTTTCCTTTTTCTCATTCACATACCATATGTATGCAAACTACTATCACTTCTTCTTTTTCTTTTATATAGTATAAACTATATACTTGTATAGCAAAGCTGTTTCTATGTGGCATGTGTGGTTAGTAAACAGACCCGTTTACTGTTATTTTGTATTCATATTTTCCCGCGTAGTCATTGGATTGGCAAAGGAGAGGGCAGAGGAGCAAGATAACAGAGTCCTGTAAAAACTCAACAATAAACTTAAAACAATTTTTTTCTTCTTCCTCAGGGGGGCATCACCGAAAATAATTGAGAAGCACTGTATTAAATCAAGGCCTGTGGTCCGATAAAATCATGTTTGATGTTCATGTAATCTAATGAATAACCTCTGAATATGAATGCAATCCTATTGGTTCCCCAACACATACGAAGCTTAACTCTGTCCGATTATTGCAAAGTGCACCTTTGTCATGGTTAAAATAAATAAAGGTAAATTATTATTATTATTTTATTTTATTATTTCTTTGCCGTTTGTCCAAAATTCAATTAGTCCATGAACACACCTTTTCAGACACTTTTTCCTCGTGTTTGTGTAGTAATAAAAGTGTAGCGTAGCCTAGTAAAGTATGCAGTATGGTTAAACAACAAAGCGCGGTGCTCACCTAAACAGTCTCTGTCATGGTTAACCCTAGAATGGGTACCTGCTAATTTGCGAACATGGAAGGTAAACCCGGGAGAATTTTACCCTACATTAAATAATATGTAATAACATACTTGTGACATACTTATAGCATACTTGTACTCACACTGCCAGACGTCTGAGTTGCACAACCACCTCGATTACCCCAGGTGAATTCCACCTTGGTAACCGTTCTAGGCTTAAAATGTATAAATATAAATCATAAAACTCTTGTTTCGGTTTGCTTTTCCTCATGTTTCTGCCTAGTACTATCAAAACTCTGAAAAGGGTTTAAAGAGACAACTTTACTCAGCTGGACTCTGCACCTGCCTGCACTGGGAGCTTGTCTGCGTCCATCCTGATTTAAAAAAAAAAAAAAAATGGGGTGTGCTGTGTAATGGATACTTAAACAGTTATAACCCTTAGCCTTAACGAATGTTGCTAAAATGAATAACTAGCGACATCCACCTCATCCTCGGAGCATAATTCTGTAAAATATAAATATAGTTCTACTTTTACTTTTGCAATTAGATTTTTGTGGCAAGTTTGTTTTGTCAGAGGCAAACTGAGGCACAGTGTTCACATTCCTTAAAAATCCTTCCCTATGGTAATAGTCTAATCACACATTCTGAATAATGACCTTTCAGAGCTTACTATCCAAATTCCCTGGAATAAAGAATCCATCAAGGCACTGATAAAACAGTTTTTCGTGCTAATATTTGTCTGCCTCAACAAACTGCTTGCCCTTAGACTTTAGTTCTGAGTCTCAGGTATCAGAGACTGTCCTTTTGTCAGTACAGGTAAACCTCGTACAGGTATGATGTAATCACAAACACAGCACAGATACACATGGGGAATTATTTTTACTCTTATCATTCTTTTCCCTTTGCCGTTTTTATTTATCCTCTTCCCTCTGTGCAGAACATGTTGAGACGGCAGGAGGAGTTAGAGAATGGTACGGCGTGGTCGAATTCCTCTGAATCCTCAGACGATTCGTCGAGCCCTCAGCTGTCCCAGGGTCTTCGCCATGCGCACAAGAATGTGGTGCAGCCTGAGCTCCAGACAGCCGCTCCTGCCATTGACATCTCCTTCACCCCCCGCCAGTCGTCCACATCCACACCCACCCGACTGGCCAATCAGAAGGAGGAAGATGAAGACGAGGAGGATGAGGAGCAAGCTGAAAAACTCAAAGCAAATAGACTTGGCACCACTGAGGCTGCTGGGAAGCAAACTGTGCCCAATGGCCACGCCCGCTACTCCCGCTCCCTGAGCCATATCAGTGAGAGCAGTGTGGATGCTGCTATGAATGAGAAGCCTACAGGGGAACCCTTGCAACTCAGTGCCGTAGTGGACGCAAACCTGAGGGCTGAGCCGTGCTCCGTCATTCCCGAGCCACAGGTTGACCAACATACTGATGACCCAGACACGCAGTCGTCATCATCCGGCTCGGTCACCGTAGCCCCTGTAACCCAGGAGGTCTGTGTTTCTGCTGCTAACCGTGAAGAGCCTACAGCACATCTACACCTTGATTCCTGCATCAATACTGAAGAGGACTCTACATACACCCCTGCTCATGCTGAGGCCTCAGTGTCACAACTTGAAGCTCTAACCCCTAGAACTGATGACCTAAAACAGACCCAGGACACACAAGACCTGCCGGACTCTGTACAGGTCAGGAAGCCTGAGAATGAGGAAGACTCTTGTCCAGGTGCGAAGGGAAGGATGGAGGATACTGAAGCAAAAGACACTGGCCTTGGTGAGGCCCTCAGTTCCCTTCTTTCTTCTCTGGATGACTACAGGGGTCAGTTTCCAGAATTGCAGGTGCTGGAGCAAGAGCTCCACCTGCTGGAGGAGGCACTTACTGTAAGTCTGCTGTAGTTGTTTATACGCTCTGAATAATTGTGAATGTTGTTCATGTAAAATATGGGAATGATTGTGCTGTCATGGAGTATTTCTCATCCACAGTATACCGTCACCACACATCCAGTGCTCAGGGGAGAGGCTCTGTATCCATTGTGTTCTTTTACAAGATAAATGAATGGGGAAACTTGAAGGTAAAGCCTGTTGGGCTTTTCCATCCGAGCCCAGTGGCTCATCAGAGCCGGTGCTTATCCCTGGTTTCTGTAGCGTGACGCGGCTAGGAGTTCAACTCCTCCTGGATGGGACGCTGGTCCATCACAGGTTACCTTCCCAGTATTTTATACTGTACAGTAATTTATACTGCTGGGTGAACAGAGGCTCACTTGTGGCTAAGACCTTGCTCAGGGGTCCCAGCACAGTGGGGGTCTCACAGAGATTCGAACCCACAACCTCCTGATTGAGGCCAACACTCTAACCGCTAAGCCACCGGCCCCAACTATGGGGAAACTTAAGGCCTTTTTACCCATTCAAAATTTTTCTAATTGGTGTAAAGCGATGAAATAATTCTTGGTATTCCTCTGTGAACTGAATTATTGCATCACAGCCATCGGATAAGTTGAATGATTATTGCACTACTGGTACGCGCAACATGGTACGGTGAATGTCTACTTCGAAAATATTTTGAATGTGTATATAATATCAATAAATACATATTCAATGCTATAAGTGCTTATAATAACAGTTAAACATTCAAAAACAATGCATAAGATGTAGATAAAATATAAATAATATAAAATCCATATGTGTAATTGTACATAGATATAAATAAAGTGTAAGAAATGTGTTTGGGAGTCGAGTTCCAAACCGAGTCCCAAAGCAGAGTCAGTAGTGAGCTTGCGGCCTTTCCTTTAACCTTTTCCCTATTTAATAGTGAAAAAGTTAAGGCAAAGGCCGCAACGTCACTACCGAGTCCGGTTTGGGACTCGGTTTGGAACTCGACTCCCAAACACATTCCCAAACAGCCTATGAAATCGCGCGAGCTAATTGGTCGAGCCGAATTTCCCAGCATTCGTGTAACCCAAGAAGAGGAGGCTGGGATCCGAATCCGAGTCAGTAGCGACCCCTCTCGGCATTTTCCTGAACTTTTTCCCTATTTTTTTATTTTTCAATGAATATTTTTTTTTTAAATCCGCGATGCGCTGAAGTCGCAGAACCTGAAGTGCGATATAGCGAGGGATGACTGTAAATCTTTATTGTGATGTTCGTCGGCATAACCTTTTTGTGTGTATTAAGGCTATGTGCGCACACATTTCCATTTTGGTTTCAGATAAGTTGTTTCTTGGAGATTAATATCTGCTGCTATCTGGATGAAAGAGATGAAATATATACAGAGATGAAAGAGGATGTGAAAGTAGTTTCTAACTCTAATCTCCCAAGGGACCAGGTTAACACCCTTCCTGCTCACAGCCCACAGCATAAGAATGTTTTTTTTTTTTTTTTTTTTTTTTTTTTTTTTTTTTTTTTTTTTTTTTTTTTTTTTTTTGTGTGTGTGTGTGTGTGTGTGTGCATGTGTGTTAGATTCAATCTGGGCGAGAACGTAATGTTGGTTCAGTTCATAGACAGAAATCCTCAGAAGGGCAAGAGAAATCTTTGTGTCATGTAAGGACACTCAACCAAACATTGTGTGAGTGTGTGTGCTATTTATTGTATACCACTTTCAGTTTTCCTTTGACTCTAACCATTCACAGAGAACGACAACGTAATTAAACCCCTGTTTATGCAAAGATAAAATTATAAATGTTTTGTGTGTGTATGTTCATGTAGGGCCGTAGTCGAAGTCGAGCCTCTAGTGTGAGCTTGACGGTGGAAACTGCTCTAGAAAGCTTCAGCTTCCTCAACACTTCAGATCTGGAGGATGAGGAAGATTGTGAGAGGCCCAGTGTGACCGACAGGTCAGAGTTTCTGAACGATATCTCTTAATTAGTCTGCTAGAAAAAGTGAAGTTATGGGTCTGTAGGGTAATGCAATACTGCCATCTGGTGGCTGAATGAAATTGTACATTGCCTTTGATGCCATTTTTAAATGCGTTTTATTTGTTATTTATGTATTTATTTATTTGTTATTTATGTATAATGTGACCCCGGGTTTACATTATGGTCACGATGTCCATGATCTCCATGATTTGAGAGAACTGTGAGGAGCATGTGGAGTCGTGGGATCGAATTGTGATGATCTTGAGGGAACTTGGTGGAATTGTGATGATCGTGACAATTTTTGACTGTTAAAAATTTTGCTGTGACTATTATGATTTATTATGATTTGATGACAATTGTGATCGAAGGTTGGAGTCGTAGAATAGTACAGTAGAACTGAACAGACTTTAGCAGAGTGTCACAGACCTTCAGGCCATCGTAAGAGATCTTGATGAACTTGAAAACACGATGCATTTAAATTTTATCTCTTGGATGCACCCTGCCTCCTGCTTATTCCCAAATCATCCTCTAAGCGTAATTATAAATCTTGGAGTTCGATGCTTTTTTAAATCATCAACATTGTGCCCCAGTGTAAACCCAGGGTAACACGTGACAGAACCATTGAGCAGCCCTCCTTGCTTTCCTCACTCTCTCTCCCTCACTCTCCATCCCTCCCTCTCTCACTCCCTCCATACAGCCATAGAGCTTGGCAAGCTTGGCCACGTTCCCAAACCTTTTCCATTTGCCCATGCTTGGGTAACTGTTCCATTCACATTCACACCTGGAGGCAATTCAGAATGGCTACTTGGCCTGATGTGAATAATTTAGGATTGTGGGAGGAAATCCATGCAAGCAAGTTTTGCACAGAAACACCCTCACTGGCCACATTTCTCGAACCCAGGACCTTGTTGCTGTGAGGTGAGATTTTTAACCACTACGCCACCGGGACCCCATGGACCAATTAATCCATAGCTATACTTAATTTGGATCCCTGTGAGAATTTGAATGAACACCTCATCCATGAATGCAGGGTAGCATTAAACTCTCTCAAAGAAAAACCATCAGCTGCTGGATGCACTTAAAGATGAGTATGAGTGGAATGCTTCACTTTGCACTGATGTATTGCAGACCCATCAGCTAAACCCTGAAAAGCTGGTTCTGAGGCTCACTAACCATGAAATGCAAAACGCGCAGCACAGGCCTGGGGGTGTTCCATGATGTTTAACAAACTGTTATACCAGGGGTTTTTTAAACAAGTTCAACTAATTACTATTCATTTCCACAAAAAAAGTTGATCATAGCCCTGTCTATCTGTTTATCTGAAATGTACATCTGAAGTGAAATGGTTTAAGTCATTTACCCTTTTTTAAAAAATAATAAGAAAACCATTTATAAATAATAAGAGTGCAAAGTTTACTTTCTAAATTCACTCTCACTCGCTGAACCACTAAATTTTACTCGAGTCGCCGGATGGCTGGAGCCTTAACAGGCACTGGGCAAAGGCGGGGTACACCCTCAACAATTGGTAGACCATCACAGTACCGACACGCATACAACCACTGACACTCACATTCGCACCTAGAGGCAGTTTGGAACAGCCAGTTAACATAATAAGTATCTTCAGACTATTGGAGGAAACCAGAGTACCCAAAGAAAACCCATCCAAGCACCGGAAGAACAACTGGAAGACCGCAACTTGAACCCAGGCTGTGTGCTAGATGCTACACCATCGTGCCATCATTTTCTAAAAAGTCACAGTTCAGAAGTCAGAAACATTTTAGAATTAATTTCCTGCGATTGTCACAACATAAAGGGTTTTCAGAATCGCTTAAATGTTTTGAAGGCAGAACGCTGAATAAAAACCTCGATTTTAAGTTCACACTGTCTTTTTATATTAAAAACAGCGTTAACAGATCTCTCACATTTATTCTGTCGTAGTGGAGCGGAGCACCGTAATCAGGGAGTATGATGTGTCCTGCTACAGCATGCTTATTACCCACTTTAAAGTGTTGTGATGGTGATCCGGTGAGCACATTTCTGTGTTCTCCCAGTACTTGCGTGGATTTTCTCCAAGAACTTCGGTTTTCTCCCACAGTCATTATGTATGCTTTTGGATAATTGGCCAAATTTTAGGCTTTAGGCCAGGGTTTCCCAACCTTTCCCAACTCAGGGCCCACTTGAAAGTCTCAAAAAATCAAGGGAGCATTTGTCATGTACAATGTTGTACTGAACAACAACTTGATTTCACTAAGGCTATGAGTGAACAAACATAAATCTCTGAGTTCTGTGTGAAAGATTCACCCTTATCTGTGCTGTTAACACAGTGAGAGTGAGCGTGAGAGAGAGAGAATAAGAAATTTCTTTGACGGCCCAGTTGCAATACCTTCCTTCACAGCCCACAGGTTGGGAAACGCTGCTTTAGGCTAATTCGCCAAATTACCCCTAGGTGTACGTGTGGGTTGACCTGAGATGGACTGGTTTGCTGTTCAGGCTGTATCCCGCCTTTGCCCAGGGTTGACCCCCGATACCTTAATAGGTTTGGCCAAGTACCAGTTCTCCCACCTTAACCCTAATAACAGAGAAAACGGGTTAGAAAATGGCATGACAAGTGTAAGGTTTTTGGCATTAGCTCTTGTGAAGCTAACTTTGTGTATTTACACTGAGCCAAATAAAGCTGGGCCAGAACTTGGCTGTTGTATTCTTACTATGATTATTATCATTATGATCATACTGTTGTTGGTGTTGTTGTTGTTGTTATTGTTATTATGATTATTATTATTATTATTTTATATGGCTATCCTTATATTTCTAATGCTTTGTAATAGGCAACATATATTAGGCTACAATGAACTGACATCGTGTGTGTGTGTGTGTGTGTGTGTGTGTGTGTGTGTGTGTGTGTGTGTGTGTGTGTGTGTGTGTGTGTGTACAGCTGTCAGCCAGTACCAGTTGAGAATGTGGGAGCGGATGAGGGATTTGCCCAGAATTGTTGGGACGCTCCCTCTGTTCCCCTCAGCACAGGCCTCCACGCTCTAGACCAGACTCTGCTCATCCATCTGCAGAACTGCTCCACCCAACTGTTGGTGAGTCGATACCATCAAACCTAATGCAGTCTCTGTCTTGTGCACTTTAAAATTGTCAAATGGAAGAAATCGATTTAAACCAGAATGGAAAAACCCAGCAGTGGTTCTCAGTAGGACTTTGTGCATCCTGTGGTTAGTGTAACGTATGGGTGATGGTTGTATTAGATGATTACACAGAATGAAACTCTTATAGCACTAATGATGTGCATGCTGATATATTTACAAGGCTAATGATTGGGAATAAAGTGGATCATTTATTCTCTTATCCTTCCTTTAGAATGCCTTTAGAGGAGAAGCTAACCATAGACTATACTAAACTTCATTTAGTAACATCCTCCATGAGCTTCATAATTGTTTAAGGATATACTCACAAAAACACTTAAATGAGATTTACTTGATTTGATTTGAGGCACGGTGGCGTAGTGGTTAGCACGTTTGCCTCACAGCAAGAAGGTTTGGGCATCTCTGTGTGGAGTTTGCATGTTCTTCCTGTGCTTGTGTGGGTTTCCTCCAGGTACTCTAGTTTCCTCCCACAGTAGGCTGATTGGCTGTTCCAAATCTCCCTTAGGTGTGTGTGTGTGTGTGTGTGTGTGTGTGTGTGTGTGTGTGTGTGTGTGAATGGTTGTGTGAGTGTGAGCCCTGCGATGGCCTGGCGAGCTGTCCAGGGTGTCCCCTGCCCTCGCCCAGAGTCGGCTGAGATGGGCACCAGCCTCCCCACGACCCTCATAAGGATTAAACGGATTAGAAAATGAATGAATGAATGATTTTGATTTAATTTAACCTTAAATCATGAGTATCTTCTCGTTAGCCTAGTGGACAATTTCTCTGCCTGTCATGTGGAAGACCAGGAAATTCGATTCCCTGACAGGAAGTGTCAAACATTTTAGGGAAAGTCATGACCTTATGGATAGAAAAGTGGTTTTGGATTTGAAGGGTTGCTGGTTCAATTCCCATGGTGGCAGGGGAGTGAGCAGCACTTTCTCTTCCTTCACCTTCATAGCTAAGGTGCCCTTGAGCAAGGTACCTAAACCACATCTACTGTCTGGGCACCAAAATGTAGAGCAGCCTGCTGCTCTCTCTGTGTGTGCGTGTGTGTGTGCGCTCATGCACATAATCACTTTTGAAGGGTTAAATGCGGGGCCAGATTTCCCTTGTGGGGTTAATAGAGTATCATATTTTCCGGACTACGTCGCTCCGGAGTACAAGTGAATCAGCTAAAAAAATGCATAATAAAGGGGAAAAAATATACAACATATACAAGTCACACTGGAGTATATGTCGCATTTTGGGGGCAGTGTTGTTTAAATGATTTTGTTAACGCATCTTTTTTGTATGAGGACGTGACGATGACGCACTAAAAATGGATCTTTGGCGACTAAAACATGACG
Organism: Euristhmus nudiceps; assembly: GCA_030068295.1. NCBI lineage: Eukaryota > Metazoa > Chordata > Actinopteri > Siluriformes > Plotosidae > Euristhmus > Euristhmus nudiceps. The sequence goes on along the minus strand of JAQNCB010000004.1, from coordinate 32,446,124 downwards.
AGACGAGGCGTAACGAAAATGTTGGTGTGTGAGACGCTCGCAGTGCGTATACCTACTCTGCGCCTAACACAGAGCGGGGAGGATAAACAAAAGGTGCAGGCTCACATGTACCCACAGGAACATATAGTTCCACTGAAACATTAGTCTGTTGGCTCAAATATGTTAAAACGGACTCTTCATTTCAATTTACGGTATATTATTTGCGCTATATCTTGCGTGGAGTCATTTAGCTTTGATCTCTTGTGTGTTTACGTGTCTCAGATGGCGATGGAGATCAAAAGTCACGGCGCTGTCCTCTCACTCTGTTCTCACTCTGCAGAGTCACTGCCTCTCTCGTGTTTAATACTCCTATTTAACACGTTAACAATAAATGCGCTGTCTTTCCGGATTTTTTCATTGGAAATCCGGGTCAGACATCTTAACAAGCACCAAATGCTTCCTGTTAAGACTCTTCACAATAAAGGTTTCTTTTGACTTAATTTCCAGTGCTGTAAGAGTCTTAGTAAAGAAGCATCTCAGCAAGATTAGACTGAATTCACAACCCAAGAGTGCCCTATTGTGATTGTCAGTGCGAAAATAATCAACATGTGAAATGTGGTTGCTAGGGTGAAAATAACAAAATGATATAATGTCTTAATTTCACATACAAGTCGCTCCCCTGGCCAAACTATGAAAAAAAAATGTGACTTATCGTTCGGAAAATGCGCTATATCATCAAAAAAAATGAACAGATGAATGAATAAATAAATAATGAGAATAGCAGATGAGCTTCCAGTGCAGACAGTAAATAACAAGCCTTTTCAAAGTTTTAGTACTATGCAGAAGTATAAAAGTAAACAATAACATGATGTTTATAGTTTATATGTACATATTTTATATTGTAATATTTATGGTTACCCTTGCCCCCCGAAGGGTAGCGAGGGTTTTGTAATCGGGTCCGTCTGTCTGTTTGTTTGTTTGTTTATCTGTCTGTCCATCCGAGCATGTATCTAAAAAAGTACTGATCCGATCGACTTCAAACTTGTACATGTGATGGGGAGTCACCGTGGCTCGGTCCTCCTCGAAGAATTGATTTCTACGTCAAAGGTCAAGGTCACGAAAATACAAAAAATCAATATAATCCCCATAACTTCGTCAAAAATGGTCGTGAAGACTCGCGGCTAAGTGCAAATCGTAGCTGAGAGAGTTCTACATCAAATGGACTACGTCCGTCATGACCGGAAGTTCATAGTTTTTGAGCAAAATG
>JAQNCB010000004.1:32303930-32317273 GCA_030068295.1 Euristhmus nudiceps | reverse complement strand
AGTCAAAAATTTCTCAGACAAATGCCATAAAGAAATTATGGCATTTGTCTGAGAACTTTTTGACTACCCCTCGTATAAAAATGAAAAACACTCAAATAAACAAAATAAAAACCTTACAAATATAAATAAAAACAAACAAATATGTAAATAAAACAACAATTAAAAGGGAAAAAAGAAATAAAGGACAAAAAAGTGTTACCACTTTTAAAAAAAATTGCCACATTACCTCTTACTGAATGAGTGATCTTTTCAATCTTCAGGTAAGACAGTATCACTGAGCCACTGAGAACTAGAGGAGCACAAGGTGACTTCCAGAGGATGAGAATTTGTCGTCTTGCCAATAAGGAAGTAAAAGATAAAACATCCAACTGATTGGTAGAAAGTTGTTTATATTCCTCTGGAAAACCGAATATGGCAATATGAGGGGAAGGTGTCTGTAAACCAATGAGCAGGAGTAAAACATACAGGTGAGATTACAATGGGAGGCGTGGCATTTGTCGCAGTGGCCAGGGCTATTACGCACTGGTCTCTTTTCATGTCGATCTCACACAAAACAGTAACAGTGGCGGTCAGTACACTGTAGCTAATTTGGCTAAACAGGCATGATAAACAATGCAGTTTTACAGAATTATACCATTGCAGGGTAGTGGTGGCCTGGTGGTGCGGTGCTGGATTACCGATCCCAAGATCGGGGGTTCAAGCCTTGCTATCAATGATTGTCACTGCTGTCCCCCCAGTGCAGCTAACTGGGTTATCAAAGGCCGGCCATGTCTCTCACTGTCTGTGGTGAGAGAGCTGTAAAAGAACCATTGCTTGACATTCGTCAAGAGTAGCTGCATAGCCGTCAGCATGTTTCTGCCCTGCGATGGTCTGGCGAGCTGTCCAGGGTGCACTCTGCCCTCGCCCAGAGTCGGTTGAAATGGGTGCCAGCCTCCCCATGACCATAATTAGGATTAAGCGGTTCAGAAAATGAATGAATGAATGATATACCATGGTAGTATTAAGAAACTTTTTATCTGTCCAGTATCTTAAACACTTCTCTGTCAGCATCATGGGGGAAGCGGGAGCCAATCCCAACTAGCTGAGAGATAGGGTGCATCCTACATCCTTTTCTGTCTTTACCTCAGGGTGTTCTTCATGTTTTAATTGTGTTCTGAAAGCAGAACCCTCACTCTGCTCTCACACTGAGTAGGGAAACATTTTCAGGGACATGATTAAAATTGGCAGGACTCTCTGAATATGGGGTTTCCTGGTCCTGCAAGCACCCTTCATACCCTAGCATTCCCATATTATTGTGTTCCACTTGGTTCTTCCTGTTAGCCTGGTTAATCACGCTAATATTTTTTTGCAGTACAGGAGCATTTGGCACTAGGAAGCTGTGATAATTAGAGGGCATCCCATAATTCTTGTCAGACAGGACCAGGATGATCCCAGTGTGAGAACTGGCAGAGGGTAAATGGTTGGCTCCTGCATGTTGTTGGGCGATTGAAGCAGGTGAAGAGGATGACTGTCTTGATGACAAGGTAGTGATGATGGTGGTATCTCTGTCCACTACCAAGGCTTGGGAAACATAACACTTCAGCACAGAAACCCTCAAAAACTCCATCTATATCCATCACTGTCTAAACAGATTTCAACACTAACAGTAGTGCCACAGTAAATGGCCTCATCTCTGTTTTCCTCAACACTCCCACTGATGGCAACTTTTATTGCTGAGAGTCAGCAGCTTTATATGTGATTCAGTTTAACACAATTTAATTACATCCATCAGATTAAACATCATTTAAACCTTGAGATTTGGATATACTACAGCAAATGGGCTCTAGTTTAAATGTGTTGTTTGTACTGTACTGTATATGCAGTATCTGTTGTGAACACAATAAGTTTAAGGGTTTTTTCAGTATTTAGGGTCAGTAATATAAGCCATATATGAAACTGTAATGTAAATGTAATTAGAATTAATTGTTCCAGATAGCACAAGGTATCAACTATTTTTTGGCAGATAGATATGTATATTGGTGTGTGTGACTTTTTATTCCTATACAATATTTGTAAACCATAAAATCAGAGATTAACACAAATGGATTGTACTTGCGAAACATAATGATGTGGGTCAGAGAAGAAATTCAAATTACTTATAATATTGATTATCAGGAATCTGACATTTTCTGCAAAAATATTATAGTGACGAGAGAGCTGAGCTGTAAGGCAAAGCTCTCAATTTACTGGTCTGCCTATGTTCCCTCCCCCACCTATGGGCACGAGTTGGTGGTGGTATACGAAAAAATGAAATCACAGATACGAGCAGCCAAAATAAGTTTCCTCCACAGTTGCTGGAGTTAGGAGATAGGATGAGAAGCTTAGACATACTGGAGGAGCTCAGAATAGAGCGGATGCTCCTCCACATCAAGAGAAGCCAGCTGAGGTGGAGAGGGGGGTGTGGGTATCCGGTGAGGCCCCGAACCCAGATTGGAGGTAGAAAACAAGACAAGACGAGATGCTATGCTACTTCTGGGTTCCCAAATGACAAACTGTGAAGGTGGGACATGAATATCAACCTGGGGATCAAAGGTTCAACACCATAGCCATTCGTGACTGGGAGTCCAAGGGAGCTGAGGGAGGGATGGTATAGCCTTCACCTCCTGTCACTCACCATGATCACCAGCCAATCGTGGGTGTATATGAGCTCATATGTACAAAGTGAAGGATGGCAGTTACCCTCCAAGTGTGTTAGGCCACCCTCAAATGCACATGTGCAGCAGTTTGTAAAGATTATATGTCATGGAGGAGACTTGTGGGGGGGTTATCACATACCTGAACATTTTCATCTTCATCTTCCTCCACTTCATCCGGGGTCGGGTTGCGGGGGCAACAGCCTAAAGGTTCAGGTAAAGGTGAGGTTCAGACGTCCCTCTCCCCGGCCACTTCCTCCAGCTCTTCCCAGGAGACACGGAGGTATTCCCAGACCAGCCGAGAGACATAGGCCCTTCAGCGTGTTCTAGGTCGACCCCAGGGTCTCTTCCCGGTCAGGCATGCCCAAAACACGACAGCAGGGAGACGTTCGGGGGGCATTCTAACCAAATGCCCGAGCCACCTCAACTGGCTCCTATCAACGCAGAGGAGCAACGGTTCTACTCCGAGCTCCTCCTGGAAGGCTGAGCTTCTCACCCTATCTCTAAGGGAGAGCCCCGCCACCCTGCGAAGGAAGCTCATTTCAGCCGCTTGTATCCATGATCTTGTTCTTTCAGTCACTACCCAAAGCTTGTGACCATAGATGAGGGTTGGAGCGTAGATCAATTGGTAAATTGAGAGCTTTGCCTTGCGGCTCAGCTCCCTCTTTGCCACAACAGACCGATACAAGCTCCGCTTTACAGTAGAGGCTGCAGCAATCTGCCTGTCATTCTCCTGCTCCATTCTTCCCTCACTTGTGAACAAGATCCCAAGATACTTAAACTCCTCCACTTGGGACAGAACCTCATTCCAGACCCAGAGGGTGCATTCCACCCTTTTCCAACTGAGAACCATGGCCTCGGACTTGGAGGTGCTGGTTTTCATCCCAGCCACTTCGCACTCCGCTGCAAATTGCTCCAATGAGAGCTGGAGGATCCAGTTTGATCCAAAAGGACAATCTGCAAAAAGCAGAGATGAGATCCTATGGCCATCAAACCAGAACCCCTCAACGCCATGGCTGCGCCTAGAAATTCTGTCCATAAAAATTATGAACAGAATCGGTGACAAAAGGACAGCTTTGGCAGACTCCAACCCTCACTGGAAACGTATTCGACCTACTGTTAGCAATGCGGACCAAGTTCTGGCTTTGGTGGTACTTGTGGCAAACTGCTTCCCCCTCCTGAGATGCGAGGCCAACCAATAGTCAATTTCCAGACCTGCACCGAACTCTGCCCACACCCGAGATTTTGCATTGGCGACAACCCGAACGGCAGCATGTTTAGCTCATCAGTACCTGTCTGCTGCCTCGGGAGTCAGGCCAATAAGGCCCGGTAGGACTCCTTTTTCAGCTGGATGGCCCCTTTCACCTCAGGTGTCCACCACCGGGTTCTGGGGTTACCGCCACGACATGCACCGATGACCTTCTGGCCACAGCTATGGGCTGCTGCCTCAACAATGGAGGCATGAAACATGGTCCATTCAGTTTCCTTGTCGCCCTCCTCCTTCGGGATGTGGTTGTTGTTCTGCCGGAGGTGGGAGTTAAAGTCCCCTCTGACAAGAGACTCCGCCAAACGTTCCCAGGAGACCCTCACTACACATTTGGGCCTGCCAGGTCTGGAGGGCAGCCTCCCCCACCATCGGAGCCAGCTCACCACCAAGTGGTGATCGGTTGACAGCTCAGCTCCTCTTCACCTGAGTGTCCAGAACATGTAGCCGCAACTCCGGTGACACAACTACAAAGTCGATCATCGAACTGCAGCCTAGGGTGTCCTGGTGCTAAGTACACTTATGGACACCCTTATTTTTGAACATGGTGTTGGTGATTGACAAACCGTGACGAGCACAGAAGTCCAGCAAAAAAACACCATTCGGGTTCAGATCGGAGAGGCCGTACCTACCAATCACTCACCTGCAGGTCACACTGTCATCGCCCACATGGGCATCGAAGTCTCCCAGGACGACGAGGGAGTCCCCAGGGGGAAGTTCTCCAACACACCCCCTAAGGACTCCAAAAAGGGTGGGTACTCTGAACTGTCATTTGGTGCACAAAGACAAACAGTCAGGACCCTTCCCCCCACCCAAAGGTGGAGGGAAGCTGCCCTTTCATCAACTGGGAAGAACCCCAACAAGTGGGTACCAAGAGGGGGGGGCAACAAGAATGCCCACACCGGCTCGCCGCCTCTCCCCATGGGCAACTTCAGAATGAAATAAGGTCCAGCCCCTCTCAAGATGGGTGGTTACAGAGCCCAAGCTGTGTGACGAGGTTAGTCCGACTATCTAGTAGGTACCTCTCAACCTCATGCACCAGCTCAGGCTCTTTCCCCACCAGAGAGGTGACATTCCATGTCCCAAGAGTCAGAGTCAGTAGCCGAGGATCGGTTTGACAGAACCCATGCCTTCAACTGCTAGCCCAACTCACAATGCACCTGACCCCTATAGCCCCTCCCACAGGTGGTTGTTCCATGGGGGGGCAGACCCATGTATCCTTTTTGGGCTGGGAACCATGGTGACCCGTGTCCAGGCAAGGGAAACTGTGACCTTGTTTTTTTCTTGTCGTTTTGAACCGCACTTAGTCTGGACCTTCACCTAGGACCTGTTTTCCTTGGGTGACCCTACCAGGGGCATAAAGCCCCCAACAACATAGCTTCTAGGATCATTAGGACACGCAAACCCCTCCACCTCGATAAGGTGGCGATTCAAGGAGGGGTATAACTGAACAATAATCTTTTTATTGCATGGTCTGTGTATTGGAGCAAATTACAGATATTTACAGTATAAACACACTGAACTGATGATTATCATTTGTCATGGACTATCCTGAGTAAGCATGTCTTTATTTAATTAAATGAGATACTCACTCTTTGTATTTATATTTTCTATGTTGTGTATTATGGGTATGGATACAGAGACTCTACCTCTTTCCCCTTATAGAAACTCTTCCTAAACCGTGGCCTCGCATGAAGCCCTCACCTCAGCGCCGAGCTGTCTCTGTCCATGAGGATACCTTACTCCAGCACGTTGCCCTGCTCGACCCTGAGGGTAAGCTTTTGTTTTGGTGTCCACACCTTACTCTACACCAGTGGTCACCAACGTGGTGCCCGCGGGCATGTTTCAGATTATATTAGAGCTAGCTGGTCTTCATGGAAACGAGTTTTTCACCAGTTTCGTGAAAAAAGACTGCTGTCTGCACAAACCTGTTTTTAACTCCTGGCCATTTTCTGCTCGTAGTGCGCTGCTCGGTGAACAGTTAGCATGGTAACTTGCGTGGCATGCTAGCGAGCACAGTGAAGGTGAGGAGATGATTTACCCCGAAAAGATGGCATAAAAGAGAAAGAAAACATAATTTTCACAGTAAATGGGAAGAAGAGTTCTTTTTTTACCACTGTGAAAAATTCCTGCGTGTGTCTCATTTACGGGGTAATGTTCTCCTCAACTTGCGTTCATTCGCCTTACAGTTTTTTTCAATCTTAGGGTTTTTTAAATTATTTTTTCCCCTTTCAGATTTTGAGTTTAGCTGCGTTCATTGGTTACAAACGACAGACTGAACGTGCCTTAAGTTGAGGAGCGTCCAGACGCTCTTCAACTTACGTTCATTCGCCGCTGTCCAAGGTACTAGACGTTCAAATGGTGCACATGACGCTGTGTTCATTGGTTACAAATGACACCCTTATGGACACCCTTATTTTTGAACATGGTGTTGGTGATTGACAAACCATGACGAGCACAGAAGTCCATCAAAAAAACACCATTCGGGTTCAGATCGGAGAGGCCGTACCTACCAATCACGAACCTGCAGGTCACACTGTCATCACCTTCTTCCCATGCCTTCTTCCCAGTTCAACACGCGTTAATATGTCATCTCTATACTGTGTATTGCTTGAATTCAATTTATTTGAAATACATGTTGATATTGTACAATGTTGTCTTTATAATAATTGAATTAGGGGTGTTTTATGAGATAGGGTAACAGTATTTATGGATGTAGTACAGTATGAACGGATATACGTTACTGGAACGTGCAGTAACAACTTAAGTTCTTTTCCAGCTTAAGTTCAGCCATCCGGAACCTAACTAAAATGTAAGTTGAGGAGCGTCTGTATATAGTATATATATTATATTATATATGCGACTGGCCATAGTCGTGTTGTATCCTTCGGCTTAAGTTCGGCCGTCCGGTACCTAACTAAAATGTAAGTTGAGGAGCGTCTGTATATAGTATATATATTATATTATATATGCAACTGGCCACAGTCATGTTGTATCCTTCGGACCAGCCGTCATAGTCGGCAGACAGTCGCCATATTAGCTATCCTTGCCGACGAGTCCCTAGAGGCATCCCTACTGTACTCCTTGTATCCGCCGACTGATCCGTACAACCCGACGGATCGTCCGTCACAGCCGGGCTTAACCCCTGCTCGTCTGCACCGAATTCGGCGTATCACCCGCCTGACAGTCACTGGGCAGTCAGCGGACATCCTGCACATCCGGTGACTCACCCGTGCACTGCATTTTTCCCGTCGCATCCGCCAGCAATCTGCCAGAAATTCGCCAAATTACGTTCCATCCCGCATCCACCGTATTATACCTGTATGTGGGAAGGGGGCTTTAGGCTAATTGGCTATTCCAAATTGCTCCTCGGTGTTAATGTGAGTTAAATGACTGCATGTGTTGCCCTGCGATGGTTGAGCTGTTCAGGGTGTACTCCACCTTTGCCCAGTGTTTGCTGAGGTAGGCACCAGCAATCCTAGGAGGATTAAACAGTTTGTCAAATGAAAGTCACAGGAGGACAAAACCTCAAACATGGGAAGGTCAACTCCAGGCAAGGACCTCAAACCTGCCATCTGAGCTGATTTAAACTTTTCCTAAATTATGGCAGGTCATCCATGACTTTAACTGTGAGCATTAGCAATATTTTGGAAAGCTGTGCTTACTTTTACAGCACATGCAATGGGAACCATTCATACCAATTTGTTCCAATTTTGACTCATCAGTCCATATAATGTCCTTCTTCTTCAGCCCTTATCCCTGGGTAGAGTCATGGGAACATCGTGATGAGTTGAAAAACATTTTTCCCCCATCAGTCACAGTAGTGTGCGAGTGCCTGGGTTTCAACAAATCTCTTCCCTGTCCACTCACCAATGTGTTCTCTCCACCCTTTATTCTCTCTTTCTTTCTTCCTTCCTCTCTTAGTTTTTGCTAGGCCGCCGGATCTAGTTACATGGCCATACTTCAGTTTCCTTTCTCGTACTGTTGTAATTAGGTCCTTATGGGGGCCAATGTGCTGACGGATGATTTGGCAGACCTGCTCATTGATGATGTGGTCCGGGTAGGAGATGCCTAGAATGACCACAGTTGTCCAAATTGAGATGATTTGGTAGCATCTCATCTCTATAGTCTGGATTTTCCACTGTAGTTCTGCAGTAATGGTCCATGTCTTGCATCCATAAAGGAAGATGGAGAACACAAGTGCATGTTCAAATCTCATCTTGTATTTCATGGCGATGTTATTGTCCCTCTTTGTTCTTCTCAATTTGGACATATGTGGTCATTGTCTGTGCAGCTCTTGCAATGATTTCTGGTCTTGATCTTTTGTCACTGATAATTGCCCCAAGGTACTTTAAGTGCTGCACTGTTTCTAGTCTCTGACCCTGAACTGTGATGCTTGCAGTAACCGCGCCATGCTCGTTCGTCATGAGTTTGGTCTTTTCAGCCCTATTTCCATTCCATATTTGGTAGAGGCTCTGTCTAGGTAAGTAACAAGGTTTTTTCAGCTCTCTCATCTCTGTGGGCCCAGTGATGTCATCAGCAAATCTGAGGTTTGTGTTGTGTCTTCCTCCAGTACTGATTGTGCCCATATGGTCTTCAACGGCTTCACTCATAACCTGCTGAAGAAAGATGTTAAGTGTAGAGGAGAGAAGGCACCCTTAACGGACTCCCACTGAAGTGTGGAACCACTCCCCATCAGTGCCTTATGCATACAACACATTGCTAGTTTTCATGTAAAGCTTTTGGATGGTGTCAATCAATTTCTGTCTCATGTTGAACTTCTTCATGGTGGCCCACCATGCATTGTGCCAAACTCTGTCAAATACCTTTTAAAGTCAATGAAGAGTGCTTCTGCATTTGCGAAAATCTACTTGATCTTTGGTGATAATATATTCTGCCTGTGGTCTCAGTCTGTTCAAGATAATCCTGAGCATGAACTTACTTGCATGGCTGATCAAACTGATTGTTCATAGTTCTGGCAAAGTTGGAGATTTCCTTTCTTGGGACGTGCAATTATGAGCAACTGAGTCTATGGGGTGGGCTATTCACCTGTCTGTCAGATTTTGTTGTAGATCATGGTGAGTATGGCTATCATTTCTTCTCTTCCATGCTTCAGCAGTTCAGCTGGGATATTATCAACTCTTGCTGTCTTTCCGTGTTTCAGTGATCTTCAACTTCCTCATGTAGAATTGGTTGCTCGGGCTGGTTTGAGGATTATGGTACAAGAAAAAGTAGCGGTGTGAACATTTCACTAACCATTGCAGAAGAATTTAAAGCAATGTATGGGTCTTTCAATTTCTTAAGGTCGAATCTCAGCCAGGTGTTCCTTTCTCTTCCACTCCTGTAAAGGTTCTAGTTTTTGGTCTGTTCAACCCTCATCTCTGCCGTCTTTGCACTTGGAAGAAATCAATCTGGTGGAGTGACCAGTTGGTGGAGTGACCAACTGACCGTTGGTAGCATGCCTCCCCATGCAGACTTTACGATCAGCCACCTGCTCACCATTGAACGTTATCCCTAAAGATTTGCGGGTAATCAAGGAGGGTTTTTTGGCAAATTAGCCTTTATGTTTCTATTGCTTATCAGGTGTTTTTGCCTTGTCACACGCTATTGGATACCATTTTTGCCCAGAGACTTTGTAATGGTGGAATCATGAACAATAACATTAATTAAGCTGGCCAGTTAGATCTTCTAAGTTGTTCTGTGAATTCTCTGATGAGTTTTTGTATACTTTTTCTATAATTCTGTTAGGCCTACACTCTTGGGCAGAATTACTACTGTTCCAGGTTTTCACTGTTTTTAGATGATGGTTCTCAATGGTGTTTCACTGGTGTTTGATTGATTTTTAATCTTTTCTTCACTGATATATTTCAGTACTTTTATTTCTACAGTCTCCTAGAACAGGAACATGAACAGTGTACTGTTTGTTGTGACCTTTCTCAGAACTTCACATTGCTGGAAAGATTGTTTTTAAGCTATATCTGGATTCATCTGGCAGAAGTCAGTTTTGGGTGTAACATTTAATTTAACCACATATCAGTTTAGTTTGGGTTGACTAAGGGGACAATTACTTTTTCATATGGATGATGTAGATGTTCAGTGTGTATCCTTTAACCAATGACAAACTCTTATGACTCTTTTTTATACTTTTTTTTGGAAGTCAGAAACAGTTAAATGTTAGAAATAAACAGACGACAGGAAAATAAGAAAGGGCCAAATACTTTGTTACTGTACTGTATAAATATGGGATAAATACACAAAATCCTATACACATCAAGATTTGTAATACTTACTGCATAAAACAGACAAAAGTAGTTCTGCTGTGTATTTATTGATGCCTGACATAGCATAAGGATACAGAGTGCATTTGTTTTGGGGTGTTTTTTTTTTTTCTTAATTGAGTGACATGGTTGCATACCGAGTAGCATGTCCGCCTTATAGCAAGAAGGTCCTGGGTTCGAGCTCTGTGCCTGGAGAGGGCACTTTTGTGTGGAATTTGTATGTTCTATCAATGCTTATGCTGATTTCCTCTGAGTGCCCTGGTTTCCTCCCACAGTAAAAAGACATGCACATTAGGCTAATTGGCTGCACCAAATTGCCGTTGGGAGTGAATGTGACTGTGAATGGTTGTGTATGAGGCCCTGCAATGTACTGCTGAGCTGTTCAGAGTGTACTCCACCTTCACACTGCTAGGATCGCAGAGGGGCTGGAGCTGATCCCAGCCAGCTCTGGGTGAAGGCAGGGTACACTGTGAACAGTTCGCCAGTCCATAGCAGTAGTCTTATGTCACAGGGAATTTTGTGTAGTGGAAAAAAGTGTGGAGATGTAATCGCGTCTGATTTGTGGTTGTGCTATGGTCTGTCTTAGAGCTGAAAGCTGTTTTACCCAGACTACAGAGGTCACCGATACGGAAGCGGGTAAATCTAGGGGAGCTGGAACCCTGTTCAGAGGATTTGCCTGAAGGTGAGGAAGGTGAGTAGATATGAACACAATTAAGAATCCTATTTACACAGCACAGTTAAGTAAAAATATTGAAAATCATTTATAACAAGACATTGTTCAGAAGAACAACGTACTTTGATTAAAAAGTTGATTGGCCCAATTCTGGTTATTCTTCGATCCATTTTGATGGTTGTCTCCCATTTTTTGCCACGTGTCTCTAGTTTTTCTCTCCATTTTAAGGCATTGGAGATCATTTTAGCTGAACAGCCTATAATTTTTTGCATGTCTTTTATAGGTTTCCCCTCTCCAATCAACTTTTTATTCAAAGTACGCTGTTCTTCTGAACAATGTCTTGAACAACCCATTTTCCTCAGCCTTTCAAAAGAGAAATGCATGTTCAACAAGTGCTGGCTTCATCCTTAAATAGGAGCCACCTGATTCACACCTGTTTTTTCACAAAATTGATCACCACACTGATTGAATGCCACACTGCTTTTTTTTTTTTTTTTTTTTTTTTGAGCACACCCCTTTCAACTAATTGCCCAATTTCACAGCCTTAAGAGCATGCATGTCATGAGTGCTGGGTCTGGGTTGGTTTTCTGAGAATCTACTGCACCCACTGGTAAATTGTTTGTCATGTATGCTAAAAACCTGGATTAATCTGGTTAGTCACATTGGACTGCTATTTTGAACACTACTGTATGCCAAACCACAGGGGCAACGTAGCATGTGTACATGCACAAGTTATTACTTTTATGGGAAATTTCTTATCAATACGAGGATAATAAAAAAAATTGTTTTTTAAGGTATTATTACACACTGCACAGTTTCTTCTTTGGATATCTGGGTTATTAAAAATAATGGCTCCTTATCCACTTGTCTTTACAGCAAAGAAGCCGATAAGGACGCACTTCATCGCATTAGTGAACACAAAAGCTCCATGCGCTGAAATGACAGAAATTATCCTGGGGTTGTTCACTTTAATAAACATGACATTTCCTCTTTACGGTTCTGTGGTCTTAGTCACCCTTCCACAGAGAGGAGGTGATCTTGATTTGCTGCTCAAACGTCGTGAGGTGTATTGGATATTTACTTTACAGACTTTAACACTGGATGGATTAAATGATGAACTTCCCCTTAAAGTTATGTCATGAAAGTTGTTTCCTTATTATGGTGGGATTATTCCACTTTCTTATACTTCAGTTTTGATTTTTTGTTTTTTGTCATGCATTGTAAGTAAGTATTATTGTTTCCTCATATGGGGTTATTAACACCTTGGTATGTGTATTGATCTTTATTTTTGAAATGTGTCTGATTCGTGGTCATGTGACTTTACCTGATTGGGTCACTGTTATGTATGAGTATTTTATTTTATTTTTTTGCCAAGCATTTTATTTCATTTATAAATGAAGATTTGTTATAAGCTGTCTTGCTGGTCAGCTATATTTGTTTTGTTCATTTGGCACCCGCTGGTGGTGTTCCTGTAAAACATGCTCTGATGTAAAATCATTAGGAAAAGACTAGAGTTTTCTAGAAACTTCTTGTCTGGAGGAGCGGGGTTTCTCTGGAATCCTGTGGATCTTTCCAGAAGGTTGCTAGTCTATATAAATGCTGTGATTTAAAGCACAGCAGTGGAGAGCAGAGTTTTTGTTTTGTCAACAGTTAAAGAGTGGCATTAGTGTGTTATTAGGAATTAAATAGTGGATATTGTTTTATTGTTTTGAAGAACCTTTTTATTTAAGAATAAATTAGTTTTAGTTTTCTTTGCTAGTTTTCTTTGTTGTGATTTCCCCCCCCCCCAAGTCATAACAGTCACGTAGGCCTATGAGCCTGCATTTAAGTCATGCTCTCTAGTATGTTCTGTTTGTTGTCCTGAGGAAGGTCATTTGACCGAAACGTAGACAAATAAATCCATTGCAAGTGAGAAGACCATGTGTGGGAGTTTTCTTTTGTTTTTTGAAGATTTCGCCTACGAAAATATGGTTTCCTAACTCTGCTTGTGTGGGTTCAGAATCATGTTTCCAAGTCTCTCAAATGTTTTTGCCAAGTTTTATATTGACCTGCTCAGACATAGTATATTTTCTGGTGGCCGTCATCATCATCTGGCGCGTTCTCCGGGGTCGGGTCGCAAGGGCAGCAGCCTAAGCAATGAGGTCCAGACGTCCCTCTCTCCGGCCACTTCCCCCAGCTCTTCCCGGGGTATACTGAGGCGTTCCCAGACCAGCTGAGAGACAGTCCCTCCAGCGTGTTCTAGGTCGACCCCCGGGGTTTCTTTCCGGTCGGGCATGCCCGAAACATCACACCAGGGAGGCGTTCAGGGGGCATTCTCACCAAATGCCCGAGCCACTTCAACTGGCTCCTCTCAACGCGGAGGAGCATCGGTTCTAGTCGGAGCTCCTCCCAGATGGCTGAGCTTCTCACCCTATCTCTAAGGGAGAGCCCTGCCACCCTGCGAAGGAAGCTCATTT
>JAQNCB010000004.1:32219112-32230830 GCA_030068295.1 Euristhmus nudiceps | reverse complement strand
AAGGTCACTACCGACTCCGGTTTGTGGCGTGGCTCTTTGAAATCTTGCAAGCTGATTGGTCGAGACGAATTTCCCAACAGGAGACGAAGAGGCTGGGATACGAATCCGAGTCAGTAGCGACCCCTCGCAGCATTTTTCTAAACTTTTTCCTTATTTTCCCTTATTTTTTTATTTTTCGATGAAGATTTAAAAAAAATCCGCGATGCACTGAAGCCGCAGAACCTGAAGCGTGATATCGCGAGGGATGACTGTACTTTCTTTAAAAAACATAGTAACACTTGGCAACCCTGGCAACTACGGCAGGGAATCATTAGTGACCACCCGATACAATATCATGATACCTAGGTGCTGAATCCAATTGATATGGCGATACATCAGCCACCATTTGTTGGTAGGTGTGTGATGGGAGAGACCGCCTGTGGGACAGAACCGGAAAATCTACGAAACTGGAAGAAAATCTGCTCAAAATTATTTGTTAAAGTAGCAGGAAACCATTAGTTTTTAGTGAAAGCTGGTGATTTAGATTAATAGAGACAAACTGATTTTTGACAGCTGGGGAAATGGTGTGACGTGGAGTGGGTGGAGCATTTGGTGCAGAAAAGACAATATATTAATTTCAGATTTCAGAGTCACAGCTCTTAAACTTGTGCTTACTGTAAGCTTCAAGCAGACCTTAATCGAGAGCATTTTCCTCTGGGTGTGACTCTGTGCTCATGAGGTTATTTATACACAATTGTTTCATTTGATGAAAATGGACAGAACTTCAAATTTTAATGGGTCAGCCTTCTGGATTATGTGTATAGAGGTGGATATTTTTTGCTTGCCTATTGTCAGATCCAGGGATGGGGATCACCAGAGACCCCTGATATGATCATGATACCTAGGGAGACTTGATTGGTGTCGATTCTGTAAATAATGCAATTCTATAAATAGTCTGACTTAATATTACAATTTTTGTTTGTTTATTTTACAATTTTAGAATCATGTTTAAAAAAATATATAAATATTTTTACACGAGGTCATTAGACCATTCACGCTATCCACACTGTATGATGTTCTGCCTGCCAATGTGAATAGTTTGGATTGTGCGACCTGTATGACGATAGAGGAACAGCAATGTTTTACCACCACAAATTCAAACATAAATGAAAAATGAAAAAAAATTTTTTTTGGAGCCAGTGCATCGCAATACATAAATCGCCAAGCAACAGAATTGTGATGGCTGTTTTTTTTTTTTTTTTTTTTAATTGCCCCCACCAACTAAGATGGCCGGGACATACAGAGTTGCCCTGTTCTGTCCTTCTATCGTAGCATTTGTCTGGTGCATATTTCCCGAAGTACAACACCTATGAACACCAAACTTGGTGTGTGGATACGTCCGGGGATTCCGGAGTGTCATGTACCTGTTTTTGTCACCTCAATCTTTGAGCTCCAAACAGCAAATGTTTGTCCAGAGCATATCTCAAGATGGACACCAATGAATTCCGAACTCAATTATGAAGGAAGAACAGTCATGATGTGCATTCAGAGGGAGCTGAACCTTGGAAAATGGAATATTGGATTTTAATTTAATGCAATGCAATGGGAATACGTAACCACTCTATTAATTTTGAATGATGGTAAGCAATTATTGAAAAAGGTGATATGGAGAATTATTCGGTCGAGGGATTGCTATCTACTGATGCCAAAGGTTGAGGAAGGGAACACCCTCCCAAAGCGAAGAATTCTCTTTCGTATGAAAGCTGAATTCTATAGTTGTTTTATTATTCATTTAAAATAGTTTCAGACCAGTCAGTCACATTAGTGTTTGTGACTGTTGTGCAGTAATCATGTAAATTTTCCACTGCGATGATGCGATGATTCCATTATCCCATGGCAGTGGTGCAATCCCAAGAGTTGCTTCATGGATTTCGACCAAACAGAAATGAAAGAATCTCATGAATGAATAATCATTGCCTTTATCTTACTTTAGCTTATGGTGGGTGCATCTATGTACCCTGGACACATTCTAGGTCCCCCCCCCCATCTTTATTGATGACTGTCAGCAACTTCAGATAAGATTGTCCATCAGTGACCATAAAGAATAGAAAAGCCGTACAACCATACAAGAGATCCTTATCTTTTTTTTCTAGTCTACAAATTTGGTTAATATCAAATCCAACCGGGTTTCCTGGTGCAAAATATGTCACTGTAGTCTTTAATATTTTAAGGCAGTTGTAAATGCAAATCTTTTACCTCTTCTTGAGTGATGTGCACATCAGTTTTATAAAAGGAATATTAAAAACAGTATAAACAGACCAAACACTGTAATAACACCTGTGCACCCTTTGGGGAATTGTTGCATGTTATACTCCTTTAAACCATAATGAACCCTGACTGCTGTGTGCTACCACTGTAGGGCTAAACATATTACAGCACAGTGCTAGATGTGCAATGTTTATGGTATTTTTTACCATGTCTAGTATAAATAGTACAGGGGCATGTATCCCTGTCCATCTCTCCTTTTCTTAGTAATTAAAGATGATTAATTGGTGTATATCCACTAGTTAATGGTGCCACATTAATGTTTGCTCCGGGCCCACCCTTCCTGCTCCATGGAGATCTGGAAGCCCCCAGAGTCTATCCGTCTATCCAGGTCTCCATAATCACCTCGCCTCCAGCGGTTGTGTGTGCTAGTGTGGTGATAGTTTGAAGACTAAGGTTGATGGGAGGAGACGTTTACTTCAGGGGATGCAGTTACACAGTGACATCATGTATACACCAGAAGACCCATCACTTAGAGTATTACATTTAACCCTGTTAGTGTGTGATGATGAGATGCATCTCAAAGCTCAAGCTGAACACAGATGGGCTATGCTTTGCCGTTGGTGTAGAACATGTTCCAAACCTCACTGGAGCCCGAAATTAAAAACCTGGGCTGGGGGTTAAAAATACCGTTTTTTCCTGACGGACCAAATTAGAGCATGCTGCTGGTTCTGCTTCAAAATGCCTTTGGGGTGGATGTGGTTTGGGAGGGGAGTTGGACATGGTGTGGAGGGTGTGGTGGCTCATGATGGAGCATAAAATGCACAATGTGCTTGTGGAGACTAAATAAGAAACTCCGAGGTCTAGATTCACCCTGGTGTAGGATGACCCATTCTGAATCTCCAAAATATTTCAGTGAACACTTGGCACCTGATTAAAACACGGCTTCCATTTCCAGGAGGGACTGACACTGTTAAATTAGAATTTATTTACAGAGACAGAATGAGACCTCCATTAAAATGTAATGTTATTGAATCAAGAAATCACAAAAAAGTAAACACAAGGTGATGTCTAAAGGGCGGCATGGTGGTGTAGTGCTTGGCATGTCCCCCTTACACCAAGGTCCTGGGTTTGCAGAGGGTGTTTCTGTGTGGAGTTTGCACGTCTTCCCCGTGCTTGTGTGGATTTCCTCAAGGTACCGTATTTTCCGCACTACAAGATGCACCTAAAAGCCTGCAATTTTCTCAAAAGCCAACAGTGCGCCTCATAATCAGGTGTGTCTTATATATGGATCAATATTGATTACCGTATTCATGGATACCGTAGTCAGGGTGTTAAGGTGGATGCCTTTTCCTTTTTTTAAAAAAAACAACCTTTGGGTGCAAAAAAAAAGCACTCCTCAACTCTCACATGTACCCCTACGCCAGGGGTCTCCCATCTTATCCGCAAAGGGCCGGTGTGGGTGCAGGTTTTTACTTCAACCAAGCAGTAGCCACACCTTCCACCTGCTTCAACCACTGATCTAAAAAAAAGAAAAGAACAGACTCTATTGTACATTAGCATTTCAATGTTGAAGCTGGGAGGCAGCCATGTTGGTGAGAGTTAAGAATCTTAGACTGTTGAAAGTTACACTCAAGTAGCATGAAAATATGAAAATAGAAAAAATTTACATCCAGGATGTATATTTGTAGTGACAAATTTCAGCGGATTAAATTTTTTTTTCATTGCATTTCAAATATAAGTGAAATGATTGGTAAAGTTATAAGACTTTAAGGTATTCTGCATGTAAACAGTAACATTTTTGAGAGTTTTCAAGCTGTGTTGGCTTTCAAGCTGTGTTGGCTTTTGAGATTTTAAAGCATCTTAAACATCTTGAGGTCTCACCAAGATGGCTGCCACCCGGCTTCAAAACTGAAACACTAATGCTCAATCTAGTCTTTTTTTTTTAATTGGAGATTAGTGATTGAAACAGGTAGAAGGTGTGGCTACTGTTTGGTTGAAGTGAAAACCTGCACCCACACCGGCCCTTTGCGGATAAGATTAGAGACCCCTGTCCTCGGGGTGCATTTCTCATCCATCAATTTTTCTTCCCCCCCATAAGGCTTGCTACATTTCCTGGAATTCCCAGTGACGTCATCATAGCCAACCAATCACAGCGCAATCTCTACGAAATTATACATGACGTAGGCTTCTTGATAAACAGAAAGCATAAATA
Source organism: Euristhmus nudiceps (assembly GCA_030068295.1). Lineage (NCBI taxonomy): Eukaryota > Metazoa > Chordata > Actinopteri > Siluriformes > Plotosidae > Euristhmus > Euristhmus nudiceps. The sequence goes on along the minus strand of JAQNCB010000004.1, from coordinate 32,226,371 downwards.
ATGAGCCCAGCAATGAATGCCGAAGTTTCTCACCAAAGCATGCAGTGAGCACGGCATGATATCACAGATAGCATTGTACTATTTACTGCAAAGGTTTAGCAAAAAACAGCCTGTGGCTGACCGCACCCGAGCGTCAAGTGCACTGAAAAACCAGCTCTATCAATCAAAGTCATGAGGACGGGCATGCATGCAAAGTGCATGGTGTGTCTGTGTCCAACAACTCCATCATTACCGCGCTTAATTTCAGCAATTGAAACTTAGTTGGTCACCATCTCCTTCCACCGATTCTTTTGACTTTATACTCGGCGTAATGCCCAGTTTGTGGTCTGGCATCCCCTCAGGGTCCAAAAAAATAAATAAATAAAATGTTTCCGGCCACCCCACCGACCCTACCTTTTTCCCAACTCTAAATATTTTTCTTTAATTATTTTAGTGAAATAATTTCAGCCACTCACTTTACAGTGTAGTACTAAATGCTAAATCACATGTAAGCGATATTGCTGCAAAATGGAAAGAAATAGTGCAACTTTTTTCCGGCCAGGTTTGGATGGGCGAAAAAATGCACAATCTCTTTTTGAAAGCATTCGAATACGTGACCCTGCACTGGCAGTGTGTCATGTATTGTATTGAGCCTGTCCTTAAAATGTAAATAAAACAAATCCAATGCTTTCGTTAATGACCTTTTACACTTTATTTCTCTGCTTATTTTACATGTAACCTCCATTTGATTGTCTCGAGTCCAGTGGGTCCGGTTGGATGAGTTGTGTATTTCAGCATAAGCTGTTCGGTTTTCGTTTATGGGACAGCCGCTTTTTCAGCCTGCACTATTTGGATTTATGTGAGAGACAGAGCGCGACAGTGCAGCACAGAGCTGCGCCTAAAAACCTGCGTCTTCATCTGTGATTCGTTCATTCCATGTCAGATCGGAGCATAATTACCTGTTAGAGGTTTTTATCATTAAACTTAGGGATTTATTATTTATTCTGCACTCATACAACAGACTAGATAGCTTTCCGACTTGCGCTGATAAGGAAGATCTAGTTTCATTTCGGAGGAGAGATGATGTGGGAAATCCAAATTGAACTAGTTTTTTAAGGAAAAGTAAATAAAAAAAAAATACAGCAATAGATTACTGTGTAGCCGATGTATATTTCCCATATGTCCCCTGTAATACCTCCAAAAGAATCAGATCCGAGTGCAGACGGAACAGATCGGAGATGTGCGCTCCTCTGTCTGTTGTAAAAGCAGCTTGAGCAGGGAGTACCTTTGAATCCAACTTATAGGAGTTGGATTAAAAAAAAAAACATTTTATCGGAAACAAAATTTTTTTTTTTTTTTTTTTTTTTTTTGCCTCATCATGTTTCCACTTGAGAGAAGAAGAGAAGCCGAATACAAAATGCTTCTTACTTTCAGCTCCGAATCGCTGTCGTTCGCCATCTTTGTTGTGCGCACACAATAGTTGTAGGTCAGTACTGAATGTAAAACGCTCTGTGATTTGTCGTATCAAAGCAACCAAGCAGCTGACTAATGGGAATAGCTAGTATATTTATGATCATTTCCTGGGTCATCGGCAATGTTCTGATCAATGTTCGGTGATGTCCGGAGTTGATTTGTGAGGCACACGAAATCCAAAATGTATTTGGTTGGAGGGATGCCTTTTTTGCCGCACATTGGTTGGATTTCAGGCACGCTATGGGTTGCGCACGCTTTAGCGCTTCTTAAACGGCAAGGCCTGGTCTTTACATTTCATTTATTTTACTCACAAAGTCTAATTTCATGCGTGCAAGTTTCAATCACATTTTTAGCGACTAAGCTCTTGCTGACTTTAATAGTGCAACTCTGTTCCACGAATACAAATATTTAGGCGCTGCCAAAAAGCAGAGCTCTGAACATGATTACAGGTGTAAGTTTACAGGAAAATGTTTTGGATTGCCTGTGTGAGCACACACAAACACACACACACAACAATATAGAGCTCATAGTTTTCCGGCATTTGCACAAGAGTGGAGCTCTGGAGCTCTGATAATAATAGACTTGGGTATATTTAGTGAAGGAGCTTTTACATTTGAGTTTCGATTTTCTGGCTGATCCATACTGATCTAGACTAAAGAATTATAACAGCTTTTCTCAGATAACCATCAGAGTTTATATAAAAATGTAGTTTTCTTTATATATCATTATTGTTATTATAATTATCATCATTTTTATCCCATGTCTTGATTTTATGCCAAATAGATGGATGGAAACAGATGATTGGCTGTGGCGACCCCTGAGGGGAGAAGCCGAAAGAAAAGTAGAAGTAGTTTTGGATCATCAAGGGCAAGCGAAGCCTTTTAGTCTCAGGCCTCGACAACTTTTGTTGAGGATGCACGCCGTTCCAAGCAGGGTGGCTTTTTGTCGGAGGTTGATCTTTTCAGAGATGCCTATTGTACTTGGATGTTTCTCCAGGTTGTTTGTGACTGTGACCAGGTTTCCCACCACCATCGAAGCAACAGCTAACTTGGTGTTCCATAGTCTTAGCCACCTCTCTTCTCAAGTCCTGATATTTATCATGTTTCTCCTTTTCCATGACCCCTGTATCACTACGGTGATGTCAGTTATAAAGCATTGGCCCTCCTTTCTGTTAACCAACACTAAATCCAGCCTACGAGCTTCTATTTCTGTGTCTGTCGCTGTTAAAATCCCGGAGAATTGTTATTATAATTATGATTATTATTATTAATAAATAAATTCAATTGAAATCTGTTTTGTGGCATTGCAGTCTTGCATGTAGTGCATCCAGAGGAAACAAACAAGGTGCTTCCTGTTTCTGATGAATCATCTCGCTCGTTTCTACCCCAGTTCTGTTCGAGCCGTAATCATTTGTGTTTCTCATGTGAAAGTTAAACAGCATGAGTTCTTCAGATTGGTCACAGATATGGTCCACATCTAAAAGCAGTGTGTAAAACTGCAGTTGAGCACTGATGAGTGACTCTGTATGTAATGTTAACCTCCCTCTAATTCGATCGCTTACAAAAGCACAGCTGAAAGAAAATGCTTCATAGACAGGAAGTGCATGCATCGTGCTCTTTAGTGTGTGCATGTTCATGTGTATGCTGGAGGGGGCTGTTATGAGTGGTCCGAGGTTGGAGATAAATAGAAAGGCAGCATTGCTTGTTTTTGGAGTGCATGTGCACCAGCTGCCTCTGAATTCAATATGAAGCCTGATTTCATCATTACAGATATTTTATTCATGTGCGTCCGGAGACAAAATGTAAACCACTGCACTTGTATTGGACAAGTAAAGCAAGTAGGTTCAGTGCTTTCCATCCAGCCAAGCATTTAATGCCATTAGGGTCGCGGGGACGATGGTGCCCATCTCAGCTGCCACCGGAGAGAGGCGGGGCACACCGTGAACAGTAACGCCATCACAGGGCAACAACCACTCACACCTAGGAGCAATAAGCCAATTGCGCATTTTGTGGCGTGCAGGGCATTATGGAGTCGCGGCTACCAAACAAACCACGAAAATGGCTGATAGCAACTTGCAGGTTAGCGACACTACAACTATTGAGGACTTTCAAAAGAGGAAAATTCATGACCTAAAAGGTCTGTAAACGTTGTGGGCTTCCCACTAATGCCAAACGTAAGGTAGAATTAGTGGCACTTGCATATGCAGATAATATACTGAAATTACCGTGCATTCTGACCAAAGAAGAAGCAGCCGACGCTATACTATCCAACTATCAAACGTTGGTGACTGTGGGACCGAACAAAAAAAAAGTCCCGACCCTATTTCTCTAACTCACGGCTGGCTTGGAGAAGCTGAGGCAGTGGAGAAGTGGCCACCATGCATGTGGCTAGACATAAATGATTAGGCCAAAAAAAAAAAACATTTGTTTCCGGTCATCCGGCCGACTCCCTTTTATTTCCGTTGACTGTACAGTTTTTTCATGTGTATTTGTAACCCAGTGGTTACTTAATAACAGACTGTTATTCAGTGTCAATAAGTACACTGTCTGTAAGAAACTGAAGCGGGAAAGTTCACTTTAGCTGTGCTGAGAGTGAGAGAGAGAGAGAGAGTGTGTGTGAGAGAGAGAGAGAGAGAGAAGGAGGGGTGGGCGGGGCGGAGCACGGGGGGGTCTTCATCTCCGCATCTGTGAGCGCCTTTGGGGGGGGGACAAAAAAAAAGAAAAAGTTTTACCGACCTACCGACCCAAAATTATTCTGCAATGTTGCCGGAAACAAAGGATTTTGTTTTTTGTTGGCCTTATTTACTTAAAGACCGAGGATCACTGATGAAAAGACTTCAGAACGACTACAAGGAAGGTAAGTTTGAACGCCCATGCCCTAGTTGTTTTAAAATTTTACAGCTTTCATAGTGTCTTAGTGATGTTCGTTATATTAGTGTTAATATAATTAAATTAACCGGTAACTTTATTATGTCTTTGTTTCTACTATACGCGTGTTTTTAGAGGGTGTTGCCTACAAGTACAACAAATGCTACGTTAGACTTAAATAGTTTTCACCACTTTTAACCCGCATCCCTTAAGACTTCTGTAATTATTTCTTTATTTTTTAATTTATTATCTGTGACTTAAAATCTGTATTAGGATTATGGTGTACTTCTATGTCTGTAATCATCAGTGGCATACTCGGATCATAAGAATACTAGCCTTTATTAAGCTTACTTTAGCTTATTAAAACATTAAAAAAAGCTATTGAAGCCGAGAGTATTTGTAAAAAAACCTCATCATTTTTTCCCAGATTTTTTTCGCTCTAGATCATTTCTTACTGTTGGAAATGTAAACAACGCGAATGGCGCTGGGCACACGCAAGTGCCGGTCCCTTTGTTGCACTTGTGCAAATCACAATACTTTCCTTTCCAGCGTTCAAAATGATAAAGTCCGTTTCCACAACCGACTACAGCACAATGCGCACCTGGCATTGTATTTCCACCGGTGTGTTTAAGGCTTAAAGCGAAGTTAGAGTTCAATTCTTCAAGACTTAAGGTATGGCGCCATAGACAAGCAAGCTACCGAGGCATGAGTTTGGGAGCCGTGAACTCTGACCGACGTGTTTTCGCGCATGCGCACTCAAATGATATGCATGTCTTTAGACCGTAGGAGGAATCTGGAGTACCTGGAGAAAACCCACACAAGCACAGAACAGGCAAACTCATTTACATTTACACTCCACACACAAAAGCCTGGGACGCAAACCCTGGTTATTGCCGGGGTCGCCCAGCAGGGTAGTGGTTAGCAGGTCCACCACACTGCAAGAAGGTCTTGGGTTCAGAATGTGTGTGTTTCCCTGCAGTGGTCTGATAAGCTGTTCAGGGAGTACCCCACCTTTGCCCAGTGTGGGCTGAGATGGGCACCAGCCTCCCTGCAACCCTACACTATATATACACAGTCATCCCTCGCTATATCGCACTTCAGATTCTGTGGCTTCAGTGTATCGTGGATTTTTTAAAAATATTCATTGAAAAATAAAAAAAAAAGAACAAATATAGAAAAAGTTCAGGAAAATGTCGCGTGGGGTCGCTACTGACTCGGATTCGGATCCCAGCCTCTTCTTCTGCTGAGAAATTGTTCTCGACCAATCAGCTTACGAGATTTCTGAGCCGTCCCAAACCAGAGTCGGTAGTGACCTTGAGGCCTTTGACTTAACCTTTTCACTATTACCGGTAAATAGGGAAAGGTTAAGGGAAAGGCGGCAAGCTCACTACCGACTCCGGTTTGGGACGGCTCTGAAATCTCACAAGCTGATTGGTCGAGAAGAATTTCTCAGCATTCATGTGACAGCAAAAGCGGAAGTCGAGGCATTTCTTACACTTTATTTACATCTATGTACAATTACATGTATGTATTTGATATTATTTATATTTTATTTAAATCTTTTGCATTGTTTTTGAATGTTTAACTGTTATTATAAGCATTTATAGTGTTGAATATGTATCTATTGATATTATATACACATATACATGTACGTATACATCAGTCAGGGGGGTCGATCCTACTTCACGAAAATTTGGTGTTCGCTGGGGGTCTCGACCCCACCCCCCATTAACCGCGATAAGTGAGGGATCCCTGTACTATACAAAAATAGTATTAAGTGGTTTTTGCAAATAAATAAATGAAATGAATCTATGGAAATCCATCCTTAGATTCAGGAATATCTCTCACAACTGAACCTAAATTCTATTCATTGTGAAATTTTTTGAGATTTTTTTCGTGATCCATGGACACTGTGGAATGCCCCATGTTAACTGTGAGGTCATTGTTCGGTACAGACTTGTGGCTGTGAACTGTGGATACAGTGACCATTTGGGAGTCCTTAACGTAAACGCTTCAGTATCGCCCTATTGCAGAGACTCATTCTTTACACTCCTTTGTTAATATAATGAGTTGCAAACTGCAAACAGAAACTTGAAGTCGGAGTGTTTGTGGTCCGTCTCAGGGGGCTGTTTGTTCAACCCGAACACTGAGTAAAACCCGTGCAGCTGAACAGCTCTGAATGAATCATCAAACTGAACAGTCACTGAAAAGACTTGCAGCTCATCTGTTGTTCCTTTGTGTCTGTTCCTGTAGGTATGTGGAGAGGAAGCACTTCTTGGAGAGGGTGGATCAGCGGCAGTTTGAACTGGAGAAGAATATCCGCCTCAGCAACATGAAACGATGACCAGGATGGACCAGAGCGCATCCAGTTCCATGCACACAAAAAGACGTAGAGCATTTTCACACTGAAGCTCTGGGAGCGCCTGCCTCTGAGCTCAGATTACACTTCATTCTTCACTCATAGCTGCTCATTTTTATACACTGAAAATGAATATCCAGGAAACAAAAATCACAAAGATGAGGGGTTTCTTAGATTTACACTGTCTGTAGTGAAGTATTTGTGCGAGGTCAGCCAAGACGTTTGATGTTCAAATTTTGGTTAACATTGTAGGATACTTCTGTGTGGTTTGTGTCGGTCCAGTACATAAAATCCAAGAAAAAATATTTAGAGTTGAGTTACAAATGCCAAGGTGGTAAATACTTACAAGCATTGTACATATTCAATACTGTGTAATATTGTATTGTACTGTGTAATAGTTCTGGGCATCGAACCTTTTGCTCACTCACTCATTTGCCAAAACATTTAATCCTACTAGGGTCACAGGGAGCCTGGAGTCTATCGTTGGCCACACGTGGCGAAGGTGGGGCAACACCCTGAACAGCTTGCCCCATCATCGCAGTGCAACATGTACAACTAAATATTAGTTGTATATGTTGCAC
>JAQNCB010000004.1:32204866-32215429 GCA_030068295.1 Euristhmus nudiceps | reverse complement strand
CCTTGAACTCCTCTGTCATGCCTACAGTACACCTCACCACTGTCTTGCAGCTTCCATACATGTCCTGTACCACTCTCTAACATTTTCTCTGCCACTCCAGACTTCCTTATATAATGCCACAGTTCCTCTCTCGGGACTCTGTCATATGCTTTCTCCAGATCGACAAAGAAACAATGCTGCTCCCCCTGCATTCTCTGTTTTTCCTCAATCAGCCACCTCAAAGCAAATACTGCATCTGTAGTACTCTTTCTTGACATGAAACCATACTGCTGCTCACAAATGCTCTCTTCTGCCCTTAGTTTAGCTTCCTCTACTCTTTCCCATAACTTCACTGTATGGTTCATCAACTTTATTCCTCTGCAGTTGCCACAACTCTGCACATCTCCCTTGTTCTTGAAGATCTGTACTAGCACACTTCTCCTTCATTCCTCAGGCATCCTTTCACTCTGTAGGATCTTGTTGAACAACCTGGTCAAAAACTCTCAAGACACCTCTTCTTGGCACTTCCATACCTGCACAGGTATATCATCAGGACCAACTGCCTTTTCATTCTTCATCCTCTTCAGTGCCCTCCTAACTTCATCCTTACTAATCTTTGCTACCTCCTGATCCATAATGGTCACCTCTTCTACTCTTCACTCTCTCTCTCGTTTTCCTCATTCATCAACTCTTCAAGTACTCTTTCCATCTTCCTATCACACTTCCAGCATTTCTCAATACTTTCCCATCTCTGTCTTTGATCACCCTAACCCTAACCCTAACATCCTTCCCATCTCCATCTCTGTCACACCAACCTGTATAAATCATTCTCTTCTTCCTTGCTGTCCAACCGAGCATGTAAGTAATTGTATGCCCTTTGTTTTGCCTTTGTCACCTCTACTTTCACCTTTTGCTGAGTTTCCCTGTACTCCTGTTTACTCTCTTCAGTTCTCTCAGTATCCCATTTCTTCTTCGCTAACCTCTTTCTCTGTAGACACTCCTGCACTTCCTCATTCCTCCACCAAGTCTCCTTATCTACTTTCCTTCCAGAAGACACACCAAATATTTTCATACCTGTCTCCCTGATCACAATAGCTGTAGTTGTCCAGTCACCTGGAAGTACCTCTTGACCACCCAGGGCCTGTCTCAACTCCTCCCTTAAAACCACACAACGCTCTTCCTTTTTTCAGCTCCCACCATTTCGTCCTCTGTTCTGCCTTTGTCCTCTTTGTCTTCCTCACCACCAGAGCCATGCTGCACACCACCATTCTATGCTGTCTGGCTACACTCTCACCTACCACCACTTTGCAGTCACTGACCTCCTTCAGATTACATCGTCTACACAAAATGTGCACCGACCTCCACTTTTATAAGTCACCCTATGTTGCTGCCTCTTCTGGAAGAAAGTATTCACGACAGTTATTTTCATTCTTTTTGCAAAGTCTACCACCATCTGTCCTTCTGCGTTCTTATCCCAGCTACCAGACCTACTCATCACTTCTTCATAGCAAACCTGCCCATCACTTCTTTTTTCTTCCTTCTTCTTCCCTTCCCTTTATGCGACAGTGAATAATAAATAAATAAATCCTATTTGCTAAATATAGTCTATGATAGGCCTATTTATAAAGCTCATGATATTGCTGAAGTGATTTTTGAGTGCAAGTTTAGTTGAAAACACAAAACCAACCCCATAAATACACTGATTAATATGTTTGCGGTCCAATCAAAAGTGCTTTATATTTATTATTCTATTGATTAACTAATATTTGTTATGTTCTTATAGCATTTAACACCCAGCGAGATGCGGGTGTATACGACTGTATAACCCAGAGTGAGGTGTTTAATAGGCGGTGTTTGGGTTTAGAAGCGGCGCTGTCTCTTTAAGCCAAACTTGATGATTCCATCTTAGAGCGAGCGCGCGCGCGCACGCACGCACCACCGTACGTGTCGCTTCGTCTGAGCGCGCGCGCGCACGCACGCACACACACAGTCAGGCGTGTTACACATACACACACACACACACACACACACACACACACACATCGGGAAAGTGTCTTACATCATAACCGAATCCAAGCCAGCAGTGAACACAGGAGAGTAGAGCATTGGAGCCCGCGGACGGAGGAGCATCTGAAGAAGGAGGGATCGGAGATCTGGCTCTTTAAAAGCTCCCCGTGTGATCCGGACTGCTGGGTCCTGTTCACTGGCTTGCACTCCAACTCATCCGGAAATATTAATTTTCTACAAACTTCAGCCATCAAGGACAGGATAGGTGGAGCACGATTTTGCAGGGGGGGAGAGAGAATGGAATAGACAGAAGTGAAAGGTGAAGAAGAGATTGTGGTGAGGTTCAAATCGCAGGACACGCAGCAGCAGCAGCAGCAGCTCGGTCTGTTCATCACCAAGCAAGACCCGAGTGAACCCACAACCAGCCCAGAGATGTCCATTCCGGTAAGATAAGAAACAGAACATACAAAACCCGGACATTTCTGGTGAATGAATGTCAGATTAGAAGGCTGGAGGAAGTGTTCCTCTCCTCTGATTAACACACTCAGGTGGATGGATGATGATAGTTGGTGAAGTTGTGCTTGGTGTGAAGGTGGCGGAAGGATTGAGAGATCTGATTGTATTCTTCACCTGTGTAAACTGATAACCCTCTCCAGAACACACTGGGTATATGGGGCAGTGGAACACACCCTACACCCTACACCCTACACCCTACACCCTACACCCTGAAGCCTATGATACGCACTGAGAGCCTACCATCTCCCAACAACACATCCAGAAACACAGACCGCAGCAACCCGAGCGCTGCTGTAGCGTTCAGGTCCTGCTGTCGAATCCTGGGCTCCACCAGGGTGTTTTGTGTGTGCACGTTCTCCTTATGCTTGTTTGGGTTTGCTCTGGGTACTCTGGTTTCCTCCCAGTAGTCCAAATGCATGCACACTAGCTGAATTGGCATAAAATGGCCATAGGTGTGAAGTGTGAATGGTGAGCGTGTGTGTGTGTGTGTGTGTGTGTGTGTGTGTTGCCCTGTGATGGACTAGCGAGCTGTACCTTGCCTTCACTCCAACCAGAGTTGGCTGAGATAGGCTCCAGCCCCCATGTGACCCGAGTAGGATCGAGTGGTTTAAGTGGTTAACACATCTGCCTCACAGCCAGATGGTCTTAGGTTTGAGATTGAGCTGGGCTTACCGAGGGCATTTCTGTGTGGAGTTTGCATGTTTCCTCTGTGCTTGTGTGGGTTTCCAGCTCAACCTCAAACCCAAGACCCAAGGCTCCAGTCCCCTGCAACCTGAGGAGGCTGATGCAGTTTAATTGGTTAGCACCGCTGTCACATAGCAAAAAGGTCCTCGAATTGAGTCCTGAGCTTGGTGAGGGTGTTTCTAAGTGGAGTTTGCATGTTGTAGTTATTCTTGGTTGTGTGGGCTTCCTCCAGAGCCTCCAGTTATCTCCGAATGTCCAATTGGGTGTTCCAAATTGTGCGTGTTGACTCTGCAATGGAGCAGTGGAGGTCAGGTGTTTAAGGAGCTGGATAACTGGTCAATCCCAAGGTTGGGGATTCAAGCCCCACTATCAACAGGTTGTCAGTGCTGTCCCCCAGTGCACCTAACTGGGTTATCAATGGTCGGCCGTATCTCTCACTGTCTGTGATGAGAGAGATGTAAAAGAACCATTGCTGACTTTTGTCAAGAGTAGCTACATAGCCGTCAGCGTGTTTCTGCTCTGTGCTGGCCTGGCGAGTTGTCCGGGGTGTACTCTTCCCTCCTCCAGAGTCGGCTGAGATGGGCGCCAGCCCCCCTGTGACCGTAATCAGGAATAAGCGGTTAAGAAAAGGAATGAATTGAATGAGTGACCCTGCAATGGTCTGGTGAGTTGTTCAGTGGGTACCCTGCCTTCACCCAGAGTCGGCTCAGATAGACTCCCGCTTCCCCGCGACCCTAATAGAATTAAGGAGTTCAGAAAATGACTGAATGGTTATTTATGAATTAAGTTTTGCTTTAGTGATTTTAATTAATATTGAATGGCATTATTTTGAAACCACGATATGTTTACTATGATACAGTGCTGTGGAAAACTCCTTATCATTGAACTACAGCTTATGTAGGTATCTACAGTTCAATAAAATTTCCCATCTGTAAATGTGGTTTACTTTAACCATGACATTGCGAGGGACATAAATAGCGTAGCATGACGTAAAGCTCATGCGCAACAGGCACAACTCTGTCCGTGCTGTTTATAGATCCAATTAGACTGAGACACGCCTGTCAGAAAGCATGTGAGAAGCCTGCGTGATCAGAGAGAACTCCACACTTTACAACATCACGTTTATTTCACCGTCGCACTGATGACGACTTCAAACGCGTTTCTTGTGTTCATATCAGTTTATTGGCTGCAGCTGTTTAGCTGCTGGGCGGAAATGACGGTGTGTAACCTTGACGACGGACGTCAGCAGCAGGTGAAAAGTAAACACGATTGTCCGGGACAGTGTCCGGACTGTGTCACGGAAACTCTATTAATATTTCCATCAAGCTACACGTCATGTACCATTTGATAGGTCTGGAGCCTGAGCACGAAATGGAACCCAGTCATTCAGAAGGAACCCGTGTCTAAAGGGAATTATGGCATGAACAGCATAACACAGGACACTAATCTTCTTTATTGCAATGCATTGTGGGATTTCCTGAGCAAACTGCATGTCTTATATGATCTTATAAATGTACAGCAGACAATATTTTGCGCTTACCGGCTCGATCATACTCGTACACTATGGAATGCAGACTGGGGTGCAGGGAGCAGAGAGCAGACACAACACCATACAGCTACCAGGGATAGTGACAGAGAGTAGGTTCTGAGCATCACTCCTTTTTTTTTGTTTCAAATCTATAACTGTAAACCCCATACAGTAAAATGGAAAGCATAGCATAACATGTAATGATTTGGGAAACTATGTTTAGGAGAACAGAGCAAGATAGGTATGAATTCAGACGGGGTGTTCGTACATCACAAGCTACCATACACACACATGTTCATTCATACCTAGGCACAAGATAGTACAGTCATCCCTCACTGTATCGCGCTTCAGGTTGTACAGCTTCAGTGCATCGCGGTTTTTAAAAAAAATATACATTGAAAAATAAAAATTTCAGGAAAATGCCGCGAGGGGAGTCAGCGCTACTGACTCAGATTCGGATCCCAGCCTCTTCTTCTTCCGCTGGGAAATTCGTTTCGACCAATCAGCTTGCGAGATTTCAGAGGCCGTGTCCCAAACCGGAGTCGGTAGTGAGCTTGCGGACTTTCCCTTAACTCTTTCACTATTAAATAGGGGAAAAGTTAAGGGGAAGGCGGCAAGTTCACTACCGACTCCGGTTTGGGACGGCTCTGAAATAACAACATTCGTGTGACAAAAAAGGCATTTCTTACACTTTATTTACATCTATGTACAATTATACGTATATATTTTATGTTATTTATATTTTATTTATATTTTATTTACATCTTATGCATTGTTTTTGAATGTTTAATTGTAATTATAAGCATTTGTAGTGCTTAATATGTGTTTATTGATATTATAGACACGTATACATGTACGTCTATGTCAGTCAGGGGGGTCGATCCTACTTTACGAAAATTTGGTGTTCGCGTCGGGTCTCAACCGCCCACTAACCGCGAAAAGTGAGGGATCACTGTATACCAAGTAAACCTACATTTTAGGTAGTCACAGTAGTATTTATAATAATAATGTAAATAATAATAATAGCTGGCATATTGATGTAGAGTTTAGCACCTCACAACAAGAAGGTCCTAGGTTCGATTCCCGGGCTTGGGTGTTTTTACATTTTCTCGCTGTGCTTGTGTGGGTTTCCTTCAGGTACTCCGGTTTCCTCCCACAGTCCAAAGTCAAGAACATTGGGCTAACTGGCTATTCCCAGGTGCCCCATGGTGTGAGAGTGAGTGTGAATAGTTGTGTGTGAATGGTTTCGTCAGGGTGTACCCTGTCTTTGTGCATTATTAGCTGAGATAGGTTTTAGCCTCCCTGCGACTCTAATAGGATTAAACGATTCATTATCCAAGGTGGGATGAGATAATAATATACTAATTTTCAGGGAGGCATGTATGGAAGATGTGCCATGTAATCTAAGCCTGATCAGAAAGTTTAGAATGTATTGTTGATATGGTGAAGCTTTCTGTAAGGGGAAGTTGAGGTAAGTTTTAAGGAAAGGGTCTCTACTGTCCACACAACCAGACAGAGGTTCTGCCTTCAGGACAGAGGACTTTGAACTTTGCGGTTTCTTGGTAACATGACAAGTTGTTTTTCTATCATATGATCTTTTAGTGAGAAAGCCGGAGAGGCTGCTGAGGTTTACAACTGCTATAACACAAGTGATAACAACTAATGAATAATTATCCCATAAAATCAAGTTCCAGGAAATCAATTTCCACAAAGTGTTTATTCTTGTGTTAAAATTTAAAATAATACAGGATCATTTACGATTTGTGGGATATTTGTCAAACAACCCCAAACAAACTAGAAAAATAACAGCAACGATTTATTTTGCGAAAAATTAAATGACTTGAATAAATAAAAATATGACTTGAATGGTTATCCCGGGTCCACACATGTCCACCACAGTAAATCCAATGAGGCTGCCTTATTGAACTCGTTAAACAGATAATTACACTAACAAGACTTGACATCTACAATGAGACATCTGTTAGGAGCTCTGCGTTTATGCTTCCTAAATCTATATATTAGTACTTTTTGGAGTTTTGTTTTGAAGTAGACGAGTTTGCCGCATACTTATGGTGCATGAGTTTACATCATAATAGTAGAGGAACCAAACAGAGCACGTGATTGCTCATATTCAGTGGGCGTGAATATAATAACTTGCTTGGCAACGACGGTTGGCAACGACAGTACACGCAATCTGATTGTATGACATGAGGATAATAAATCGCGTGTGGACTGGTACATATCTTCCTACACGTTAGCCGTTAGCTAGCTGCACTGTGTGCTATGACCTTTAGCAGCTGAAGGTCAACGAGCTGAAAGCTACCTGTCATTATTGCATGTGGCGACAGTATGCATTCTCGAGATGACTTTATTTAAACTGGCAACCCAAGAGATACAGGAAACGAAACGCAAAATGATACAAGTAGCATGTAGTTTAAAAAAGTACAACCTAAGCAAAACAAGCACGAGACAAAGAGAGCACCATGAACACGGAATTAGTGAAAATCGAAAAACTCAACAAAGAAAACCGTCTGTGCTTGCTCGGTCAGTACAGAGAAATCTCAGTACTTGGTCCTTTTACATTATACTTAAAGACCCTAGGCTAAGATTTCTCTGTGCAGACCTCTTACTAGGTTAATAAGTAGTTTATATTAAGTAAATACAATAATTATTGATAAATAACTGTGAGATATGATGAATCTTTTATATTAGGCCAAAAAAAACCCTTTGTTTCCGGTAACATTGCAGAATAATTTTGGGTAGGTAGGTCGGTCAAAGTTGTTGTTTTTTTCTCCCCCCCACCCCCGGTCCGCGCTCCGCCCGCAGTGCGTGCACACCCCCTTCTTCTCTCTCAGCACCGCTCAAGTGCAACCCACAAACTTTCCTGCTTGAGACTCTTAAAGAGACAGTGTAGCTATTGACACTGAATAACAGTCTGTTATTAAATAACCACTGGGTTACAAGAACACATGAAAAAAACTTTAAAACTTTAGAGTCGGCGGAAAAAAAGTGAGTCGGTCGGGTGACCGGAAACAAAGGGTTTTTTTGGCCTTACTATTTTAATATTTTTGGTTTAAGTGTTTTAAGTATTAGGTCATAGTATTTTATTTAAATCTAAAGGTTACTAAAGGCTAACAGACAAATCCATTGAGCCACTGTGGTGATATAAAATCCATATAAAATCCAAAACTGTCGTAAAATCTGTAATAAATGTTTTAACTACAGTTTTAGACTTTATATAGACTTTATATCGCTGCAGTGGCTCTATGGATTTGTCTGTTAGCCTTTGGTAACCTTTAGATAATAAATCATTATTAAAATCATCCAAGAAGAGGCGGGATTACTCCACAGTTGGTGAATTCCTACATATGTCATAGACTGATGCCCTACTGTATGCCCCTGTACACCCAGAAATAAAGCCTATTACCCCGAGCATACAATCACACATACCAATTGTTACCACTCACATAATGAGGACACAGTGCATGTTGTGTACAATGGTTGAACTGTATCCTCTGCTGAAATCACCCCGATGCCTGCGTGTTCTCAATAATGAGAAAATTGTGCAGCCAGTAAAATGGTCTTCAAGTACGAACATCTCTACTTCTTAGATATTTGAAAGCTTAAACAATGAGCCAGTGTACCAGCCTGGTTGTGTAGAGCCAGATAAATATCTGAGAGACCCCAAGACTTTTCCGTGTAGTGAGACATTACTGTTCAGTAGTTCTTTCTCCAAAATAGCACATAAAATTCTCCTGATGTGTATACACGACTGCATTCGTACATGTACCGACAGGAATCTTGGTCTTGCATGTGTTCATCATCTCAGCAGCATGTATATTGATGTTAGATTGCACTTATTTCGGTATATAAGTCCTTTTAGCTTTGCTTTGGAAGTTCTGATTCATGCACATACACCCTGAGGTCCATGCACTGAGCGTATCAAAAGGCTGATCTCGAATTGCCTGCCACCAGCACTTCCATGGTCATGTGGATGGTAAAAGTAGACCTCTGTTCCACACAGTTTCTGGCTCTCTACTCAACTCCTGGAGTTTAGTTGGGAAAGTTCACGTCTCTTTCTCCCACTGTAGTGTGGAGCAGGAGGGTAAGTGGGGCCTCTTCAGGGAGCACAGCGAGCCAGGCACACACTGCTCTGAAGCCTGACATTTGGTGCATGTCATAGATGATGCTCCACATACATATTAATAATCAGCCAAGGTAAGCCTTTGCATTTCAATCATCTCGACGTTACCGAGGCTGGTCGTGCAAGGTTTCCCTGGAAACTGGAAGCCAATAGCCAATGTTCATCCACGTGTCTCATACTGGATTTGGAAAGACGCAGATTATGATTATAATGCAGCACATTTATAATAAGCTGGAACGTGTACGATTCGAGATCATTCTATTGATGGGACTAATGGAGGCACTACATGCTTTAGCTTGTACAAGACATTTCGACACTTACTCACATTCCTCTTGAGATATGTTTCCCTTCCCCCCTCTCTCTCTCCCTCTCTCTCTCCCTCTCTCTCTCTCTCTCTCTCTCGCTCTCCCTCTCTCTCTCTCTCTTCCCCCCTCTCTCTCCCTCTCTCTCTCTCTGTGTGTGTTAAATGTCATAGTTTTAAAAACTTCAAATGATTTCAGATTAAGAACGTGTTAAAAATTATTTCTGAAAATATAAAACCATGTAATTTCAAATTCAATACAATTTGATACTTATTAAAGTTTTTAACTTGGATCATTTTTGGACAGATGACGTCTTTGTAAAGACGCCCCAGACTCCCCGCAGAGTTCCGGCCCTTCAGATGTTTAAAAAGCTACTCTGAAGCGCTTCTGACTAAGCGTACAATGACGTTTGGTGTATTTATTTTATGATTCGTGGCAGTTTTAGCCAAGGAGATTAAAGTTTAAAAGGCAAAGGATGAAGCACCATCTGGCATGGACATTTCACCAAATCCACCAATTTTGATCTCTTTCATACACTGTAAGCCTTTTGCTATTACAGTCTAAAGACACCAAAGTACTTTACATTTCAAATGCTCTTTAGACATGTATGAATAAAACATTCACTCAAGCATCTGGACAGAAAATATTCACAAAGACGTGGCGTCACCTGCGTGAATTCTAACTGCATACTATATCACACAACATTCATGCTATGTAGTACGGTGTACGCTTAAAACTAAAGAAGTGCTTAAATGTATAATCTATAGTTTTTGTTTTATTATATGAACACATTCACAATAATCTGACTTGTAATATGAATGTTTCTGTAGTGTATACATGAGTGAATGAAAGCACAGAAATTGGTGTTTTTGCTTAAAGAAATTAAACTTTTATTAAGTTGTGCAATGTCAGAATGCCTAAATGATCATTCCTGTTGGCAAGAAAATCATGTCATTAGAAGGTACTTTAAATGGACATGCAATTCTATGTGTGCTGTGTCACCATAAATTCAATCCGATTTAGCAAACGATCACTCTGAGATATGAATAAATTGTTCAGAAAATGAGCAACATATTCTTTTTTTGAATTTTGTCTAATTTTTTAATTGAGAAAATAGATTCCTTAAAGGGTACCTGTAATGAATTAGTGTTCCTAGCTATTTGAAACTATCATGTACCTGTATCTGTATCTGTAACTCGGGTGAATTCACTCTTGAGTGAGGAACCCCTCCCTGGACTTCTTCCAGCGGACTCTGTCCTTTGCAATGGTTGTCCATGTTGACGCTCTGCTTTGAGTGAGGTCATCGCGCCATCTTGCGTTGGGTCGCCCACGTGATCTTCTCCATTCTCTTGGTGTCCATTCAGTTGTTCTGATCGTCCAACGGTTGTCAGTGAATGGAGCGA
>JAQNCB010000004.1:31589942-31600459 GCA_030068295.1 Euristhmus nudiceps | reverse complement strand
GTATTTATTGATATTATATACACATATACATGTACGTATACGTCAGTCAGGGGGGTCGATCCTACTGCATGGAAATTTGGCGTTTGCATCGGGTCTCGACCCCACATTAACCACCAGAAGTGAGGGATCCCTGTACCAATAAGAGATAAGAGGTGCTATTTTAATAACTGTATTTTAATGACTGTATTGAAATATTTGTTGGTTAGAATGTGTAGGAGCAAGATTAGATGTATTTGATATATTTCGTAATATTTACTGTAATTGCAAAAGCACTGAACTGGAATTGAACAATGTTAAAAATTAGTTAAAAAATCTATAAGTCCTATGAATTGCTGTTCCTGGTTCACTGGTTGTCCTTCCTGGTGCCACTTTTGGTCGGTACCAAACAATGCATACCAGGAACCCTCCATAAGGGCTGAGGTTTTTCGGGACCCTCTGGCCCCTTCATCGAGCCACGATCATTTGACCCCTGTTACAGATCCTGTTGAGAAATAACTCTTTACCAACTACCTAATATATCCTACTGGGAAATGGAGGTCTGGGTCCCCACATCCCGCTTGCTTAAAAAGGAAAATGTATTGTGTTGAATGTCTTTCCAGATGTGGTTATCACCGTGGAACCCCTGCTTGGCTCGCCTGGCTTGAGATCCTTGGCACGGGGTCCCTGAATATGACCTCTCCTACATTACTGTCCTGAGCAGCACCTTCACATGGTGCCTCCCATTTCCACAAAGCGGGGGTGACCTGGTGTCTGGCAGTATAACTGGGTGGCAAGACTGGGCTCATTGGCCCTCTATAAGGCAACCAGTCTAGGAGAAGGACAGCTCTCACTCCAAACCTGGGCGCATGGCGCTCGTTAGCCTTGCCAAGAGTACCGTCCGGGGCGAGGAAAAGTCTGATGTAGTACCATCAGGCGGCTCAGAAGAATGGGTCGCTTGCTGTTGACCCGAGGCAACACTGTACTGCTCTTTAACACGGTCACTATAAATCTGGTTCGAAGTCCATATAGTTTCTGTCATGATTGTGCACGGCGCCGCCTCTGGGGGGCGCTGCCGCATTGTGGCGGTACTCTCCCTGCGTTCCATTTCTGGGCGTGCCCCTCTAATGATGTCCCCACGTGGCACCAATCTCGCCGGTCTATTTATACGCCTGCACTTCCTGCTTCCGTTCCTGGCTCATAGTTCAAAGTTCAGAGTAGAAAGTTGTAGTTCAGTTATTCCTAGCTCATAGTTTTTAGTACCTCGCCAGCTTGTGTGTTTGTTTCATGCCTGTTTTCGTGCCACGTCATGCTAGTTGTTGTTTGTTTTCGTGCCCCAGTTTTCTGTCGTTAGTAAGTTTGCATCGTCAGTGTGCATCACTGGAAGAATCTAAACCAAGCCTGTTCTGTTACATCTAACGCCATGGTTACTAACTTCCTCCGCGAATGGAGACGCTCATGCCCGCTTCACGCAAACGTGACAGTTTACATCGAAACGTGACAGTTTCACATTACATCGTAATCGAATGCACAACCTGAGCCGGTGTTAATCTTTCCCTCTGCCTTGTTAATGCCAGGCGACGTCACACAATTCTCCATGTAGCCACCAATCAGATTCTATATTCCTGTTTCTTTATCCAAATCTTTTCCTGACCCCTAACTACACCTTTACCTCTTCTACCCCACCGCCCGGCCCAGAGCAGTCCTTCTGTGGCCCAGTTTGCCTTCAGTTGTAATTTCAGCTGTTTCCCCTGGCATTTCTCCCAGTTTAACCTGCAGGGTCGTAACAGGAACCGTTTTTAAAAGCCCCCCTGTACTGTTCTCCCAATCGCCGCGTCATATCCAGTTTCAGTCGAACACTTTTGGCAGCTGTAAGAGTACGCTGCTGCAATTTTACAGAGATACGATCCGCCTGCGAGAGCTCTCCACCCTGAAAAACTGGAATCTCAGCTGTTCCATGAGAGGACTTGTTTTCCCTCTGCTGTCGATGAAAAGAGACCTCAAGGTTTGGGCTTTTCTCTGTCGAATATTCTTAAAAAAATTTGCTTGAGGTTTGAGAGTTTAATTCATTCATCCATTCACTTTCTGAAGCGCTTAATCCTAATTAGGGTCGGAGAGAGGCTGGTGTCCATCTCAGCCGACTCTGGGTGAGAGCAGAGTACACCCTGTACAGCTCTCCAGGCCATCGCAGGGCAGAAACACGCTGACGGCTCTGCAGCTCCTCTTTACGAAAGTCAGCGATGGTTCCTTTCCGTCCCTCTCACCACAGACAGGGAGAGACACCGCCGACCTGCGATAACCCAGTTAGGGGCACTGGGGGGACAGCAGGGACAACTCGGTGATAGTGGGGCTTGAACCCCTGACCTTGGGATCAGTAACCCAGCACCAGAGCAATATGATGAAAAGTCTGTCATGTCAAATTGATTTTTTTTTCTCTCCTTGTTTGACATCAACATGTTTCTGAACAGTCCCTCCATGGCCATGATTGACAGTTTCTTGCCCCGCCTCCCAAATGGCATGAACAATGTTTTTTTGAGGTTAAACTTGTCGTGTCTCCCAACCAAACCATGAGAGGAATTTATGGCTCTGTGATCCCCTCACTGCTCCTTTACCTCAGAATACAATCCCATCTTTAATCTTTAATAAAGTGCTTCAGTAATATTGTACAGATTGATATTCAACCTCCTCACTGCACATAAACCTCACTGCACATAAACCTCACTGCACATAAACCTCACTGTACATAAACCTCACTGTACATAAACCTCACTGTACATAAACCTCACTGCACATAAACCTCACTGCACATAAACCTCACTGTACATAAACCACCTCACTGTATATAAACCTCCTGACCATACATAAACCTCACTATATATAAACCTCCTCACTGTTCATCCTCATCAGAACACCTGAAATATACACAGTGTGGAAAACATCTCATCTGAGGTGTGCCATGTACTGTACATTCTACACGCGTAACAGCAGATTAGTGTGTGTGTGTGTGTGCGCGTGTGTGTGTGTGTGTGTATGAGTGAGACACTAACTATGTCGTACTGTAATAACTCAGTTCCAGGGAATTGCTCCCCATCAGATCATGTCACTCCAACACTTTTTCATGATGATTTTACTTTCTCTCCTCTTCACCTTCATGACTTGATTTGAAACCTGGTTTCTCGAGGAAATGATGATTGTGGTGGTGGTGATGAAGGTGATGATGATGGTAGTGATGACATTGGTGATGATGATGGTGATGCTGGTGGTGGTGATGATAATGATGGTGGTAGTGATGAAGGTGTTGATGGTGATGATGATGATGATGATGATGCTTGTGGTGATGGTGATGCTGGTGGTAGTGATGAAGGTGTTGATGATGATGATGGTGATGATGGATGAAGGTGTTGATGGTGATGATGATGGTAGTGATGACATTGGTGATGATGGTGGTAGTGATGAAGGTGTTGATGGTGATGATGATGATGATGCTGGTGGTGACGGTGATGGTGATGATGGTGGTTGTGATGATGCTTGTGGTGATGGTGATGCTGGTGGTGGTGATGATAATGATGGTGGTAGTGATGAAGGTGTTGATGATGATGGTGATGATGGATGAAGGTGTTGATGGTGATGATGATGCTGATGGTCGTGATGGTGATGATGAATGTTTAATCATTATCAAATTTAAAAGCATATGTTTTGTTTACACCACACGCGCTCATCACACACGCTCTATATAGAACCCTGTAACAGACTGTGCGTATTACAAATGTTTATGAAGGAGAGCTGTACAGAACCAGAACCCAGGTTCTGAGAGTTGATCTCAAACCATTCCAGCTGCTCCACCACGGACAGTGTGAGAGCTACAAATTAGGGACTCGAAGGTCTTTCATTTAAATCAAACTCTTTATTTTCAAGTTCTCCACACACACACACACACACACACACACACACACACACACACACACACACATGCAGAGGGTTGGATGACATGATAGCACTGTGAGCATCCTGTCCTTCCTCTGTGGTAGAAATAAAATAATAATAATAATAATAATAATAAAATCAGAGTCTGGTGTAGCGACGGGAGGATCAGAGGAGAACAACAGCTGAAACACTCGTCTGGAATTCTACAGGAAATGGAACAGTAATAAAAATGCGAGAGTTCGAAACTGTGATGAAATCGAAGGAGCGTTCAGGGAGAAGGAAGTGGCTGAAGTAGGCCGTCGTCCTGGTGATTGTTCAGGCTGTCACTCCGAGCGAGGAAGGGAGTGTGCATAAAGAAGTGCAGGAAAAGAATGAGAGGAGTGGGAGTGAGGACGGGAGGAGAATGGAAGAGCTCAGCTGTTGTGCTGTTCAGGAGATTAAGGGCGTGGCGATATATCAACACAATATTTATATCACAGTAAATGATATCGCCATCCTGAACGTACCATAAAGCTCCATCAACACTCTCACAGCAAGCGTTTAACAGGAGATGCTTTCCACCTTTCACTGCAGTGCTGTTGAGCTCTGGCTTCTCATCCATCAGAACTCGTTGATTAGTTTTGTGGACCAGCAGCTCTGACAGGAGCTCAGCCGCCAGGCTCTGCTTAATACTAACGCTCCAGTTGTAATATGTTATTGTTGCTATAGTAACAGCTGGTTTACACGTAAATGGATTTAAAAACTCAGTTAAATGATGTTTTCTGTAAGAAACTGTTTATTTAATATTTGTGGAATGAGTCTCCATTTTTAGCACTTTGAATCTGTCAGAGTTAAAGCTATAATTTTGAGAGATTAGGATATGGATTGGAATACAAACTCAAGGCCCGTGGGCCAAACCCACTCGTTTTATGTGGTTCTTGAGAGCTTTTAAGGAATAAGGTGATAGTGCATTCTTTACAGTGCATCAGCTGTTTCCATCATCCGTCCACCAGGTGGCAGCAACTTGTTTCAAATAAATCGCTCGTCAGTCATGACTCAGAACAAATTACAAAATAATTTTTGATTGTACAGAACTGATGGGCGACGAGCTGAAGACCTACATTCTCCTTTCTTTGTGCTTATGAGCTGCTGCTGTGTTCGGTGCTCATCACTCCAGGTTTCTGATGCAGATTTCGGGACATTTGTAAAATGGAGGCGGTGCGCACGTCCTGACAAACACTTCTGTCCAGGCGCTGTCGCTTCGTCACCACTGAGGTCTACGGTCAAGTACCAGGATATCATCAGTGAAAAAAAAATGTAGTGAATGGGAAATGAATCAAGTAGTAATTTTACTGATTCATGATGAAACGCTGCTCAGAAGGCGCTGAAAGCACAAATCAGTCCGCCATGCAGACTTCAGGGTTACCCTTTTGGAATAAATGTTTAGGTGTTATTTGCAGGCGCAGTGGCGGCTCGGGGGTACGGTGCTGGATTACTGATCTGAAGGTCAGGGGTTCAAGCCCCACTATCACCGGGTTGTCCCTGCTGTCCCCCCAGTGCCCCTAACTGGGTTATCGTAGGCCGGCGGTGTCTCTCCCTGTCTGTGGTGAGAGGGACGGAAAGGAACCATCGCTGACTTTCATCAAGAGGAGACCAGTGGATTGCCATCAGCATGTTTATGAGCCCTGTGATGGACTGGCGAGCTTTAAAATGTGTACCAGAGTTGGCTGAGATGGGCGCCGGCCTCCCCATGACCCTAATTAGGATTAAGCAGCATATAAAATGAATTATTATTATTATTTTTCTATTATTACCTCGATGACCTGGAGACTTAGTGGTGCGGCCCTCAGAGACGATGACGATGACGATGACATCCCTGGTTTAGGAGTTGATGTTACTTTGCAGTTTCTCGGTAACTTGGTTACTTCAGGGAAGAGAAGGAAGAGCGGCTGGTGAGGGAACGAGTGTTTATAGCTGCTACGATGTCAGTAAGAACAGGAACGAATCAATTTAATGGAAATTAAACGTAATGATGACGTTCTTTTTTTTAAATTGTTGTAAAGTTAAAAAGAAGAATAAACTTTATTGTCGTGCTGTTTAAGGAACTGATTCAACTTCTGGAATTCAGGCATTCTGATCTTCATCACACCGAACCATTGCTCAGTTTTCCACCGTAGCAACATCACAAGGTTCTCTCAGAGAATTTGGGATTTTTTGGATTCTTTGGTCTGACAGAGCTGGAGTTACTCCATCAGCTCCACTGGCTCCATCCAGGCACTTCCGTTGGAATACTCGAGAACCTGAGGGCAACCTTGAGCATTGAGAATTTGTTGTGGGTCAAGAACTGGATCAATTCAACTGCATTGTTTTTTACAACCACGTCCACACTTCCAGTTTGATTTCATTTCCTTTTTTCCTTCTGATCGTCCAGGCTGTGGGGGTAAAACTCTCAGGAGAGAAGCCTGGTCAGCTCCTTTAACTCCTCTGAAAGGATTTCGAGGCATTCCCAAGCCAGCTGAGAGATATGATCTCACCAGCGGGTCGTTGGTCTGTCTCCTCCCCTACGGACATGCCCGGAACACCTCCCCAGGGAGCCACGCAGGAAGCAGGCTCACCAGATGTCGAACGACTCGTTTTAATGGGGAGGAGCAGCGGTTCTACCCCGAGTTCCCCCAGGATATCTGAGCTCTCTTAGGCTGAGCTCCGACACCCTGCAGAGGAAACTCATTTCAGCCCTGCATTCTTTTGGTCACTGCCCCGACTCGTGAACGTAGGTGAGGGTTGGATTATACATGGACCTGTAAATTGAGAACTTTGCCTTCCAGCTCTGTTCTTTCTTCAGCACAACGGGCCGGCGCAGCGCCCGCATCAATGAAGACACTGCAACGTTCCTTCTGTCCATCTCGTACTTTTTGCTTCCACCAATATTTGTGAGAGATTTCCTCCAAATACCGTCCCCAAAAACCGCGCTCATGTATCAAACGGCTCTGTGAGACCTTAGCGTTAGCCACCAAAAATGGTTGGAATGATAAACTACAGATGTTTAAGTGTTCTACATTTCCTAAGGCTCTAATAACTCAGCTGACATCAAACGTATACAATCTACATGGCTTCAGTAAACAGAACTGTTCCGTTTAATTTTCTCAGGTAAGAATAAACTCCTGACTCGTGATATTATCAGTGTCAGTGATCATGTGGTTAGTTCCGGCCAATGAAACTGCATCTATTACATCAAATGGTGGAGGCTCTCTGCGTCATGGTCATTAGATGATCAGAGTCAGTATGAAGAAGGTTGTTGGTGAAACGGTTGAAGAGAACAGAGGGAAAGAATGGAGAATATGGAGGAGATTGATTGGCAGTCTGGTACAAAAAGAAGGAGACTAGAGAAGAGAGAGTGAAAACAAGGAGAAAACCATGTAAGACATTGTTAAAGTATCCCATCATCCAGAAGTTTGTTTATCCCATCACAGATTTTGCTCAGGTAGAGTCTGTACTCATCTCCAGAGCCGTACAGCTCAGCCAGGAAGTGGATGTCGGAGAAGTGGTTGAAGACGCGATCGATGCGTGCGTGCGAGCGCGATGTCAGATGGTTCTCCACGATCTCATGGAGTAGATCCCTGCAGTCAAGGAGGAGCTGGGACAGTATACCACAGTCGAAGGTGAACTCCACCTCATGGAAGCTCACGGCCGTCATGGCCGCCTGGTTCAGCTTCTTTCGGAAGCGCTCGACCGCCTCAAGCTCGTCGGTGCTGAAGCGGCGGTTACGGTAGAGTACTCCGAGTTTCAGTGCAATCTTGATGACGTCACGGATGATACGGTGTGCCTCCTTCTTGCTCTTGGTGAACTCTCGGCTCGCCTTGTACAGCTCATCGAGGATGGAGCTGCTCGTGTCGTCCGTCAGCAGGTTGGCCACCACCATCGTCGCCATCTTACTTAGGATCTTCTTCTGGGCCTGCAGGGCCAGGTTCTTCGAGTTGAAGATCTCGGGTCCTGGGAGAAGAACGAACAGAAGTTATAAACAGAAGAAGATGATGAGCCTCAGCTCACGTAGAGATAGAAGAAAAAGTGATGTGAGCAAATAAGAAGAAGCAAAAATAAAAATGCATAAAACACCAAGAAGGAATCATCAACATTTGTGAACAGAATTTTTTTTCTCCCCCAGTTTTCTACATAGAACCATGAAGAGTATTCCCAGATGAACAGACCAACGAAACCTTGAACATACTGAGTGTTTATCTGTTATAGATATGAGCTTCCAACATGTTGAACCAGGTTTCTTTAGAGTTCTGTACGTGAGATGTTTGCTGAAGTTCCTGTCGTAGGGTTCGATGGAGATCCTTGCGTGGTTCTCTCAGAGGTACAAACCAAAAAAACCTTTTATAAACGACTGTTCCAAAGGAATGTTTTCCCTTCAGTGTATTCTTTTAAAAGTGTTTATTAGGGCTTCACATGTAATGCTACCAGCTTTCTTAAGAGGTTCTGCATTGAACATTTTATGACAGAGGAATGTCCCTCAGATCCCTGTTGATGGATCCTCCTGTGAACCTTGAAGGATTGGACCTTTTACTCTGGGACACGGGTCCTTAGCTTATAGAGTGCAGCACTTTAAATTAAAGCTTTCTCAACACTGTTTAAAGGCAGCTCGGTAGTGTCGAGGTGAGCTTGTCCGCCTCACAACAAGAACATCCTGGGTTCTAGTGCTAGGCTCGGCAAGATCGTCTGAGTGTGGAGTTGGCGTGTTTTCTCCGTGTTCGTGTGGGTTTCCTCGGTGTACTCCAGTTTCCTTCCACAGTCCTAAGACATGCACGTTAGGCGAACTGGCTGTTCAAGATTGACCCTAGGTGTGAGTGTGAATGCTTGTGTTTGTGTGTTGGCCCTGTGATGGATTAGTGAGGCTGTTCAGGGTGTACCCTGGCTCCAGCCTCACCTCAACCTCTGTAGGATGAAGTGTTTGAGCAAAGGCAGATGGGTTGTAGTTTTCTATAGGGTTTCTCCAGAGAACCTTTTGACAGTGTTGTATAAAACGGCTCCTCACTTGTGCTTTCAATTGTCAAAGTGTGACGTGAGAAAGTATGAGTGGGAGAGAATCAGAAAAGAACCGTGGCTCAGTTTCAGAGGATAACACAGGTCAGCATCTTTCCAGCTCTTATTCACTCGTGTCGGGTTAATCAAGAACACAATGCAGCAGAAACATAGACACGCAGAAAGACAAACTGAACAAAAGGATGAAAAGAGTGAGGCTGAGAGAATACACGGAGGTGTTGGAGAGAAATAACAGATTATTATCACAGTTAATTTCACTTTCCCTTTTTTTTACAGGTTTTATTTAACTGTGCTGTTCTTGTCCTCAGACACCTCATGATGGGCTGCAGGGAAAAAAAAAATCTGTTTTGAAATTTTATTAAGAGAAGGTACATGGATGCACTGAGAGAGGACATGAAGTTAGATGGTGTGAGACAAGAGGATGTGGAGGACAGGGATGGATGGAGGCGGATGATTCGCTGTGGCGACCCCTGAGGGGAGGAGCCCAAAGAAAAATAGTAGTACTAGTAGTAGATTGTCTTTTGGAACTCCATAAGCATTGAAGATGACTTGGATGGTTGTCCTGTGTCTGCGCCACCACAGGACACCCAATGGGGCTACTGTGTCATCAGTTAAAATAATTTAATATAAATAATGAAACAGAAAGCCAAAAAATAGATTCATACACCAACACTCAGACTTTGTCAAACTTCTGTAGTAAGACAAACTTTCAGTGAGCAAAAACAGAACCAAATATTAATGGGGGCACAGAACATGAACTTGTTAAACGGATAATTAAACTCAAAAGACAGGTGCTACAAATGAAGGTGGGGAGTTAGTAAGTGAAAAGGGGGTGAAAAGAAAACTAAGTGTTAACCTTTCCTTCTTTAACTCCAGAATGTAGTCATGAACTGCAGGTGAGATTTATTTATTTATTTATTTCCATCATGGCTGAAATTGATTCAGTCCTTAAAGGAGATGCACTAATCTTATGACACCAGCCTCGGATACCTACCAATTGAATGTAGCGTTAGCATGGTCTCCAAGTGCTTGAATGAATTTACTCCAAGTACTCTGGGTTTCCTCCCATAGTCCAAAGACATGCACGCTAGGCTACTTAGTTCTTACAGATTGCCCCTAGGTGTGAGATTGAATGGTTGCGTGTATGTTAGCTCTGCAATGGTTTGGCGAGCTGTTTACGGTGTACCTGGCGTCACCCAGTGTTGGCTGAAACAGGCTCCGGTGTCACCGCAACCCCAGTAGGGTCAAATGGTTTGGCAAATGATTGAAAGTGATTTCATTGAGGAACTCTTTCATCTGTTCAGCTCCTTCACACAGTAAAGCCAAGCCATCACCGCTGATCCCGGCTCCGAAAAATTGTCAAAATGGTGATAGTCACCCTTGATCATGTATAGTGTACACTGGGCTGAAATACAGCTGGGATTGATCAGGCGCCATCCTCCCACATTCGGAGAGGTGGTGGAAAGCAGGAAAAATCTTTATCTGTCAGAATAAGGTTGGAAAAGTCAAAACTATAACCACCCCCAGTGCAGCTAACTGGGTTACCAAATGCAGGCCATGTCTCTCACTGTCTATGGTGTGAGGCATGTAAAAGA
>JAQNCB010000004.1:31384949-31396823 GCA_030068295.1 Euristhmus nudiceps | reverse complement strand
TGTGTGTGTGTGTGTGTGTGTGTGTGTGTGTGTGTGTGTGTGTGTGTGTGTGTGAGAAAGAGAGAGAGAGAGAGAGAATATAAATAGGTTTAATGAGTCTACAACAATGTTTTTTTTACATTAATTCCATATATTATGTATCCTTGTAAAACCTTATTGCATAGACACATAATTATTACACTGACTGTGTTACACTGTGATATATGTGATATATTCCGGATCAGTAAAAAGGTGTGATTGTGTTCTGGAACTTTCAGATGCATTAGATTTCTGTTGTAGTGCATTTATGCAGTTACAAATCCATCCAACCATTTAATGTACTGTGTATCCATCAAAGTTGAAACCAGAGTGCCCAGAGGAAACCCATGCGGCCACAGGGTAAACATGCAGACAGGTTGGTTTGAACCCAGAACCTTCATGCTGTGAGTTGACAGAGCTAAACACTGCACCACAGTATACTGCCCCCCTGGAAAGGCAGTGGTTATCCCATGATAATGGATATGACGTATAAATGATTACTATGTATATTAATTATTCATCAAGAATTATTAAATTGTTTATATTTTTATGTTTGAATATATATTATGTATATTATATTTAGATTTAAATATAAATTGTTTGTATGTATTATTAATATGTTAATATGTGCACTGTATGTGTGTGAATAAAATTTGCATACTATGTCTATGTCTGAGGGGGAGTGGCCTGGTGTTAAGGTGCTGGCTTACTGATCCCAGGGTTGGGGGTTCAAGCCCCACTATCAACTGGTTGTCACTGCTGTCCCCCCCAGTGCAGCTAACTGGGTTATCAAAGGCCGGCCATGTCTCTCACTGTCTGTGGTGAGAGGGATGTAAAAGAACCATTTCTGACTTTCTTCAAGAGAAGGCTGCCTCGCCGTCAGCGTGTTTCTTCCCTGCGATGGTGTTGGGTGTACTCTGCTCTCACCCAGATTCGGCTGAGATGGGCACGAGTCTCCCCTTGACCCTTATTGGGATTAAGCAGTTAGTCTTTTGCAGAAGCGTTTCATCCTATTAGAGTCACAAGGAGGCTGGAACCTATCTCTGCCAACTCTGGGTGAGGGTTGGGTACACCCTGAACAGTTCACCATTGCAGGCCCAACACATACAGCACACTCGTACTCACTCCTAAGGGCGATTTGCAACAGACAATTAGCAGTGCCTTTGTTTGGACTGTGGGATAAAACCAGAGTACCCGGAAGAGCCTCACACAAGGACAAGGAGAACATACAGACTCCACACAGATATGAGCCCAACACTTGAACCCCGGACCTTCTTTTTGTGTGGCGGACAGGCGAACCACTACACCAAGATTGCCATCTATAAATCCCTCAGTGAGTTATCAGTCATTGGATATCATATTGTTTAGCAAGATAGTTTAATACACATTTTAGTCATCAGGTTTGCTATCAGCGTTGTCTATTTAAAGTGCTTTACATCAATTTTACATTGTATACACATGAGAACAAACAACAGTGAAGAACAACATGAATTAAACAAAACTGTTAAAAATACATTAATAAATTAGAGTCGGATCTAATGTAACAAAGTGCCCTAACATTTCACCAACAGAAAGGGTATCACAATAAATAAAATATATTACATATATGCATTGCACAAAGCCACCTATTACAGTTTTCTCTTAACAGGATGATAATATTTTCAGTGAAACAAGTCAGAGCTTATTGAGATAGATTTTTTATAAATGATACAGTTCATACGATAAGATTTTTTTTTTATCCTTTAATTACACTGAGAACTAGGATACTACCGTACACACTTGGTCATGGCAGGTCAATATGTGAGGAATTCTGTTGGTTGTGAATGTTGTTTTTATTGATATATAGATGTCCCTGGCTTGAGCAGTCTTTTTTTTATGAAGGACAAGCTGAAGGCATCACGGTGGTAGTAGAGGAGGCTTGAATGTGCAGGTCCCAGAGCAATGACGAGGGGTCAGCATCTTACATGAGAAATGATGGAGTGCGTCGTGAGCTTCTGGGAAAAAAGGGTATGGATCGTTTAAAACAACAAGATCAGTGTGTGTGTGTGTGTGTGTGTGTGTGTGTGTGTGTGTGACACACGAAGAGTGGAGAAAGGGTTAATGGTGATATAGATCATAAAAAATTAACCCCAGATAAATTATTTTGATATGATTGAAGCCAAATGTTTCAAGAGAAATATAAGTCTATGCTCTGATGGCAAATGGCTGCAGCAGTGCCGAGACTGTACTTAAACACACACACAAAAAAGGACAATTTCCTCTTTGCTTAGCTTGGGTTTTTATTTGTCTTAGCTAGAATCATTGGTTACCTTTTAAGCCCTGTTTTATAGCATAACCAGCCTTTCTTTCATAGTCCAACTCACTGTAGAAAGTGTCTGAGCAGGAGAGACAGATATGAAAGGCTAATTATCCTACCTCATCTACTCATCATCAGATTCAGCTGTTTGGATTGATAGTTTTGCTACTGAGGTAAATCAGATAAATAGCCCATGAGCTAAGGATTTACACTCAGATTTTTCACATTCTTCACTGTAATATAAAAAAAATCTTAAGAAAAAAATCCTAATGACTTCTTAGTTAAAATCAAAAACTGAGGATATTCAAAACAGAACAAAGTCACTCCCAAGATTACACATCTGGGTTTCTCTCAGTTTCCTGTGATGTAATAAACACACATAAAATGTAAGTACGGAGAAGTAATTCATTAATAAATTACTCAATTTACAAGTTAAAGATTTTTTTTGTAAAATTGATCAAATTAACTTGGATTTTATTTGAAAAACACTGTTGTTGTTGTTGTTGTTTGTGGTTGTTGTTGTTGTTGTTGCTGTTGTGTTAATAATTGTTGTACAGCAAAAAAATATCGTCCAGCCTGAAACAACTTGACAAAAATTATTACCTTTTTCAAAATCATAGTTTTAATAATAAATACAGTTTTGTAATATGTCTGTACCACTTTTTTGCACACGCAGTAAAATATTTTGAGAAAATATTGGTGCACGCATTTTACAATATTTTTTGGAGAGTTAGGACCTTACCCCGAACAATCTGTAGCTGTTGGACCATCTCTTCTCTGTATGAGAGCTCCCTTTTCATTTGGTCTTGAAAGTTGTCTATGAAGCAATCATTATATTACAGAAATTATCATCATTATTATTGTTAGTTAAACTGGACTTTATGAGAACCATTTTTTGACAGACTATAAACAGTCAGTATATATAACCTTACATCAGAAGGAATAACTTAGCCTTTATAAATACGAGGTGATTCATGAGAAATCCATTGCTTTTTAACAATTACATTATATGAATGTATATAGGCTACCTTTCAGACTTTGGAATTCCCGTTCCAGCTTCTTTCTCAGCTCCACTTGTTCCACGAGTTGTTTCTGTAGCTCTTCTATTAAAAATAAATATTTAACACTTATTACAATAGCACTTATTATAACTATTCCAAGATGGTTATTTAGGATCAGTTTGTGAAGCCTGTTAAATGAAATGACTGGAGCTAAACAAGCCTCATATCAAAGATAAAATTTAAAAATTACATATAAATATGGATAAAAAATATAAATAATTAAAATAAATAGCTGAATGATTACATTTTACTACAATATGTAGACTCTTAGCACAATAAGTTTCATGAACAAATTAATTGTTTCTTAATTGTGGTGTTTGAACCTTTTTTCTTTTATTTTTGACAAATATTTTGCCACAACATGAATGTGAATGAATTTCTAAAAATGAACAGAAATGGACAGCATGCATGGATATCTATATCCTTCAACAACGCACTGTAATGTACAGGCTGCACTAGATACTTTAGTATGCTTTATAAAGAGAGGTAGACTGTGTATAGTTGGTTTAATCCGCTGCTAGTAGGTTATAGATAATTATAATTTATATAATCAGTTGAAATATTTCCCTGTTTTTGACTGGTCACTGAAACATCCTTTTAATTTATAAGCATAAAAAAGTTTTCTTTTTAAAACATTTAAATTAGGGACCCCATAATAAAATGTGTCCATTATTATTATTATTATTATTATTATTATTATTATTATTATTATTATTATTATTATTATCGTTATACCTTTCGCCATGTTTTCGATGTTTTTTTCAATCAGTGACACTCTGCTTGTTTCACTGCGCATAGCTTCCATATCTGGACACAAAGAAAATAACATGGTGATCTGTCATGTATGTGTGTGTGTGTGTGTGTAATTTTAATTATTACTATTATTATCATTATTATTATTATTTTATTATCACTAATCGTTGACATGTCATGTATTAATAGCATTTCGTTTTCCCCCATGTGAGGACATGAGTCCTTAATCTCACCCTCGGCTTCCCTGGGGCCTCCTCCTTCAGGAGCGCTGCTGTGCTCGTGCAGGGTTTTCGGGGCACTTATTTCCTCTACAGTGGATGACGGCTCCTCCTCATGCGCATCTTTGACTGTGGGAAATAAATATGCAGGTAGATTTAACTAACTGAGTACAGCGTGCGAGACTGCAGCCTACACGGCGTGCTGATGTGGAAGTGGAGTTTACCGCTGGAGGTGCGCTGGTAAGCGCCTGTCGAGCCGAAACATGGCGCATTCATCTGGTACAGCGGGGCAATCCTCTCATGGGTGTACACCTGTAAAATGAACCAGGCAATTAGGGGCAATTATCTTCACTTTCACTCTTTCTCGCATCCCTCTTGAGACTGCATAACAAGCAGACTTTAATGTAATCAATGTGATTTTAAAAAATGCTAAACCCAATCTGCATAAGCACTATGTTAGAGCAATTTAATGATTCACAGTGGAACAAAGATAACCATGAGCACCCATCAAAGAACCTCGAATTAATTTACATATTGGGAAGCAATGCTAATTCTTCACGCATTAATATTACATTGAGAATGAAATATAAATACAGAGCTGGACAGAGCTGGACAGATTTGAACTGTCAATATAGGCTCCAAAGAGTAGTGGTGGCCCGGTGGTAAGGTGCTGGATTACCGATCACAGTGGTGGGGGTTCAAGTCCCACTGTCAACGGTTGTCACTGCTGTCCCCCAAGAACAGATAACTGGGTTAACATGTAACTGGGTAAAGCCCGTCATGGCTCTCACTGTCTGTGGTGAGAGGGATGTAAAAGAACCACTGTTGACTTTTGTAAAGAATAGGCTGCATAGCCGTCAGCGTGTTTCTGCCCTGTGATGGCCTGGGGAGCTGTCCAGGGTGTACTCTGCCCTCGCCCCGAGTCGGCTGAGATGGGCGCCAGCCTCCACGCGTCCCTAATTAGGATAAAACGGTTCAGAAAATGAATGAATATAGGCTCCATTTTTTTTACCATATAAACACAGACATCTGACCCAATTTTTGAACCATTCGACTTGCTAGTGTTTACAGAGGTGCAGATGAACTCGTGAAATTGTTTGGGGGATTTTACGTGTAAATAAAGTAAGTGTTTGGTAGAGTGTGGCTTTGCTTGTGGACCAGGCGGTGGATGATACTCACTTCATAACGCGTTGTAGGTTTGCTGCTCTCCAGCAGTGATTTGTTGTGTTTTTCTGCCTCAGTGGTGTGTGTGGTGTGCGGGTCACTCATCGTTCGGCTGCTTTCCTCTCCTTGGCCTTTCCCTCCGTCGCCATGCGCGTGAGCAGGCAGAGCTGGTGGACTGTGGTGGTCGTCCACTGAAAGGTGAAGACATTCTTCATCTTCCTGGACTTTGTGCGACTCCACGTCCACATCCGGGTCTTCCGCACTGTCCTCCACATCCGGTGAAGCCGACCTGTAACTCGAACTTTCGCTCAGGAAGTCAGGTGATAAGTAACCGGACCTGCTTCCCGAATACGGTCCTCTGTTTCCGTACAGCTTTGCTATACTCTCTGTGTCCTTAACGACGGGCCTGAAGGCTGAGACATAGCTCGGTTTCCTTGGCATGCTTTCCGAGGGTCTGGTCTCATCACCGGATTTGTCCTCGTCGTTCCGGCTGGACTGAGTGCTGGAGCAGCGCTCGCTCTCCATCAGGCTGTCTTTGGGCGTGCTCGCGCTCCTCTCACCCGCCTCCGCCGCATCAAACTCGTGCTGCCGTCCGCAAAGCACCTCGGGAGGCGGTTTCGGTGGTGCGTGGTGGTAAGGAGCCATGGGAAGGCCACTTGCCGTGGGCCAGAACATGGGAAACGAAGGGTAAGCGCTGTCCTTCGCGCCTGGCCAGAATACACCCGGCAAGTTCGCTTTATTCTGATCCCCGATCGCGCCGTCGTCCTTCTTCTGACAAAGTCCAAATGCCTGAAAGCCGTACGGATGGGGGA
This sequence comes from Euristhmus nudiceps, assembly GCA_030068295.1. NCBI lineage: Eukaryota > Metazoa > Chordata > Actinopteri > Siluriformes > Plotosidae > Euristhmus > Euristhmus nudiceps. The sequence goes on along the minus strand of JAQNCB010000004.1, from coordinate 31,390,501 downwards.
AGAGGGGCGGTGGGATTTTCTGCAGCATCCCAAAACTCTTGCTCGGAACCGGGATGACGGGGTAACTGCGGATGCCACGCGGGATGGGTACGGTGGCTCTGTCATCCTCACAGCGAAGGGTTTTCAGGGGCACCTCGGATGAACCTCCCTGGACTCGAGTCACAGAGCCTTGTGATTTCAGTGGGGACGAGCTCTCGGACCCATGCCCAGGCAGTGTCCTCTTCCGGCTGCCTCCATTGAACATGGCCTTCACGTCCTCCCACGCGTGGATCACATCATCCGAGGAGTTTTTGTCCGTCAGCTTTAGGTGTCGTCTCCATGAGTTGAAGTTTGCCGCGTCGGGCTGCGTGTATTTGGACTCGGGTGTGCGATGAGAATGAAATATGAATTTGTTTGGTGAAAAATACATGTTACAGAACGAGCACTTTATGCATTTCGCTCTCGAGCTGTTGTACCGGGCCGGTATAAAACTGCCCCTGCAGCCCCACGCGCACTCGTGCGACACGTCAAAAGCGAAATTTTCGGGCAGTTTCGGAGGGTTGTGTTCGCCGAGGAAGGATTTGCAAAGGCGCTCAGCTTCGCGCTTGGTGATCATCCCGCAGCGCCGGGAGGAAATGGGCATGGCACCGGCGCGCCTCAAGATCTCCAGCTGAACTGGCGTGCACTGCACACACGTGATCCCCAAGGCCACACGCCGGTTGTGGATTTCGTTATAGCTATAGTTCTTTAAGAGGGTGTTGGAAATCTGGGCCAGACAAAGTCGTTCTTGGCCATCGATGACCAAAGAGACGATGGGTATTCCGTACAGAGAGGTCTCGCTGACTTGGTTGGGTTTGAGTGTGGTACCGGTGTACGACTGCAGCTCCTGCTTCGAGTTGGGGGAACAGGTGGAATCTCTTCCGGCTGATAGCTGGCTCGATATAGATTCCATTCCTGGAAATCTGCGGACACCAAACATTTGTTACAAAAAAACGCAAGGTTGGACTCAAGCTAATATAATTAAAAACAAGTGTGAAATATATTTTACAGCTTATTTTCAATACAAAATGCAATGTAAATGTATAATGCATGTATTAAAAACAGTGCATTCTGGGTTCTGTCTTAAAAAATCTATAACAGACAAAAAAATCTGTTCAAACTAATAAAATCAAACAATTAATTAATAGGCTAGTACTAATACTATTACTACTACTACTACTACTACTACTACTACTACTACTACTACTACTACGACTGCTGCTACTACTACTAATAATGATGATGATGATGATGGTGATATAATAATAATAATAATAATAATAATAATAATAATAATAATAATGAATAGAAGAAGAAGTCTGGGTTAGTGTTTAAGGGCCACGACACTAAAGTCTAAAAAACAAATACACAGACCAAGCTAAGCATACGGGCATATAAAAATAAAATAAAATAAAAATAATATACTGAACTGCAATAAATCATGGCAGCACTTTCAGTACATACTATTTTTATTCCATGTACAGGAGAATTTATTCCTGGCATTCAAGGCTCATCAGCAGCACATGACCAGCCTCCAGGCTTCATTAATTCAAATCAAAAGAATCTGGGTGAAGATCTTTATACTGAGATTATCCTTTTAATTAGTCTTAATGAACTTGCTGTGATTTCTTTGAAATGTATTATAGTTCTTACATAAAGATGGATGGGTTTTGTCGGTTATTGTGCGGAAGGTGGTTTTACTCGATATTGTGAGAATAATTAATTTATCTAATTCAACAAGGAAGAGAGGATTACACTGTGAACCCTGCAAGAACTTCACAAAAGAAAAATCACTTGCAAAATATTTTTGTCGTAGTAATAATATTTTTATTATTATTATACAAGTAATAATTGAACAATAGAAATAGACACTTCTTATAATGAAAACATGCAATGGAGAGGATACTATAATATCTACACTAAAAATAAACTTTAATGATGATTTATTTGCTTGTGAAATTTCAATTTGAGTTTTAAACAGACACTCTGTATACGTATTGAATGTCAATAATAAAAATAAACTGTTGGAATAAATTAATATTAGGGCAGGAAACTGGAGAAATATAAAGCGAATTAGAATAAGATTGCGCATTTGGAAAAATAAAGCTTACCTTATTTAAAGAGAAAAGAAGCTCTGAGTCTGATATGCAGAGATCTCACCAGACAGCTCTTCGAAGAAATCTGGGTTTATTTATTTATTTATTATGATTTTGTGTTAAGCGGTTTCCTTCTCGTTTCGGTTCGAGTCTGGGGATCCGGCTGCATGTGATCGGCTGCGTGGAGTCGCACCGTGCGGCGTGTTTAGAGCGCGTGGCTCTGCATGCTGCAGTCCGCGCACAGGGTCCTCGTGCCAGCGCGTGCCTCGATCACATAAAGCAGTGTAGATCGCGCGCGCCGGAGATCGACTGACAGCTAAACTAATAGCGAGACACTCCCACTTAGCGCCGGCGTATTTACATTAAACATCCGCCTACGGGACCAATGGAAACGACGCACGCTGCTGTCACAGAGGCCCGAGACGTCTTTAAGGATCACCACGTGATTTCTTATCCTACCACTAGAAAGGGATGCGCGTGGGGCCGTGTGAGCGGTGGGATATTTGACAGAAGCCTGCACGTTAGATTACCTATTTCACTTGTTTGATTGGATAAACTAGCGGAGTTAGAGACTCATCCGAGACTCATCCACTGTGGACAAAAAAAAAGCAAAAGCGTCGCAAGTCAGCGGTGGAGTAGTTACTTTTACTTTGATATGCACTGCTCAGGGTTAAATGAGACAAGCATTTGTGTATAAAAAAAGGATTGAGCAACAGGTAATTAAGTGCTGCCAATATATATCCCCCTTTTTATTGATTAGGTATTTTATTTTAGCAAAAGGATATATTACAGCTTCATTCTAACCATTATATCACTAAATGGTTTCACCAAATGGAGCAGTGTTGGCTCAGAGGGTTAAGGCTGGTTTATGAATCGGTTCGAGCCCCAGCACCAGGCTGCTTCTGCTGGGCCCTTGGGGAAGGCCCTTAACTCTGTGAACCCCACCAGAAGTGGAGGAAATGATATGAGAAGAGATTCTATTTCTTTCAATGTCTTCAATGTCGTAGAGGAGTCTGAGCTTGTGAATATGTTACCTTTAATGCCGGAGTGTAAAATATTTGATCTGGCTTAGCAGTGCAGTAGGAAAGGTTTTACAGGTTTATTCATTATTGATAAGTATTTATAGTGCGATCAATGAACAGTGTCTCACTACAAAACCTCGCACAGGGGTGTCAGTGGCCGCTGTTGTCCCATTACTCACTGTCTTCTAAAGTTCACATAAAGCTCACAGCTGGGCAAAAACGCAGACTTGTTTACACTTTAAAATAGCTCACAAATCACAAACAAACAAACAAACAAACAAACAAATAAATAATCAAATAGATAGATAGATAGATAGATAGATAGATAGATAGATAGATAGATAGATAGATAGATGGTTGAGAGGTGGACGAATAAAGCCAAAAACTAATTTACTAACCAACTAACAAATTAACTAACTAACTATATAAGCCAACAAACAAATAAATTGATGAATACATATATAGATGGATAGATAGATAGATAGACAGATAGATAGATATAAATAGATATGTAAGACACTAGTATCTAACTAACAAATAAAAACAAACAATAAATAAATAAAAAAATGAATGAATGAATAAATAAATAAACAAACAATGACTGTTTTTCCTCTCAACACGTTTTGATGCTCGTAATTTGTCGTTGCTATGCGTCGTTAATCAATAGAATATCTACTGTTTCAATTAAATGCGAACAAATGATAAATGAGTTAGGTTTAAAAAAAGAATGACACCATCGCCTTGAGCCTTTCCATCTGCATTCGTTTAAGAATAAAACATTGTTATTGAAATGATGAGCGCCGCGGGACTTGGTAAACGGTGAGTGTCTCCAGAAGCGATTTGGAGCGGTGTGGTGGTGGTGGTGATGTGGTGGTGAGAGGGGGGGGTGTCTCCCCTTTACACACATATGGCCCGTTTCCCAGGACTAAACCAAACTTCAGCTGTACACTGATACCTTATGAGGCTTGTATTCATCTTAACGATACAACACATGGGATCTGCACATCAATAAGAAATTAGAGAAGAGAATAGGTTATGTTAGTATAAAAGCATGCTCATGAAGGTGCGATCTGAAAAGCTCAGTGTAGTAAATAAATAAAGCACCTCTGAAAAAAGTAAATAAGTTTTTGTTGGTGCGCACACGCTTCCTGTTTCTCCTGTTTCCCGATTGCTTTGTGCAATATTGATGATGGCAGAGGGAGTAATCCGAGCCAGTGTCATGCTATTGACTTTCACAAACAAGAGACTTTCTTCTTCGCCAACAATAATTACCAACTTGGACTGTAATTATTCACTTCTTTTAAATAATTCAAGAGTAAGGTGAATGCCACATTAATACCCCTTTTGTGACACACACGTCAAGACGCGATTGCGTGCAAGATCTCGGGAAATTGACACTTCAGTGGATTTACACCCCGACATTCAGTTCATTCGAAATGCAGGATCCAGCATACAGATCCACACCCGAATCATTTCTAACCTGGGAGTTTTATTTTAATAAATACAATAGCAATCGTGAGATTTCTGGATAACTTAAAAAAGACACAATAAAAAATCAGTGAAATAAGTAAGTAAGTAAGTAAGTAAGTAAGTAAGTAAGTAAATAAATATATAAATAAATAAATAAATGATAGGTTATGAGTGCTTACAACGAACAATACTCACAAATGTGTGAAGGCCTGATTTTGCATACTTGTTAAACTCGAGCCAACGAGGGAAAAATATCCGTTGATAAACCAACCATTGCTCATTGCCTAATAGTATTTCGGAGTGAATAAATCACTATAATGCTTTATTTATTCATTCATTCATTCATTCATTCATTCATTCATTCATTTATTTATTTATTTATTTATTTATTTATTTAACTTATTTTTGGTAGATTAGACTCTACATGGAAAAAGTAGTCTGTTTAACATCCACTTTGAGATGTCCATAAAATCCACATGCAAAAAATTGGAACCACTATGTCCTGCCTTCTGTATATTATTTAAGAAAAAAACTAAGCTTTAGTTCCTCAAATATCTTTCAGAGCCCCGTCACTGTATTTTTTTTTCTGAAAGTAGTTCTGAGTATTTTTCCAGTTAACATGATTATTGCTATTTTATATTTTAAAATGTATAAAATTATACATTGTGTGCATAGTAATCGGGCAAAGCTTTGCATCAGAATTTAGGTGGTAGACACTTCCAGCCCACAGGCTGCTGAGCTCTGGGTGAATGACATCTCTCAGGTTGATTAGTAATCAATTCATAATGATTCACTTCAGCCTAAACACACAAAAACTATTTTTTAATTGTATTTTTTACTACAATGCAAGAGGTCATGATAACTAAGGAGGATTTTTTTTTCTATTCCATAGGCTATATTATGGCATTTATAATAGTAATAATAATAATAATAATAATAATAATTA
>JAQNCB010000004.1:31285383-31296691 GCA_030068295.1 Euristhmus nudiceps | reverse complement strand
TTATCACGTTACAAACACTTAATTAGAAATGTGAAAGGATGGGCTCAACCAATAAGGAACTTAAGTTTTACAAAAGAAAAAACAAACACCCATTTTTATATAAAATTAAGGTAAATAATTCAATTTAATTATGGAGCTGATATCATGTGCACCTGCCAGGAAGACATTTATCCTTGGGGTGCGTGACCCTGATCCGCAGGGGTGAGTTCAGTAAAGGTGATAAAGATCAGTTTCAGTAGGTTCACCGTCAGTAATAAATTAAAGCCGTGTGAGTGATGGCAAGTGGAATCGTGCATTTTATAATTTACCTCCGTTAAACGAGCTCATGGGTTTATTATTGATGTACCGCATCAGGTGACCCCAGACAAGTGTCTTTCAAAATAAAAGATCTTTCAGACCCCAATAATTGTTAAAATATATTTTTATTCTGCCTTTGTGATGGCCCGGTACCAATTGACCCACGGACTGGTACTAGTGGTTGGGCACCTCTGTTTTAGTGTGTAAACAGAGTCCAAACAGAGTTGATCAGGTACCAGCACAGAACAGCATACAAACTTCCAGCGTGGTGATGTCAGGGGAGCTACAGATCCGAACTATGTGTTTGGTGAAGTACCAACAAATGTTTTGTTTCATTTTCATGTCTCTTTAATTGTATTGTATGGCTAAAAAGAAATACAAGTGTTTTGAACTAATATAATTTATTGAAATGCAAACAAAAACAAACAGCAAACCCAAATAATGCAAAAGTGGTCTCACAGGTATGTCTGGCTTTCGAGTGGATCCTGTTGTATCTTGGGGATAAAATCACAACAGGAATTATTAGGTGACTGGGGGGAATAATTCCTCTCAGCGCTCTCTGCTATCTGTTGTTCTCATCCAGAAAGGAGACTGCAGCTACAGCTACGGTGTGCGTCATGGGACATAAATCGCACTTGCATTACTGAATTGAGCTCAAGATGAGTTCTTGACTCCCCCAGACGAGTTCAGGACTCGTTCAAGCGGGGTTCGAGACCCGGTCACGGCATTTGGTCGTGACCTGAATTTTGAACATTTCAAAATTCTCGTCACGACATAGCATGACGAGGAATCAGGACTAGTCGACGACAGTTCAAAACTAGTTTGCGACTTGCCAAGACTTAAGTCGTGGCAAGTCTTGACACAAAGTAGTGCAAGTGTCAGAGGGCCTTAATGTACATATCTTTCGAAGGTGCAGGGAAACTAAAGTACCCAGAGGAAACCCATGCAAACGTACTAATCATTATGCCAGCATGTTTCCCCTTTAAAACAAAGTATCAGGGCTGTTTATATTTAACAATGTTCATCGTTCAGTCATTTTAATAGACCGTATTTGCCATTATAACACCGAGGTTTCAGGATTAGGCAATATATTGATAAACTTTTGTATTTTGATATAAATATTTAATTATTATTAGCCAATTGAATATCTGAATTATCAGATAATTTTCTCTAGATACGAATTTTAACCATTGATACGAACATAGAACCGGCTTAATTAATATTCGGCCTACCGAATTACAATCTGGGTCGTACAGTGATACAGTGACACAGCAAGAAGGTCCCAGGCTCAGCGTGGACATTTCTGAATGGAGTTTGTATATTCTCCCTGTGTTTGTATGGGATTCCCCTGGGTACTCAGGTTTCCTCCGACAGTCCATAGTCATGCACATTGAGCTGACTGACAGTTTCAAATTGACCGTGTGAGTGTGAATGTAAATGTAAATAGTAAAGTGTGTTGGTCATGCGATACCACACCTTCACCCACTGTCGGCTGAGATAGGCTCCTGCCTCCTCCGATTAAGCAGTTTGGCTAATAAATGAGTGGATGACTGATTTTACAATCTTATTTTTGGCAGTAGAGGGAGATGGAGGCGCAGACACCAGGACATGGGGTGAAAACAGTGCTTTATTAAGCCAGAATTACAGTAAACAGGAGAAAATAAGGAAAATTGAAAAAAAGACGCCAAAATATAGGTTGGAATCTGGAGCAATGAACAGTACTGAAGTTCATGAGCCAGCATCCTGTGTGTTGGAGGAAAAGAGTGTGCTTTTTAATTTAAACTTTCAAACCAGAGGCAGTGGAGACCTGGTGGTAAGTTGCTGAATTACTGATCCGAAGGTCATGGGTTCAAGCCCCACTATCACCGGGTTGTCACTGCTGACAACCCACTGACTGATCACTCTTCACAGACCCTGAAGTTCAATTCACTCTTATTTCTGGAGCGTGTTTTACAACTGTCGCAAAGAAGCTTTAGAAAGTAAAAACAAATTTGATAAAGAATTTAAACATTTATTCATAAACAATACACATCTCCAATGAAACAGTCCATGGTGACAGTGGCAAGGAAAAACTCTCTCAGATGTTACGAGAAAGAAACCTCGAGAGGAACCAGACGCAAAAGGGAAAACCATCTTCATTTGGGTGAAACCAGATAAAATACAAACTATGTAGCAGAAACTTCACTAGAGTTTAGCATGAAATCCAGCTGGTTATCTTATAACTGTAATGGGACTTGTAGTCCCAAATCATTTCAGTAAAAGAGTACATATCACCAGCAGGGAAAAGTCATCCTCACACTTTCAGGATTACTGCTATCTCAGAAGTAACATATGTACCTCGACAAGAACACAGAGAAGAGAGACACACAGAGGTTGTTAGGTATAGTCATAACAGTGTAATGGTTAAGAAGAGAGTTTTTTAAAGCAGAGTGTAAGCAGGGACTCTGGCATGGCTATGACAGCACAACTAAAAAGAGAACCAGAAGGAAGACAGGTATGAGGAACACCCTATAACGAAGCAATCACTCCACTGTTGACGGATAGGCGAAAAATCATGACAGTAATCAGGGATATAGAGCACACTGTTTTAAGTAGGTGCACCACAAAAAATATATATATATTACATAAATAAATGAATGACTAAATGATACAACAATCCGGTACAGTGACGACCACCAGAAGGAACTTCTTTATAAATGTTTTATCGTTTCATGGAAACACAGAAGTAGAAAAAGTTCTAAATGCACAGCTCTGGGTAAGGTGAAGCACAGGCAGAGATGGATGACTTGCTTGGGTTAAAGGATTGAGTCTCCCTAAAAATTCAAAACGATGAAATCACAAGTCCTCCCCCACCGCCAAAAAAAGACATATTGGAGCCCTACGGTTGTGATTTCGTTCTTGCAATGGATGCATAAATAAACATAGGAATAAATACACAGAGGACACAGGCTGTGAGTGGCTGGCCAAGTGGGGCAGCTGTTATTAAAAGGGCTATTTATCACTGTCACCCTGCCCAGGATTCATCACTCTCTGCCCGCCAGCGTTGTCACTAGGCCGCACAGGAACAATGAGGCTCATCCAAGCAGGCCCAGCTACAATGGATAGGCACACACACACACACACACACACACACACACACACACACATCAGGCTCAAGGACCCCTTGACATGACAGCTCTTACGATCATATTCTTGAACATATACAGCTCTGGACAGACACATGGACTATTATGCATCATTACAAGCATTCAGGACACTGTAGACTGTCAGGGACCGGTGCATGTTGATGTAACACACTGAAAAGATACAGCAAACCTATTTTGGACCTCCCTTCCTCCACACAATCACACCTTTCATTTTACGCACTGCTGCCTTATTGATTATGGCAACAATTACCCACTAATCTGCGCAGGTTGTATTAAGTGAATTCCCCCTTTGTTGGCCAATAACTAAGCAGGGCTGTTTCCCAAACACCATCGCTCAGCCTGAGGGGACACGCCTGCGCAACTTCACGCTCATCATCATTAGCAGCCACAGATAGAGTCTCCTCCTCAATTAGTCTGGCCTTGTGCAATGACTGGGCTTGACCAAGGGCATATTCGCACACACTTACACACACAAAGAGCTGATAGGTCTCAGGACACATGCAGGATAGGTGGTCCTGTCTTTAGCTCAGAATTTCAGAGAATACAATCAGAACACAACTAACCATTCATTCGTCCATTTTCTGAACCGATAAATCCTAATTAGGGATTCAAGGAGGCTAGTGCCCATCTCAGCCGACCCTGAGCGAGGACAGGGTACATTCTGGACAGCTTGCCAGGCTATCGCAGACAAATCGCTAACGAAATAATGCATCCATTCAAAAACACCTCCAGTCATAAAGAGGGCAGCAGACGGGGCGATTCTGAGGGAGTTCAGTGCGGTTCCACACCATGGTACCGTCTTGACACCGATGGCGTTCGCCGTTGACCGGCACTGAGCGCGATAAACTGCAAGATTTCGTGCGGGTTTTTAAAACCATCGTGCGTCACCATCCGGCTGCCTCGTAGCATATCTACAGAGTTTCCGTCTACTGCTCACAATCGTTTAGCCACACCACCGTTATATTAAACGCCACTGAACCGCTGTTAAAACCAACCCCATATGAGGCTGTTTTGCCACGTCGCTGCCATATTTTCGCAGTCAGCATGGTTTGGCACTGCAGTGAACTGACACCATGGCCGCCCCCGTGTGAGGCTTGCCTAATGCACAGTGCTACCTACACTCACAAGATCTGCTCTCAGCAATCACTATTAACCTTCAGTGTCCCAGCAAACCTCAGCCAGTCTACTTGTATAACAGCCCCCACCACCACCACCACCTTCACTTCCAGAGCTCAATCAAGTGCTTGTTTAACCAATTCGATCCTCCTTAATTCCTATTAATTTAGCATAACAGCAATCCTCTCATCTGGAATTAACGACAGCCCAGCAGAAACCTTCTGGTCTCTGCGGGCCTGCAAACAGCCCAGACAGCACATTCCTCCTCCATTATAATATGTATGTACGTAGCAGTGTATAGATGAGAATGGTTAAAATTCATAACCCTTGCATAAGACCCCCATCAAGTCTGCTTTACACCTGTATTGCATTTTCTCCTTCAATCAGCAGCTTTTGGAGCAGGCACACACCGCCGTCTTCCCATGAGGAGCAGAAAGCCATTACAGCAAGCCGGGGCTCATTTGCAGAAAGATTGGAGATCCAACGTTCACATTTAGCAGGTGGGGAAAAAAGGTATCACTTTGGAGGACTGCAAATTATTTATTCCCCTTTAATTTTTCTGAGGATTGAACCCGACTGCTGGCTTTCTTCTTCTTTCTGAGTATTTAAACTGGATAAGTGTTTCGCCACTAAGTATATGCTGCTATCCACACTGCATATGTGCCTTGGGAATGAATAGAAATACACACAAAGCCACTTTTATAGTCCAAATGTAAGGCCAGTGTCCTGTTGACCCAACAAGAGCATTCATGGCCTTTCTAACATCAGCTGCTTGAACTTTATTGGCCCCCAAGAGCTTCTCTAAACACACATTTTAGTGAGGCTTGTCATAAATCTATTAAATCATAGGATAAATTAATTTACCTGAGCTACAGAGGTTACAGAATTTCATCAGTACACATGAAACTAGCTTCATAAAACGACATACTGTATGTATGCCAACAACTCATGTATAGCCTGAACTGTAGGTCAGAGTGGTGCACAATGGCTGTAAAAGCTCACTGTTTAAACACATGCAGCATAAAGCCAGAAAAAGCCATGAGAGATTCAATGGTAAGCACAAAGTATTCTAAAATAAATAATTATTTCATAATATTCTTATTATGCTTTATGAAAAACAGATTAAACGCAGCCCGTGGCGACAGGAGCATCAGTACAGGCTGGCAGGGGGTAAAAGGCAACCTAGAGGGGGAGGCAGAGGGTGGCGTCTGCCTTTTAATGACCCGAAACTTTAAATACTGCATAATATATAACAAAAATGGATAGTTCATTTAACTCTCACAATAACTCACAGAGAGACCATTAGAATCCATTACTCTTAATGTCAACACTGTAAGCAGTAAATATGGATGAAGGGAACATGAGATGAGCACCAAGGGAGAAATAAAAAAAAATAAATAAAAATAAAAAAAACTGAAGAAAAAAAAAACCAAAAGCCATAATCAACTCACACAAGGACAGAAAACAACATGTTAAACTTAATTTTTTAAATGATTACAAGGGATTTAAAAAAAGAGAACAGCATGTGCACGTAGGGGCTAAAATCCAAATATGGATGCTCCCCTAATGGCCACAACAGCTGAAAGCAAATCCAAAGCGACGACAAGCTTAAAAGTCGATGCTTTTCTCAACATAGTTGAGATAGCACGGAAATAAACATACAGTTCGGACCACGAAGGACCAGGTCAGTAACCCAACACTACCGCCTCATCCTGGCACACACCAGTCTCTCGATGAACTGGTGATTTTCACATAAAAAGGTACAAAGAGGAAATGTAGAGGAAAATAATAAAAGAAATATATAGCCACTTGTCATCCCTAGCAATCTGCTTAGTAATGAGAAGGCTTTCCCCCTGGGTGAAAAGATCTGCTATAATAGATTTTTAATGGCTTTCCCCTTTTCACAATAACCACTTCCAGCACCCAATAGCAAGCTGGAAAAAACCCAAGTAATTCCAGCCTCAATGGTGTGAGGTCAGCAATTATAATCCATTGAAATCACGAAAGCTTCTAACAGTCGCAGTAAATCTATTTTCCAGCACTGTTTATTCCCAGCTTTTCTTTTTGCAGGATGATAAAAAGAGAACGTCTCAGTCAAAATGCACTTCATTAGGAATTTACTAACTGATTGGTGGATTTTAATTTAATTGGAAGGAACTGAAATGGTTAGCTGTTTGATGCAGATACATTACATATACAGTATTTATAATTAAATAAACTAAAACTTTTTTTTTTTTAAATGTAGGAGGCACAGTAGTGTAGTGGTTAGCACGTTCGCCTCTAAGCAAGAAGGTTCTGGGTTCGATTCCCAGCCTGGGTGCTTGTGTGTGGAGTCTGCATGTTCTCCTCGTGCTTGTGTGGGTTTCCTTTTGGTACTCCGGTTTCCTCCCACTGTCCAAAAACATACACAGTAGGTTAATTCCAAATTGTTCCAAATAGCCCCAAGGTGTGAGTATGAGTGTGAATGGTTGTGTGAGTGTTGACCCTGTGATCGCCTGGAGAGCTGTCCAGAGTGTACACTGCCCTCGCCCAGTGTCGGCTGAGTTGGGTACCAGCCATCCCCGCGACCCTAACTAGGAATAAGCAGTTTGGAAAATGAATGTATTTATTGATATTATATACACATACACATGTACGTATACGTCAGTCAGGGGGGTCGATCCTACTTCACGAAAATTCGGTGTTCGCGCAGGGTCTCGACCCCCCATTAACCACGAAAAGTGAGGGATCCCTGTATTTGCTTCATTTTGTGCTTTATTTTGAATCATATTGTTGTACATGCTGGTAAAATACAATACAAATAAAATGTAACAAATATTAAAGAATTTAATTATTCTGTAGATACAATTCTTGCAAGTGAAATGTTATTTCTTGCACTTCAGAGATACTATTTCACTTGTTGGAACATGACACAACATTCAACACCATCTTATTGGAGTGGAGCATTTTAGTCCTTGGTAATAAGGCAGTGACTCATGCACGGGTTTTATCTGTTCTTGTGTTTATGTCTCCGGTTGGAACTTTGTGCCACCATCATAAAGGGAGACTTAAAAAAACTTCCGACAGATCATGGCCGCAATGTTTCACTGTAAATCAAACTAACCAACCAAGATGGCGGACAGGCAGAGCCTTCTGCTACAGGGTGTAGTATAAAAACTATCTTCTGTGATGCCTTTGAGGAGGAACGTCCGCGCAAGTCATGAAATGATCATTCAACGTATACAATGTCAATGATGGATAATTCAGCAACAGATCACAAATGAGAAAATATTTTAAATGAATAATAGTTCATTTTACTGTTTCAATAGAGCCTACTGTCAGATATATTCAGGACGGCACTTCATAAAAATGCAGAACCTTTGAAAAAAAAATGTCATTATTTAAACATTAAAGTTTCCTGAAGGTTCAAAACCATGAAATGGTCTCAGTTTCAGAATTTCAGGGGAGAAGTTTCCTTTCACAGTGTTGGAAGTACAATCAAAATCAAGGAAGCAAAATGACATTTGATTCATGGAATAAAAAGCACAATTAATATGCTGTCAGCTGTGTGTCATTCTGGTGAACATCCTCATGAATGTGATTCAGTGGCTCATAATTGCTTGTCTTGTCACCGTCCTATATCCGAGAAATGTTCTTATGGTTTCCCAACTGATGATGCATCAATTCAAATTCTGTTGTTTTTTTTCATTTTTTTTTAAAGATATAATGGAAAGGAATGTATACAGCAAGCACATGTCACAGATCACAGTGCAACTGATGTCCTCCTGCTGTTAGATCACCCTGTGAGACACTCGAGGTCTGCAGGCGGACGCAGCACTGTATGGGGTTAGTTATTCAATAATTGTTTCTGCCAAATCCATACATCGCAATGACGTACAGTAATGAGAATGACTTTTTTTTTCAATGACAAATAATACATTGTTTGAAACCTGAAGACCCATGCAGAGAGGACATCTCAACATGTCTCAAGAGCCAATTATTATTATTATTATTATTATTAATAAAAATCCTTATTAAGCCCAACATTTAAATGACTGTAGTTTCAATTAGTTACCTAAGATGTAAATAGTACTTGTATTTAAAGATTTTACTTTGCCCTCTTTCATTATCATGTAATTGAACTTGCTAATACAAATGTTTAATCCTTTGTTGATTGGTACCTTTTATTTCGACGGGGTAATTTGGTCTCTCATTTACAGACACAAGTCTGGATTGCATTGTCCTTAAAACAAGGCATTGATCCTTCAATGTGGCACAGCTAATTTTTTTCCCCATTAATTCAGAGTAACCAATTTGCTGCTCTGTTATCCTAGAGTGCTGACCGGGGTGAGGTGTAACAGTAAGCACCTGCTTGGGTTATGGCAGCCTCCAGCAGCTTGGCTCAGGCCTCCAGGCACCTAGCTGAAACATCGGTACATGGGCGTCTCATCTTAGGTTACACGTGGCTCAAATCACCCTTTCAAAGCCAGCAAAGATAAAGAAAAGCTTGGCCTGTAACTGCCCTGAGCTGCAACTCATCCTGCCACAGAGATACAGTACCAGTGCCAGGGGCTGGGATCAAACGGTCAGCGAGGGATTAAGACATGGTGGCCTGAGCATTCACCACGCAGAGGGGACTGACAGCAGCTTCCATCAAAAAGGCTAAACAGATAGCACTTGGTGCCTGAAATTATTCCATTAAAGCCAAACATAACCCTATTTTCAAACTTTCCCTATTGAAAGTATTAATATAATAAAGTCTTATTGTGCATGTATCTTAGGAGTATGAATGTCATGTTTAGAAATAAAAGCCTTTTAGTTCATCAGAATTTCAATAGAGGGCGCCGCCATCTCCGTTTTAAATCATGCGGCATTCACGAGAACACGATGTAAACACCGCCCCACTGTAGTCTATGCGCCTGGCTCACAGCCTCTGAAGAACACTGCAAATTGTATTGCCTTGAGTGCTTGTTATTTGCCACAAATCAACATGGTGTTTGGAGCAAAACTGGATTTGTGGACTGATAGACTGTGTCGTTTTTTGGGAAAGCAGGAACTTTCATTTTAGGGTCACGATGAAAGTGCTGGATGCAAAAACAGAGGAAACTATCTGGAGCTTCTTTCTCTCATTTCTGAGAGCAACACGGGATTTACATTACCACCTGTCCACTAGTCTTTAGTGGGACGTTGGGAAAAATACAAAACGACCCGATCACTGCTATTGCTTAAGTGATGGGGGAAGAGATCAGAAGGGAAGTTAATAAAACACCGTTTGTCTCTGTTATGGTGGATGGGACGACAGACGCGAGCAACGCAGCGCAGCTCCACTGGTTCTGCGTTATGTAACGGCCACAGGTGTCACACATGGATAATCTGTACAACAGAGTAATTGAAATCTTCTTGAGGAAAGAAAGGAGGATGGATTTTGTGTACAAATAAAAAGGATTTTTGGTGAGTAAAATGTGGCTATACGTATTCTAAATATTGCAATTTTATGAGGTTATTATTGATGCCTTTTTTGTGTGTCACACCTGTAGCTGCAGTAATTGTTTTATAGCCATAAAATAGTTATTGAGGGTTGGATTGATACATTATGATCATGCCACAATTACATTGATTTGTCTATGATTAAAAACCTTAAACACACACACACCGGGCATGAATGTGTTCAACTAAAATGTAAACAAACCATCTCTGCGTGTGTGTGTGTGTGGAGCGGTCTCGATGTCACAGAAGCGAGGCATCATGGGAAAATATGTCAGCGTACACGGACTGAATGTTTTACTGTATTTTCACTAATATAATAATTACAAAATGCATATACATTTTTTCTTATGTTGAAACGTGAGGTAAAAGTCCTGATGAAACATTCGTTCAGTTTTTGAATTAAGGTTATATTTGGCTTTAAGACATTTTATTGTCATAAAAGGCATGCTGTTTGAAGGAATGACCACTTACATGAAGGCAGTTCTGGCAAAGTTTGTTGATTGAGAGTCTGAGTGGTGAAAGCATCAAATTCTACTGGATTTTGGCTCTCTAGAACGGCTCACTATACACTATCTACCAAATAAATTGTAGACACCTGACCCTTTTTGCTTTCATAACAACACTCTCCTGAGAAAGCTTCCCTATTAGATTTTAGAGCACGACTTCAAATATTCAGCCACAAAAACATTAGTAAAGTTGGGCAAGGAGATCTGATGCATGGTCAACATTCCAGGTCATACAACAGGAAAGTGTTCAGTGAGGTTGAGGTCAGGGTTCTCTGCCAAACCATGTGGCCGTGGACATTATTTGTGAAAAGGGGTATTGTCGTGCTGCAACAGAGTTCCAGTGAAAGAAAATTGCAAGTGTAGCAGCCAAAGACATTTCAGGTAATATAGGTTTGCCACAATAATTTAGGAAAATCTTGCATATGGATGTGACTGTCATACATCCACAAACTTGGGCACAAAGCTGACCAAACACAAATGCATCTGTCTCTGTCATTTTAAATATAATTATAAACCATACAAAAAAGAAGGAATGTTGAGGGGACTATTCAATTCAATGACATCCTCCAAACCTGTGGGACATAGTTGTCTAAGTGCACACTGCACTGCATGACAACAGAAAAAAACGAACAAAAAAAAGCATAATAAGATAAGGTTAGTCCTTCTGAAATCCCAGCTCTATGGTCTGTAAAGCTTAAAGTAGTCCTATAACCAGATATACCAGTCTCCGCTGTGGAGCTTTCCAGCCATTTTACCATAGTTACCTTTCACCTCTCT
>JAQNCB010000004.1:31025445-31035575 GCA_030068295.1 Euristhmus nudiceps | reverse complement strand
ACACACACACACACACACACACACACACACACACACACACACACACACACACACACACACACACACACACTCTCTTACCTAGGGTCAAATCGGAAGAGTCAATTATCCTAATGGGCATTCTTTGGACAGTGGGAGGAAACCGGAGTACCTGGAGGAAGCCCACACAACCGGGGAAGAACATGCAAACTCCACAAATAAAGGCCCGATAAAGGCTAGGAATGAAACCCAGGACCCTGTTGCTGCAAGGCGGACGTGCTAACCGCTACGCCACCATACCGCCAAGGCTGCTGTTAGAGATGGCGAGTCAATAGCATGGTTATCTCATTGTTTCGTATTTATCTCAGTCAGTTTTCCTGACCAGCAGAGGCGGCGAGACCGAGGCCCAAGTAGGCAGGTCAGCCGAGACCTAGCTTGAGACACACTTGTGTGAAGAATAATATTTTCCAGCTTTTTATCAGCATTTGTTCAGTGGGTCATGGAGACAGTCTGCCTTTGAGAGCCAGATAACCAAGTGAAAACCTCTAATTGCAATGTCTCTGCCAGACTGATTTAAACATAATCATGCTCTTTTACACACACACACACACACACACACACCAGCATTCCTAATGACCCCAAATTAGAGGCATTGTAGGAAGAAAGCTCTGAAACAGACTACACCCACCCTAAACCAACTCATACCTCTCTGTACTGTTATTTGAAGGCTCCCCTGGTAGAGTAATTGTTCGCAAGGATATCCTTGTATCTTGGAATAAATCGTGTCGGGTTTAATATCAACTCTCTGGTTTCTACAATATCCTGAACTATAGGTTTTTTCAGACTCATTAAAAAAAAAACAGAATATACAACTGCATACATAATTGAACGGCATACATAAGTGCATGTATTAAAGGAGTGTATGGATAATCACTGTACCTTTGTGTAGAAGATTTGTTCAATACTTTTTTGATTGCCTTTTGAAGGAACGGAGATGCATTACAGCGAGAGACGAAAATACGACACAAGTAAGAGATGCCAACACACACAGAAAGCACAGAGGCAGGGCCAAAGTCAACTGGCACTGAGCAGATTTTCACACATTGGAAAGACTCAGTCCTCACACCAGGGCAAAAACATTCACATGTAGGCCTAAAACACACTTAACATGGCCTCCATCAATAACAAATTACCGAATTGGCACATCAACAGTGCACGATGAATAAGGTACAGCAGAATGGCACACAGTAAGGACGTGTGTTGAAATAAGGAGTCTTGTAAAAGTTCCCCAAAGGGTCAGGTGAGAGAATCGGAGTGTTGAGTGTTTTGATGAAAGTGTGTTTGTAATGTAGAGGCCTGAGCTGACATGGAATGGTGGCTGAGTTTCAGATTCATGGCTGAAGGAGGAGAGGAGAGGAGAGGGGCGCTGGAGAAAGTACAAACAAATCCAGTGTGAACCTCTGTACTTTTTTAATGTTTCCCGAATGCTAGTAAATCCAACCCTCTTAAAAATCCATGAAACCAAAAGCCAAGCATGACATCATCTCCGGCACGGATATTTTTTCACAACCTCCATTTGCAATATGTTGAAGATCTGCTGTGGCCGGCACACATACCATGTATTCACATGTACCAAGCCAACACTCACCCACTAAGACCTCTTAGAAGAAGTTGGGACAGAGAAACTCAGCATAACTAAAAATCGGTAGCCATAGCGCTCATAGTGTTTGTTGTGCAAATGCGAAACATATGTCAGCTTGTTGTTCAGCTGAAAGTCTTGGATGATGATTTGGTGAACCGTCATTCCCTGTTTAGTTTTTGGATTTGTGCCTTGTGAGACGAAAGGGGCGGCACAGTGGCGTAGTGGTTGGCAAATCCGTCTCACAACAAGAAGATCCTGGGTTCTAGGCGCGGGCATTTCTGTATGGAGTTTGCATGTTATTCTTGTGCTTGTATAGGTTCCCTCCAGGTACTCAGGTTCCCTCCCACAGTCTAAATACATGCATATTAGTCTGATTGGTCATTCCAAATTACCCATAAGTATGGGTAAGTTACGGGTGGATTCGCCTGTGATGGCCTGGCGACTGTTCAGGGTTTACCTTGTTTTTGCCAAGAGTTGGCTGAGATAGGCTCCAGCATCCCTGCAACCCTAATAATATCAAGCAGCTTGGCAAATAAATTACTTACATTGCTTCCATCTTCTCTACAATTTCTCCTCCAACATATTTTAAGAAATTAAGAGATTCAGCAAATGAGTGAGTGAAAGAAGAGGTTACACTTTTATTCTTTCAGTGGATAGATGGATGAACGTGTGCTGAAGTATATATGTTTTTACTCCGGTGCATATGACAGTGATAGTTAGTCAAGAGGCTGTCTACTACTTTTCTTTCGGCTTCTTCCCTCAGGGGTCGCCACAGCAAATCATCTGTTTCCCTCCATCCCTGTCCTCCACATCCTCTTGTCTCACACCAACTAAATTCATGTCTTCTTTTACACTGCATCCATGTATCTTCTTTCTCTTTGGTTCCTCTAGGCTTCTTGCCTTTCAGGTCCAGCCTCAGAATCTTTCTACCAATATATTTACTATCCCTCCTCTGTACATGTCCAAACCATCTCAGACTGGCCTCTCTGGCTTTGTCTCCAAGACAGCCATGCCCTTCTGGATTTATCCCTCTGCGTTTATCCGGGCTTTGGACCAGCACAAGGAAGACACCGGCTTGTACCCTTTAGGCTGCATTAGTCAAGAGACTGTCTAAAAAGCTACATAGTCAAGAAACATCATGAAGCCTGAAGGACTGTGGGAGGAAACCAGAGCACGCAGAGCAAACCCATGTAACTACAGTGAGAACATGGACTCAAAACCAGGATCCTCTGGCTGTAAGGCGGACATGGTAACCACTGCACCACCATGCCACCCCCAAATGGTGCCTACACTTGGTGCCTGTTTATTTACAACTTGTAGTAGTAGTAATGCCTAGAATGTGCAAGTTTTCTGCATTATCATAAAATACACTTTATCCTGTCCTGTTCTACATTCGGAATCTGTGTGTATGTGTCTGTGAATTTTCTCACCGACAGCATCGGATGCTCATTAGCACAGTGACTAGGGTGCTGGAAGTCCTGATAGTGATAACCAGTTAGTCTGGCGTCAGCCGGGTAAGTAAGCATTGGCTCCCCTTCTAAAAGCCAGCAG
This sequence comes from Euristhmus nudiceps, assembly GCA_030068295.1. Taxonomy (NCBI): domain Eukaryota; kingdom Metazoa; phylum Chordata; class Actinopteri; order Siluriformes; family Plotosidae; genus Euristhmus; species Euristhmus nudiceps. The sequence continues at coordinate 31,032,406 of JAQNCB010000004.1, read as the reverse complement.
CCTGATAGGCTATCAGGAGACAGGCTGTGCTGGGGAGACACTGTGTCCGGCTTGAAATGACCTCCTAAAATAGAGTGGCCTGCACAGACCCAGGTTCCCAACATCTCATCCCATGGAGAGGGGCCCACAACAGGGCCAATACAGGAAGAACATGTCATCAGGTTCACTTCTTCTAATGAGAGACAGCACTGCTACTGGGATGACAACAAACACAACCAGCAAGCAGCACTTAATAACCTTTCACCCTGTTTCACCCTTATCCTTTTACTCGACAAACCTCCAGGAACTGGTCATACCACGAGCATGTTTAGATTAGAAACTTGTGCAACAAGCAGTTTTTGTATCTTCATATCTGCACACCCTCATGATGGCCCATAAAATATGGCCAAGTGTGCCGTTTGGCATAAATTGTACCATCTCTGGGACAGTCATAGAGACGAGATCTCTATGAGTCAAAACACAGTATATGTGTTTCCATTACTGTGCAATTTCATTCATTCATTTCATAAACTGATTTATTTTATTAGTGTCGCACAGAGGCTGGAGCCTTTCTCAGCAGATGTTGAACCAAGGTGTGGTACACCCTGCACAGCTCTCCAGTCCTTTACAGGGCCAACCCACACACAACCATTTACACACTAGAACAATAAACAATTTGGAACAGCTAGTTAGCCTAGTGTGCATGTCTTTGGACTGTGGGAGGAAACCAGTGTACCTGGGGGAAAACCAATGCAAGTATGGGGAGAATTTGGGTCTACACTTGGATCCACAGAAATGCCCGGGACATGAATCCAAAACCTTCTTGCTGGGATGTGGACATGCTAACCACTATACCATTGTGCTGCCACAAGGAGAAAACCTTTAGTTTTTAAAGTTTTATTTCGGGTTTTTTTTTATCTGTGTTTTGTTGCAATTTTTAAACCATTATTGGAAACCTGGTTCATTTCTTGTTTCATCTCGTAGCAGAATAAACTGTTTACAGAGTGTTGCTGTAATAGAATCCTAAAAATGTGCACACTGGCCAGTATTATTTCTGATGTTAACGAGAGAGTTCATCATAGAAAGCTGACCTTTCGCCTGAAGGAGTGTCTGTTCTATTGAGCATGCTATTTTCATTATGAAGCGATTGCATCTTCTCTCCACTGTTGGTGATTTAAGTCCTTCTGGTGCTTCATTGGTCAGCCAAGTGACCCACATTCCCAGAACATGATTTACTCCACCATGGTGGGCACACTTCCACTATGACCTCTGACTCTGCCCAAGCCTGGTTCTCCCAGCAGAGCCACTTGTTAAGTTGAGCATAGAGAATAAGCAGTAATGCTGGTGTAATGCTTCTTTTTCCAGCAAGTGGGAATAAATCACAGTTAAGCTGGGGCTGTGAACGAGGAAAGACCAGCAGGAAGCTTTAGCTTATGAGCTGGAAAACATTTAAAGCCTCAGGGAGGATGGTACACCGCTCTGTTGACTAGAGGACCTCAGCAAACAATGGAAAAGATGGATAGATGAGTAAAAAATTTGGCTACTGGAGGTTTGTGCTTCTGTATCTCCCGTGAATAAGTTAATGTGTCCTCAAACTTAATGAGTGCCACAGTTTTACATCCATCCATCCATCCATCCATCCATCCAAGGTATAAATACTTACCAGAAATATCAATTACCTTGTCCATTGGAGCACTGTGGCATAGTGGTTGGCACATCCACCTCAGAGCAAGATGGTCCTGGGTTCAAGTCCTGGGACTTTCTGAGTGGAGTTTGTACATTCTCCCCTTGTTTTTCTGGGTTTCCTCTGGGTACTCTGGTTTCCTTTCATAGTCATGAACATTTGGCTGATTGGCTGTTCCAAACTGCCCCGAGGTGTGAGTGTGAGTGTGAATGGTTGCGTGTGTTTGCTGATGGACTGGGAAGTGTTCAGGCTTTACCCTGCCTTCACTGTGATTTGGCTGAGATAGGCTCCAGCCTACCTGCAGTCCTAGTAGTATTAAGCAGTCTGGAAAATGAATGAATGAACGACTGTCCTTTGGGATTAATGACGATGCGCAGATACAGTCAGAGAAATGTGATACCCTTTGGATTTACAAACTGTGACCACTGTTAATACCTTTGAGAAGTAGCTAAAGACCCACTTGGGCAGTCTTGCTTTTATTTATTCTCCTACTCATTTATTGAACCATTCAATCCCACCAGGGTTACAGGGAGGCTGGTTCTCATCTCAACCGACAAAGTGCAAAAGCTGGGCACACCCGAGGCAACTCAACAGACCATTAAATCACAGGTCAACACCCAAACACACTCTCACTCTCACAACTAGGGGCAATTTGGAACAGCCAATCAACTGAGGGAGAAAAGTGGAGTACCCAGAGGAAACCCAGGCAAGCTGGGGGTGAACATGTAAACTCCACACAGAAATGGCCGCGCCTCGAACCCGAAACATTCTTGCTGTGAAGTGGACATTCTAACCACAATGCCACCGTTACGCCCCTGCTTTTATTTATTTTTATCCATGTCTATTGTTTTGATTGTGGTATTTACGTCTTGGAATTTATTTTTATAGCGGGAAGCAGTTTGTTGTTGACCTTTGTTCTTGAAAAGTGTAAATGAATTCTACTTACTCGTAATAGCTGACAGGAGCAGTTTTTAAAACATTGGGGGTTATGATTATATATGTATATATACATTAGGGTGAGGAGCAGCATATAAAACAATAGAAAAGAAAAAAGGAGGCAGAGGAAGGGAGCAGTACACAAACTACATTACACATACATGTCTTTCTGAGCATGTCAGGACATGAATCAGACAAGTTATCAATACTAATGCTGGTGTGATTAATCTCCATATGTCCATTCTCTCGTGCTCCCCTGACAGGGCAGCCATGTTAAAATCAATTAGTTTGTCTCTCATCTTTATAGCCTGAGGCAGCTTGTGAAAAATGGATCTCTTTACGGGGTGATAGAGTAACAGCCCTGCACATGAAGCTGTGGATCCCAGCAGCCTAATGATCTTTTTTGCCTCTGTGTGTTCTTCCATCACAAGAACTTCCCTCACAGCACAGAGTCAGGTTAACCACACCAGAGGAAGGACACGTGAGAAATGAAAGCAATGCTTGGACCTTAGGAGACTTCAAATAGCACAGTGGGCGCCTATCTTGTACCACAGAGTGCTTGTCAAAGAGTCGCCGTCATCAGGACTCCTGGAGGACTAACGACTTCTAATTCTGATTTACTTGATCTGGTATCTGAGAGGAAGCTGCAGACTGCCTGCCAGTCTGGCTCCATTCGTGACCTCAGCATGTAGGCTTGCTTACAATGGGCAGCCAACAGCAGCAGCTCCCACAGCCTCATGGGTAATGTCATTGGTAGAAGGAGGATATCCTGGTGTAGGGAATGTACCCAGAAAAACTTTCTTGGGTTAGAGATAGAACTGTGCAACACAGTTCCTTTTATCTTTTACAGTCACACTGCCTTATAACATGACAATTATTTATCTGTTTATCCAACGGTTGTTTATTTTAGCGTACAGATAGAACGATCAATATGTTTGGCAGATGTCGGTTTAATTACCAGAGTAATGCTTCATTTGTCACATGTTTTTGAGATCAGTTAATGCAAGTACCGTGGAAGAAACTATATTTATTCCATCATGAAAAATGGTGCATCAAGGAAATTTGCTGTTGGTCCAGAGACACCCAAATGAATTCAATGCACTGATTCTTAAATAAATGCACAGAGATCTGGTGAGCAGTGCTGTAAATACAATCGCCTGGCTGGTGCTGGTGTAGAGTAACCCGAAAGGAGGATGGGGTGGGGAGGGGATTAGGTGGATTGTTTCCTTGTGGGGATTAGCTGGGCACTGGAATTGAGTTTAGGGCAAGTTATTCTGATAAAGCGCCAGCTCAGAGCTCCACCAAGAAGTCTCAATGTGATACATATGATACATGGAGTGTAGTGAGAGGTCCCAGAGCCCTGTTTTGTAAGAGCACTCTCTGGGGTCCAAAGATTAAATTATCCTTGTATAGCCTCTCACACTGTATATCATAACTGGAGAAGGAGTGTGTGCTGGAGGGCAGTTTGTGCACACAGGTGACGCTTGTATGAACAATGATAAAGATCCTGTGTTTTATGATCTCATCGCAGCAAAGCGAGGGGAGTAGGAGAGTGAGGAAACATGGCCTCCCATTGATGTGAAAAAGCATAGCGCTAGCATAAATAACCAAGCAAAGGATGTGAGGGACTCAGGGAAAGAATGGACGGCATTTCAGTGAAATGATACACGGTGTTATGAATTCTTCTGATATTACTGATAGATCTTTCCAAAGCATGCAGAGCCTCTGCTTATTACAAAAGGAAAAGGCGTCTCCATATTCTACACAGCTACCTGTCATATTGCCCAGTTTTCTGTGATGACCTCACTGCAGCCAAAGAATTCAAGGAACCTATTGTCTTCCCCTGCTCATGATTGACTGTGCCTTGGTAGATTTCATTGCAGTATGAATGTAGGTCTGGCTAATCGTGATGTCTGCACTCTTTCATCTCAGGTACATAAACGCCAGTGTTACAGTAGCTCCTCCCTCCATTCAACTGTTTACTTTCTCAATAAACCACTGTTTGGACTTACATCAGTGAGGAGAGAGAGTGTGTCTAAGAGACCAAGGAAGGAAATTTTGTAGAAAACAAAGGAAAGGGAAAGAAACCATGAGCGATAGCAGGCTGGACCGGTACTGTTTCTGCTTATGTCGGGAGCAAAGCAGCACTTGGCGCCATCACAATTGGCCGTTTTGGTGGCTGGGAGCAGACAGGTGGAGAGAGACAAGCGGGTGACGCTTGCTTAATTCCAAGTGGAAGGGCCAGTCAGACAGACTCAATGTGGTGTTTATGTACTTAAGATGGAGGTGATTTGCATTTTGAATGAAAAACACAGAGGGAACTGTACAAATGACAAACCCTGTCCCACGACCCACCAAAAACATTATGCAACTTACATAATACAGTTATGTCAATGAATACAGTGTAATGTGTCACAGAGAACACCTCACAAAAACGGACTGGATCTTCCTTTAATTATTTGACAACAGTATTAAAAAACGAGGGTCTTAGACATGTAAAACGACATAGTTGTATGTGTTAGCATTTTTCAACCTAAGGTCACAAAGACATGTTTCTTAGAAAAATAAATACTCATTGTCAATAATGACACATTAGTACCACAGTCAGGGGTATTCCCAAAAAATGAGAAAACAGCATACTTTGTGGTCTTTTGCTGTCCTGCTGAATGATCATACACATTCATTCATTCATTCATTCACCAAACTTATCCTATGTGGGTTATGTGGAGACTGAACCAATCTCAGTCGAATACGGGCGAAAGCGAGTCTCCCTCTGAACAACTTGCCAGTCCATCTCAGGACAACATACATACAACTATTCACTCTTACACTTACACCCAATATGCATGTCTTTGAACTACTGGAAGAGACTGTAGCTCCTGGAGGAAACCCACATAAGCACTGTGAGAGTGCCTGAACCCGAGACTCAAACCTGGGATTTTCTTTCTGCGAGTTGGATGTACTAACCACTATGCCACCATGCCGTCATGTGTGATTATATTTCTTAGCACATCAGCTTCACAACAAGAATGCCCTAGGTTCAAGTCATGGGCATGACGAGGCCATTTCTCTGTGGAGTTTCTCCTGCGTGGGTTTCCTCCGTGTACTCTGGTTTCCTCCATACAGTCCAACAACATGCACATTAGACTAATTAGCTGTTTCAAATTGACCCGCGGTGTGGATGTGAGTGTGAATTGTTGTGTTTGTTGGTCCTGTGATGGGAAGGCACATTATTCGGAGTGTTCCCGTCCTTTGCGCACAGTCGGAGGAGATGGACTTCAGCCTCCATGTGACCCGAGCAGGATTAAGCAGTGTGGCAAATGAATGATTGGATATTCCTTCATACATTTGAAAAAGGAGCCTAAACCTTTGCATTGCTTCTCCAAAGCTTGTATTAATAAGTTAATTAAATAAATCTAGATAGGCTAGTTAGTGATTGAATAATGTATTCATCAGGAATAATGGTAACCTTTTGTAGTTCCCGTCCATCCGGAGCAATAGGAATGGGTTCGTCACACTTTTTTTGAAGATATTTACTTGCTGTGTGCTGAAGCTGTTTCTTTCAAACTTGGTATGCTGCTGTGTGAGTGACCTTGAATTACTTTTCAAGGTCACAGAGGGCAAAACTATCTTAGTTTATTGGACATTCACATGTCATGTGCTGAAGCTGTAGCTTTCAAACTTGGCATGCTGGTTGACTACTATGAGTGCTAATATGAATTTGTATGTGAGTGACCTTGACTTACTTTTGAACATCATAGAGGCAAAACTGTATATTAGGTTTCCAGACATCCGTGTGCTAAAGTTGGGGCTTTCAAACTTGCTGTGCTTGTTCTGTATTGTCATATTATGAAATGGTTCTTTTGGCAGGAGTGGCTGGACCCCTGTGGTCTGTTTTTAATCTTGTATCTGCAAATAAAACATGTAATACAGATGTAGTTTATGACTTTTGTGCTCTAGCTGGGATGTTAGCACTCACCTGAGGACTTCTTTTGCATCTGCACAAGTGAGAGACTTACTAGAAGCTTGTAAATGCACTGGTTTGTTGAAATTGATTAGCCACAATGGAGGTCAATTGAGTAAATAATTGTATGTTATGTGCACAACAAGAACTCACGCATTAATAATAATAATAAGAAGAATACTAATAATAATAATAATAATAAGCACCTTTAAAAACACCCAAGGACACTGTACAGTAAAAGACACATATTAAAAAACACAGAGACAAAATAAAACATAGGATAACATTGAAAGTGAGTGTGTGATTAGGTAGTGTCGGATTTTCTGAACAGGTGAGTTTTGAGTCTGGATTTGAAGAGTGGCAGAGAATCAATGGTTCGGAGGTCAGGAGGGAGAGAG
>JAQNCB010000004.1:30878503-30893454 GCA_030068295.1 Euristhmus nudiceps | reverse complement strand
TCGCGCATGTACTTTATGAGTATGAATGTTCTGTGTAGAAATAAAATCCTTTTAGTTCACTTTTTTTCAGTAGAGGGTACCGCCATCAGCGTTTAAAATCTCGCGGCATTCACAATTACAGAATACATACGCATTTTTTCCTATGTTTAAACGTGAGGTAAAAGTCCCGGGGAAACATTCATTCAGTTTTTGAATTAGAGTTATGTTTTGCTTTAAGTAAATTTTTCCCAGATGTTGACCCCACATGTGAGCAGTGTCACTTAGCACCTGCATCATTGACACATACTCTCTGGTTTTGTCCAAATCTATATGGATATTGGTCCAAAGTCTTTGATATGCTATCATCTGTATTAGAACAGACAATCTCTCCCTCCTACAGTACCCTTATCTTCATATAAAGCTGACTTTGTTGTATTTATCACACTTGTAGCTCGATGGCTAATTCTTCTTAGGTGGAAGTCAGCAAACGCTCCCTCATTCAGTTCCCTGATTAAACATGTTCTTTACTTTATGAAGATGGAAAAAATTAGATATAGCATCAAGGGCTCTACCCGCAGGTTCACTAAAACATGGGGATACCTTTCTAGTTACATAGAAGACTTGAACCATTCCTCCATGTTTTATTTAATATAATAGTTAGACTACTGTTAATATATCTTTATAAAATGCAGGCTTTGTGTTTTTTATGATAGGCCTATATGGCTGCACATATAATGTACATCATGAATGATATACGGTTGGGTGGGTGGGGTGTTCTGTGTGTTGTTGTTTTCATAACACTGTGTGGTATGATTTCTAAATTCAGCCTCCTGAATTGTTCCTTCCTTTGTGCCTTATACCCACATATCAGTATACTGTATATTTGTATTGGTACTTGAAAAAACAATAAACAAACTCTTGGAAAAAAAAAAATTACCTTGGCAACCACATTTCACTTGTTGATTATTTTTTGACACTGGCAACACAGGAAGCACTTTGTGCTTGTTGAGTTGGCTGACCCAGATTTCCAATGATCCAGAAAGACAACGCATTTATTGTGAACGCATTTATTGTTTTAAATAGGAGTAACAAACACAGTATTAAAAACAGAGAATGGCCGTGTCTGAAAAGCGCGGTGAGAGCACATCACAGTGACTTTTGCTCTCCATCGTCATCTGAGACAGATAAATAACAGAGGCTGCGGGTCAAAGCTAAATGACTCCTCACGCAGGATATAAAGCATATAATATACTGTAGATTGAAATGAAGAGTCTGTTTTAACATGTTTGAGCCAACAGTCTAATGTTTCAGTGGAACTATATGTTCCTGTGTGTAAAGGTGAGCCTGCACCTTTTGTTTTTCCTCCCCGCCCGGTGTTACGCGCAGAGTAGGCAGAGATGGTATACGCACTGTGAGCGTCTCGCACACCAACATTTTCGTTACATCTCGTCTCGTCATGTTTTAGTTGCCACAGATCCATTTTTAATGCGTCATCGTCACATTGTCATCATCCAAAAAAAGGTGCGTTACCAAAATCATTTAAACAACACTGCCCCCAAAATGCGACCTATACTTCAGTGCGACTTGTATATGTTTTTTTTTTATTATTATGCATTTTTTGGATGATTTGACTAATACTCCAGAGCGACGTATAGTCCGGAAAATACGGTAATTATAAATGTGATTTAGGTTCCTATAATTTCCCAGGATTCACTGATTCATCTGGCTTCAGTGCGCACCTGTTCATAGCTCTTAGCCACTTACTATATCTTTTCCCACTTAGTGGCAACATGTGAAACTAAACAAGAGCAGCTGATTGTTTTTACATTGTACAGTCCACTATACAGCAACTTTTGGACATGATGGGCACATAAGTTGAGCAATATAATGCTCACTGTGTAGCTTGTTTTCCCCCCGCTCCAAATTGGTCAACAGGTTGCCACTGCCAATCATGTCATTGTGATCTGGATGTCCGACTGCGAGAATGGTGTGTTCCACTGATGCCGGAGATGGGAATGACATCACGTATCATTTCAGTATAGAAGTTGGAAAACCAGTACCAATTCATCACACACATTACACCAGGGGTCACCAATCTTATCCGCAAAGGGCCGGTGTGGGTGCAGGTTTTCACTTCAACCAAGCAGTAGCCACACCTTCTACCTGCTTCAATCACTGATCTCCAATTAAAAAAAAGACTAGATTGAAGCTGGGTGGCAGCCATCTTGGTGAGAGTTGAGTCACAGACTGTTGAAAGTTGCAGTCAAATAGCATGAAAAGATGAAAATAGAAAAAATTACATCCATTTCAGCAGAGTTGGTTTTTTTTTTTCAATTCATTTCAAATATAAGTGAACTTATTGGTTTACACATGGTACAAAATTTTTGAGGGTTTTCAAGATGTGTTGGCTTTCAACTCCATTCATGCTCCATTTTGAGATCTTAAATCATCTTAAACATCTTGAGGTCTCACCAAGATGGCTGCTACCGGCTTCAAAACTGAAACACTAATGCTCAATCTAGTCTTTTTTATTTTTATTGGAGATCAGTGATCGAATGTGTCTTACTTCAGGTTCACTGAAATTTTTCATTCTTTACATTTTTAAAATATTTTATTTTGGTTGTTTCAGTGCAATAATTAACAAACACAACTCAAAAAGACCTCATTGGGAGCTCTGCTTTTAGGCAGTGTCTACATCATATTAGGAAATGAAAGACTTCTTGAATCAGAACTTACGGTATGTATGTGTTGTGCTGTACTCTCATTGTTTCATTACCCACTGTGTGGCAGTATTGAGAAACGTGTTTCTAATCCAATTCTCTAATCCAGTTTTCATGTTCCAGCTAAGGGTAGGTACAGTAAGCTGCAGCGTCATCTAATAAATATTACTTACCAATAGTAATTATTTACCAAAGCCGAGGTGGATATTGTTAATTAATATACACAGTCTTCCCTCGCTGAGAGAGGATATGAAGTTAGTTGGTGTGAGACAAGAGGATGCGGAGGACAGGGATGGATGGAGGCAGATGATTCGCTGTGGCGACCCCTGATGGGAGAAGCCGAAAGAAAAGTAGTAGAGTCTTCCCTCGCTATATCGCACTTCAGGTTCAGCGGCTTCAGATTTTTAAAAAATATTCATCGAAAAATAAAAATATGGGGAAAAGTTCAGGGAAAATTCCGCGAGTGGTCGCTACTGATTCGGAGTCAGTCGAGGCATTTCTTACACTTTATTTACATCTATTGTCCCAACACTTGTGGGTTGTGGCGGTACTCTTTTATTTGTATTTATTTTTTTTTTCTTTTATTTTTTTTTTTCATGGGTTCCTGTAGGCTATGGCCATTCCCTTCTGTTCACCTTCCGCACCTGTGGTCCATTACACCAGTATATTTAAGTGCTAACCCATTTCCTCTGGCCGGATCATTGTTATCGTTCCTATTCCTGTAGCTATTATTGTTTCCTGTTCCGGTTTGTGCTTGTTATTGATCCGGTTTGTTTACATTTTTAGCTCCTGCCGATAGTCAGTTCCGTTCCTAGATTTATTTGTTCTGCTCCTGCCAATCGTTTAGATGTGATCTCTGTTCCGTTCATGTTAAGTGTTTTTGTTCTGTGTTATTATAAACAAAGATCACCCCTGTTTACACTCTACCGTTTCCTGCTTGGTCTGCGTGTGGATACTCTGCCATTCCTGTGACATCTATGTACAATTATACTATGTATTTTATATTATTTATATTTTATTTACAGCTTATGCATTGTTTTTGAATGTTTAATTGTTATTATAAGCATTTATAGCACTGTATATGTATTTATTGATATTACATATACATGTACGTATACGTCAGTCAGGGGGGCCTTCAAAAAAAGGGTCACTTTTTAAAATATTTCAAATGAGCTTCAGATGATATGAAACGTGTGTGAGCATTGTAATGGATCAGGTGGTGTGATTTTTCACACTTTTAAAATGGAACAAGAATCAGGTTTTTTTTTCTTTTTTTTTTTTCTTTTATGTTTCTTTGTAGTATACTTAAACTCTAAATGGATTTGCCGTGCTGAAGCACTCTTATGCATTGCTCTCAGAGTGTGGGGAATTGTCATGCTTAAAAATGTTTAAATACAAGACTATAAAAAATTTGATGTGTGTGTGTGGGGGGGGTGTTCATTATATATTATATTTATTTCTGTGCAATGCTTAATGTTATACAATACTATACCTATATATTATTACTACATTATATTGCTAAAAGTATTCACTCACCCATCCAAATAATTTAATTCAAATGGTCCAGTCACCTCTATGGCCAAAGGTGTATAAATTCAGCTTCAGCATATCAAGAGAATTTGGACAATTTCATGCTCCCAACGTTGTGGGAATAGTTTGGGAATGACCCCTTCCTGTTCCAATATGGCAGCACACCAGTGCACAAAGCAAGGTCCATAAATACATGGATGAATCAGGTTGGTGTGGAAGAACTTGGCCGGCCTGCGCAAAGTCCTGACTTCAACCCGATAGAGCAACTTTGGGATGAATTACAGCAGAGGCTGAGAGCCAGGCCTTCTCATCCAACATCAGTGTCTGATCTCACAAGTGCGCTTCTGGAAGAATGGTCAAACCTTCCCATAAACATTCTATAACCTTGTAGAAAGCTTGTCCAGAAGGGTTGAAGCTGTTATAGCTGGAAAGGGTGGGCTGACATCATGGATTAAGAATGGGATGTCACTTCAGTTCATATGTGTGAGAAGGCAGATGAGCGAATACTTCTGCCAATGTAGTGTATATTATATAGTACTGAAATTATTTATAAATACTATATTCTATGTACGGTGGTACTTTGAGATATGAAATTAATCCATTCCGGAGTGGCTTTCGTATCATGATTTTTTCGTATAATGAATCACATTTTACATGTAAATCTCCTAATTTGTTCCAAGCTCTACAAAAACACCACATCAAATTTTATAATTAGCGTAAAACCAGAATGAAGTATGAGCCAAATATATTTAAATCATTCAATATACCAAACCTAACCGTTCATACCTGTAAATGAAGTAGATAATAGAACAAAATGCAAAAAAAAAAAAAAAGAATAATAATACGAAAATGTGGAACTTTACCTTTCGAGTGAGGCGATGTCCGAAAGTAAAATCACAATCCAAGGAACTTTGTTTCTGCTTACTTTTCAACATGTTCCTGAAATGACTCTGGCAAATGTCATTAAACTGCGCAGGAAGACGATCTGTGTAAACCTATTCGGGGTGTTTCTTTTCCGGAGAGCAGGCATGAAGGGCAAAGATTCTGACCAATAGGAGAGCAGGATCATGGTACTGAGCATGGTGGGAAAGATTCTGACCAGCAGGGCAGCAGGGGCACGTTTATGGTGCCAATTTTTAAATTTTCTGTGAGCGATTTTGTTTCGTTTGTTTCGTATGGCTGAATAATATTTCGTAATATGAAGCGAAAAAATCTTTGCATATCGTTTTGTAAAATTACATTTTCGTGTACTGACGCTTCCACTGTATTATGCAATATAACATTATGTATATGCTAATTATATAGATGTATTTATTTATTTAGAATGCATCTTTTATAGATTATCCCATTATAGAGCATTCACTGGGTATTTTGTGCAATTCTTTGTTTTTACTAGTTTGAAGAGGGGGCCCTGAAGTCCATGATCAGTGCTCAGTCTGAGGAGAGCCCAGCTGATCCTGCCCCTCCTGAGGTAAACAATCATAAGCAAGTCACTCAGTTCAATAGATTTAAATTAGACCATTGTTTGACTGATGCAGTAGTCTGCAGGGTCTCCAGCGCTTTACTTGATCAACTCCTGCATGAATTAATCGAAACCTGCTTCTGTATCTTAAACTACTTCCATGCAGACGGAGGTCAATCCCGACAACGAGAATGAGATCAATCAGACTACGCTAATACTTGGTGCTCCCACTGACTATGAAATGGAGGAGGAGGAAGAAGAGGAGGAAGATGAGGATGATGAAGAAGAGGCTGATCTTGACATGGTGCTTGAGGAGGAGGAAGATGATGACTACTGAGTTTACACTGAGTTAGCCCAAGTGAGCTGTCTGTGACCATCATTTCGGTGTGTAAGGAGCAAAATGGCATGCCAAAAGATGTGTGTTAAGAAGTTGTTTCTGTTTCTCTCTTGTCTAAAGTTGATGCTGTAATTTATTAACTGTAGGTAAAAGACAACCTGAGATCAAACCACAACATGGTGTGTAGCAACTAGCAAGAATAGAAGCTCAGACATCCTTTTGGTACTGTATATGAGGCTACGCCTGCACTGTCCCTTTTGCAAATGTAAACCTCCTTTATTGTATTTCATTTATTCTGTTGAAATTGACATGTAGCTGATATTTCAGATGACCGTACATCCAGGTTGAATGTACTTGTATTAATCTGTGTTAACTTCATAGCATTTGTACTTAAGTTGAGTTGCCACAGATAATTTTTAATGTAATTCGAGAGACAGCCTGAGTGCATGTGTATGTGTAATGCATGTGCATGGGTCATTTCTTGATGAGCCAGTACTGTACAGTGAAGTCTTTTTGTATTCCATACAGAATAGTGTATATGTTTAGTACAGTGGTTTAAATTACACAAGCACAATACACAAGTTGAAATTCCTCTCTAGTTTATTTTCATTTTCTCACTGGTTGTTGATTTGAAACAATAACAAATGTTAAATGAGAATGTGAGTTGACAGATTCAATTTTGCGTTGATTGTAAAAAAAAAAATAATAATAATAAAAGTATTTTTATTTTATTTAAATCATTAAACATTTTTTAAAAATATATACAAGTTCTTAGTATTAAATAGTTAACAGAAGAGCCAGTTAGCATATTGCTAAAACAGAGTCTTTTCGCATTTCCAGTTGCTGCACATCGTTTACGGTATCCTCACCGGCATCGGGTGATTGGAGACTGGTTCTGTCCAGCAGGCCAATAATGTTTCTTTTGGTAGGGATAAAAAAAAAAAGTATAATTAAGAATTTTTAAAAAAGTAGATATTACCATCAGTTTAATTTCAAATTTTGTTTTTGGAAAAAATTTAGAATGAATGGGAGAGACAGTCACCTCACGTTTGTCAGAACTGCTACCGTTACTTTTTATTTTATTTATTTGCTCCTTTTCTCTGTGTATATACACCTACTAACGAAATATGGTGGGCTATCCTACTAGTAGAGTAGTACTTCAGAAAGGATGCTTATTCGCATCCATTGGGTAATGAATAAAATAATACATAATATTTATTGAAGATAATTTTTCATTTCTTATTGGCGAAAAGCAGTCGAATAATTCTTAGAACTGTATTATTGTCATGGAATAACTTGATTATTGCACTGTTGCCACTGGATAAGGTGAATGATTATGGCATGACTAGCACATGCAACACAGTAACGGTGACTGTCTACTTTCAAATTATTTCGAATGAGTAATAAAATGGTACTAGAATTCAATTTTCTCAGACCGGCCTTGGTAGATAACCCATTGATTGAATAAATTTTCATATCGTACTTCATTCATTTACAGTGGTACCTTAAGATACGAAATTAATCTGTTCCGGAGTGGCTTTCGTATCATGAATTGCGTTTTACATGTAAATCGCCTAATTCGTTCCAAGCTCTACAAAAACACCACATTAAATTTTATAATAAGGGTAAAACCAGAATGAAATAAGAGCCAAATACAATTGAACCATTTAATATGCATAACCTAACTGTTAATACCTGTAAATAAAGTAGATAATAGAACATAATGCAAATTTCAAAAGAGAAAATAATAATAGGAAAATGTGGAACCTTACCTTTCAAGTAAGGCGACGTCAGAAAGCGAAAGTGGTGAGGTGGAGGGCAAAGAAAATCACAATGGCAGAAAATAAATGGCAGGAAACATTACACTTGAGCTTCTAATTTCCATCGGTTTCGTCGTCTTTTCCTTTTTTTTGGCAGTTGACAAACCGACTTAAGGTGCATTACCGCCACCACCTGGACTGGAGTGTGGATCTTGACCAATAGGAGAGCAGAGTCATGGTACTGATCATGATGGGAAATTGTGTTCTTTTTCTTTCGTATGGTGAATAATTTTTCATAAAATGAAGTGAAAAAAACCCTTGCATATAGTTTTGTAAAATTACATTTTCGTGTACTGAAGCTTTCGCATCTCGAGGTTCCACTGTAATTGCTTAATATCCCAAGTGGATAATGCTTGAATAAAAAGGATGATATTCATGTTTCACCACAGCCGCTGCTTCTGAAATTCTAGAAATGCTGTAGAAAATCCAACAAAATGCTATCACGAAAGGGATGAAAAATAGATGTGCAATATGATCATTGTGCTTTCAAACTTAAAGACTTTATTATTCAAATTTTGAGTTTCAACAGCTGTTAAGGGTGCAAGAGCATTGGGATGGAGCCGGTGGCATTATAATTTCTATACAATAAAGTTAATTTTATCTTGCTTTTGTTTTTGCATGATGTATACAAAAAATGAGATTGAAAAGATGTTGTACAGTATCATTGTACAGTGAGCCTATTTTCTGCTTGAGCAGAGCGCACCTGACCGACATTTCTATAATGTTTAAAATGTGTATTAAAAAACCCTAAAATCTAGATTTCCTTTATTTTTATGTTCCTGTGTAGTAAACACCAATACAGTTATTCATCTTATATTTGGTGGATATCACGGAGTTGAGATCCACCTCAGTTTTTAGCAAAAAAAATAATTGTTAATGATCTTGTTGAAGTGTCATATGTCAAGGGGTAGTGTATATTAGGCAGGAAGTGAACAGAAGTTCTTGAAGTGCAAATGTTGAAAGCAGAAACAATGGACAAACATAAAGGTCATGAGTGACTTGGTAATACATACCAAAAGTAGTCCAGGAAATAACAGCTTGCCCAACATCCTGGGTGCGAGGGAAGGTTGATTTTGAAAATGTAATCTTGAACAAATTTAGATAAATATTGAGGCACAAAAAACATTACATACACTTGTGTTGTAAGGTTACAAATTTTGAGGATTTTTAGTTATTTTTGTTGTATATTTACTATTTAAAATGTAAATGAATTACCATTATTTCATAGGATATCCAAATTTTTTTTATTCAGCTAATTCAACAGAGCAAAGAAGGAAACTGAAATCTTGTCTACAGTGAACAAATTCTGTCAACTTCGTAAAATTTTCAGAACATTCTATATTTTCCACAAAGATTAGTAAAAATAAATAAATATATATTTTTTAACAGGAATGATGGTGCCAAATGATCTTGCAACCAGCCTTCACCTTTAGTTAAAACAGAACCTCCCATTGTATGTCAGGTAATACACTACAATGATTTCCTGAAAAACAGTCAACCACATGAGAAAGCCTATGACATTTCTAAATTGATAGCTAAAGATGTAACTG
The DNA here is from genome assembly GCA_030068295.1 of Euristhmus nudiceps. Classification (NCBI taxonomy): domain Eukaryota; kingdom Metazoa; phylum Chordata; class Actinopteri; order Siluriformes; family Plotosidae; genus Euristhmus; species Euristhmus nudiceps. The sequence continues at coordinate 30,884,056 of JAQNCB010000004.1, read as the reverse complement.
AAATTGGCAGACAGTGAACCCACAGCTTACTTTGTCATCATTATCTGCTTAATCCAGGGTTGGGGCACGGGGTCAGCAGCCTAAGCAGTGTGGTGCAGATGTCCCTTTCCCTAGCCACTTCCTCCAGCTCTTCTGTGTGGACAACATGGCATTCCCAGACCAGTCGAGAAACATGGTCTCTCCAGCATGTTCTGGGTCAATCCCGGGGTTTCTTCCCAGTTGGACATGCTGGAAACACCTCACCAGCTAGGCGGTCGGGAGGCATTCTAATCAGATGCCGAGGCCACCTCAACTGGCTCCTCTCAATGCAGAGGAGCAGTGGGTCTACTCCGAGCTCCTCCCGGATAACTGAGCTTCTCACTCAATCTCGAAGGGAGACCCCTGCCACCCTGCTAAGGAAACGCATTTCAGCCACTTGTATCTGCAGTCTTGTTCGTTTAGCAACTACCTAAAGCTTGTGATCATAGATAAGAATTGGAACGTAGATTGACTGGAAAATTGCGAGCTTTGCCTTCTGGCTCAGCTCCCTCTTCACCACGACAGACTGGTACAAGCTCCGCTTTACAGCAGAGACTGCCTAGAAATTCTGTCCTTAAAAATTATGAACAGAATCGGTGGCAAAGGACAGCCTTGGCAGATTCCAACCCTCACTGGAAATGAATTTGACCTGCTGTTACCAATGCAGACCAAGCTCTGGCTCCAGTGGTACAGAGACCTATTGGTCCATAGCAACTGGTCAGGTACACCATACTCCTGGAGCAACCCCGTAAGATAGCCCGAGGGACATGTTTGAAAGCCTTTTCTAAATCCACAAAACACATGTGGACAGATTGGACAAACTCCCATACCCTCTCCAGGATCCTGCAGAGTGCATAGCACTGGTCAAGAGTGTTGCGGCCGGTTGGATCCTCCTCTCCAGTACTCTTGCATTGACTTTCCCGGGTAGGCTGAGGAGTGTGATTCCATGATAATTGGAACACACTCTCTGGTCCGCCTTATTTAAAAAGGGGAACTACCACCCCAGTTTGTCAATCCAGAGGTACGGCCCACACAATGTTTCAGAAATGTGTCAACCAAGACAGTCCTACAACATCCAGAGCCCTGAGATATTCAGGGCGAGTCTAATCCACCCCGGAGCCTGACTACCAAAGAGCTTTTTAACTACATCTGCGACTTCGGCCCCAGCAATGAATGGACCCCCACCCAAATACCCAGAGTCTTCCTTCTCCATGGAGAGCATGTTGTTGAGACTGAGGAGGTCCCCAAAGTATTCCTTCCACCTCCCAAAAACATCCCCAGTTGAATTGAGCAGCTCCCCACTTCAACTGTAAACAGTATTTGTGGAGAACTACTTCCCCCTCTTGAGGCATCGGCTGGTGGTCCAGAAACATTTTGAGGCCAACCGATAGACGCTTTCCAGGGCCCTCACCAAACTCCACCCACACCTGAGGTTTTTCATCGGTGACAGCCTGGGTAGCACATTTTGCCTGCCACTACCTGTCTGCTGCCTCGGGAGTCCCATAGACCAAATGGACTCAAAAGGCCTCCTTTTACAGCTGGACATCCTCCCTCACTGTAGATGTCCACCACCAGAATCGGGGGTTACCACCACGGCAGGCACCAATGACGTTCCGGACACAGGTATGGGCTGCCGCCTCAATAATGGAGTCAGGAAACATGGCCCATTCGCACTCTGTCCGCTGCCTCCTTCGGGATGTGGTTGCAGCTCTGCCAGAGTTGGGAGTTAAAGGCCCTTCTGACAGAAGACTCAGCCAAACATTCCCAGGAGACCCTAACTACACACTTAAGCCCCCCTGACACTTGCACAGGTACATAAGCACAATCAGTGGGGACAGCCGTAGCCTAATGATAAGAGAAACGGCTTTGGGCCCAAAAGGTCGCTGGTTTGAGTCCCAGACCAGCAGGAAAAAGGTGGTGGGGGAGTGAGCTCCACCTTCCCTTCCTCCACATTCATGGCTGAACTGCCCTTGAGCAAGTCACCTAACCCCCAACTGCTCTCTGGGCACTCCCAATATGTGTAGCAGCCCACTACTCTAAGTGCACGTGTGTGTGTGTGTGTGTGCGCGCGCGCGCTCATTGTTAACGTGTGTATGCTCACTTTGGATGGGTTAAATGCAGAGGCAATAATTTCCCTTGCGGGATTAATACAGTATATCAAAATTTAAAAAAATTTAAAAATCAAACAAGTCAGGACCCGTCTCCCCACCAGAAACTGAAGGGAAGCTTCCCTTTCATCAGCCGGGGAGAACTCAACATGTGGGCACTGAGATGGGGAAACAAGGGTGCCCACACTGGCTCACAATCTCTCCCCAGGAGGAACTGCAGAATGGAATAAGGTCCAGCCCCTCCCAAGATGGGTGGTTTCAGAGCTCAAGCTATGCATCGACGTGAGTGTGACTATATCTTGTCAGTATTTCTCAACCACATGCACCAGTTCAGGCTCCTTCCCCATCAGAGAGGTGACATTCCATGTCTAAAGAGTCAGTCAGTATCTGAGGATTGGTCCAACAAAACACATGCCTTCAGCTGCCACCCAACTCATGCCTGACCCCTATAGCTCCTCCTACAGGCAGTGGGTCCATGGGAGAGCAGACCCATGTCTTCTTTTCGGGCTGGACCCCATAGGCAGAGGACCGACCACTAGGCGCTCGCCTTTGAGCCCCTCCCCCAGGTCTGGCTCCAAGAGGGGACCTCGGTGACCCGTGTCCGGGCAAGACAAACTGTGTCCTGTTGTCTTTATCCATAGGTGTCTTCTGAATCATGTCTGGACCTTCACCTAGGACCTTTTTGCCTTGGGTGACCCTACCAGAGGCACAATGCCCCCACAACATAGCTCCTAGGATCATTAAGATACGCAAACATCTCCACCATGGTAAGGTGGCGATTCAAGGAAGGGAGCTTCCTTTGCATGATGAATATGTGTGAATATTGTGCTTTAAAAGGGTAAAGTAAAAATACATGTCTATAGTACAGGAACAAAATCTGGAAGAAACACTGGACAAATTTTTGACATCTCTGCATGTATTTGAGTTTTGCACCTTGCTGTTTGAGTCTCCATGGCTGTAGGCCAGTCAGATTGCCCATGCTGATCTCTGTCCACTACCAAAACCGCCTACAGAACTGGACCTGAAGACAGTGGAAGAAGGTAGCCTGGAGCTTTATACCACTGCACACCTTCACAAGTATTGTAAAGTCCACACCTTAAGAAGTCAAAAGGGTAAAAATAAGATAATTCAAGCTACTGGAAGGCTGAGGCTGGTAGTCAAGAGGATCTATACAATATTAGGCATTTGGTTTTTAATGTTCTGGCTGATTAGTATAAGTAGTGTATTACAGTTGAATAGTGTGGAATATTGAAAATAATGCACAGGATGTGTCCAAACACACTCAACACATTTTACTTTGGTCAGACAGCATGATGAACCCTGTTGAACTCTCAGAATACAAGATACAAACAAACAAAAGTTAAGTAAAAAAAGTAAAATATTTGTTGGATGAACTGCTTCGGTATAAAATGAACCATGCTTTCTGGGAGTTCTATGTTATGCTTTCATTTTAGTATCAAATTTATAATTCTATTAAATAAGAATGTAAACCGATTTATAGTCATTAACCCAGTAAACATGTATCAGCCCCACTCACATTACATTTGCTTACACAGTGAAACCCCAGTTTGTAAGAGATCTGCTCACCCTTGCAAAATAATCTCACAGTCCATTGATCTTCAATAGGATGTTATTTGGGGCTACACTGTGGTCATTGGACCTTGGGTTTGAATGCTTCCAGATTGGCAAACAGGCAATGTGGAGAGCTGGAGCTCGATGTGAAGCAAGATATTTGCTTTTATTTGTCTTAAATGTTATTGTGATGCCTGCATTTTGCTGTGGATACATTCAAATCCTGTAAAAGGTATGTATGGAAACTACAGTACATTTTCTCCCTATGCTTGCGTGGGTTTTCCTAAAGGTACTTTGATTTCCCTCCACAGTCAGCAGACATGCACATTAGGCTAATTGACTGTTCCAAATTGCTCCTACTTGTGAGTGTTGGCCCGTGTTGGCAATGATTTGATGATAAGTACCGGTAGCTGTTGGTTTTAACTGTAAATCTGTTGGGCTTTTTATATCTGGGTCACATGAGGCCAAAATCTATCCCCCGTTTCTGTAGCATGAAGCGACTAGTTCAACCCCTCCTGGATGGGACGCTAGTCCATCACCGGTTACCTTTCCAGTTTGTTTACTGGTACTCATTTATACTGCTGAGTGGATGGAGGTATACTTGTAGTTAAGACCTTGCTCAGGGGTTTTAGAACGGGAATTTGAAGCCATCACCTCTCAATCATGAGCCCTCCACTACATTCTGCTGGTTTGAATAGTGTATTTACTTGATCGAATGTAGTATTTACTTGATCTAATGATTGGATGTATTTTCTACACAGACTTCTGATTTGGAGGTCAGTAGAGTTTGGTGCTACTGAAAGAAGTTACAGGGACTCAGCTGTGTGGAGGGGAATCATGCTGTCATGCTGCCATGTGCTTGTGTTGGTGCTGTGTCTGTCTGCGGCTAAGGACTTCGACTGGACAAAGAACAACCACGGCTCCTTCTATTATGGCACTTTTCCAACTGGTATGAGTTTATCATGTTGAATGGTTGCTTACAAACCAGACAAAGGCTTATTAAGATTACCTTTGCAATAAACAGAATAATGTCTTTCAACTAAGTTACAGCTGGGTTTAAGAAGGAAATTTAGCCCTGGCATTATACACTATCCGGCCCAAAAACGTTGTGCACTCTAATATTTTGTTTTACTGCCTTTAGCCTTGATCAACGCATGTAATCACCATGGCATTGTTGTTCCAGTTGGTCAGGTCGAAACTTACAGTGCCTTGAAAAAGTATTCTTCCCCTTCATATTTTTCATGATTTGTTTCCTCACAACCTGGAATTAAAATGTATTGTTTGAAGGTTTGCATCGAGAGAATGATTTATTCAGGTTGGCGAGGCAGAGAGATAGAGAATAGAAGGATGTGCAGCAGGTTAGCGTGATCAAGGACAGAGATGGGAATGTATTGACAGATGCTGGAAGTGTGAAAGGAAGACGCAAATATTACTTGATGAATGAGGAAAATGAGAGTGAGCAAAGAGTAGAAGAGGTGACCATTATAGACCAGGGGGTAGCAAAGATTAATATGGATGAAGTTAGGAGGGCACTGAAGAGGATGAAGAGTGGAAAGGCAGTTGGTCCCAATAATCCATACCTGTGGAGGTATGGAAGTGCCTAGGAGAGGTGTCTGCAGAGTCTTTGACAAGGTTGTTCAACAAGATCCTAGAGAACGAGAGGCTGCCTGAGGAATGGAGGAGAAGTTTGCTGGTACAGAGCTTTCAGAACAAGGGAGATGTGCAGATTTGTGGCAACTATAAAGGAATAAAGTTGATGAGCCATACAATGAAGTTATAAAGAGTAGTGGAAGCTAGACTAAGAGCAGAAGTGAGCATTTGTGAGCAGCAGTATGGTTTCATGCCAAGAAAGAGT
>JAQNCB010000004.1:30826431-30839254 GCA_030068295.1 Euristhmus nudiceps | reverse complement strand
TCAGTCACTTATGTGTATATACTGTTTGATATCCTGCCATTCACTTATATCGTATATATGGTTCCTTAGTTGTTTTTACTACTTTTTTTCTACTTATTTTTACTTTTAGACTGTGTTGCACTATCCAATTTTCTGCTGTAACAATGTAAATTTCCCCGTTTGTGGGACGAATAAAGGATTATCTTATCTTCTTGTAAGGTTTATAAAAATGACTGGTTACCAACAATGAGGTTCTGCTGTTTAATAATATAATTTTAATCATTGAATCAATCCATCTGTAATCATGATTGTATGGTTACTTCAAAGTTCCTCCATGACGTAAGTTTGGGCTGTTTTTCTTCTGCCTGTTGACTCTGGCTTGTTACACTGAAGATACCTGATGTCAACCCCTGTCACTTTGTTGTTGTTTTGGACATTTGGCTCAAAAGGTCCTACTCCTTCATTAGTGATCAGAATCATATAAAACTTGTTCTTATGGATATAGCTAGAATTCCAGGAAGCCCAATTTTGGATTTTTGGCCCAGAAACGGAATAATGAAGTTATGACTGGAATAATTAAAAGTCAGACTGCTGCATGATGCCTTGATGAAATTGATTGACACTTTGCAACATTATTCTACGTGTCAATGCTAACAAGTCTGTGGGGTCAGTTTTGTACCTTTTCGAACCTTAAGTAGAATTATGAGTATCACAGTAATTAAATTTCAAAGTCCTACTTCTCTGTTATTACTGACTTCAATTATGCACAACTTTGAAAGCTTAGACTATATAACCTGATGAACAATTCCATAGAGCCAAATTTCTGATTCCTAAACCAGAAACAAAATTATTAGCATTACCAGCTATGTAGCTGAATCCAAAAGTGTACACTTCCAAGTGCTACACAAAAGAAATTTCTGAAATAGAAATGAAACAAGGGGTAGTGGTGGCCTGACTATAGGGTGCTGGATTACTGATCCCAAGGTTGGGGGGTTCAAGCCCCACTCTTAAACCCCCCCCCCCCCCCCCCCCAGTGCTGCTAACAGGGTTATCAAAGGCCAGTCATGTCTCTCGCTGTCTGTGTACAAGAACCATTGGTCACTTTTGTCAAGAGTTGGCTGCCCTACGATGGCCCGGCGAGCTGTTCTGGGCTCCCTGCTATCTTAATTAGGATTAAACAGTCCAAAAAATGAATGAATGAAAAGAAAGGTAACAAAAAGAGGCAAGGTGCTTAAGTGGTTACCGTATCTGGCTCACTGCAAGATATTTCTGGATTCAAGACACGGGCTCGGGGCGTTTCTGTGTGGAGTTTGCATGTTCTCCCTGTGCTCGCATTGGTTTCCTCCAAGTACTCCGGTTTCCTCCCACAGTCCAAAGACATGCACATCAGGCTAATTGGCTGTTTTAAATTGTCCCTACGTGTAAGCTTGGATGAGAATGGTTGCGTGTGTGTTGGCACTGTGATGGTCTGGCGAGCTCTTCAGGGTGTACCTAAAGGCCTGCTCAAGGTGTCAGCTGTGATAGGCTCCATGATTAAGTGGATCAGCAAACGAGTGAGAGAAAGAAATTAATACACAGGCTAACATATTTCAATTATTTCTATAATTGTATGTTTTGCAATGTAAACCTGCTTTGTAACAATGCCAACTTTAAAAAGCATTATATAAATAAAACTGAACGTACCATTTTCTCACAGATGAGGACAGGTTGGTTTTCCTCAATCATGCCGAGAAGAGATACATCATTACACTTTGATATTTTAAAATGCTCCTGTAACACCAGTTAAACATGATTAGTATAATACCGGTAATATAAATTCATATTTACAAAATAACTTTTATTCACTTGTACCTGATACACCCAGGAATCTTTGTTATCATCTTGACACAACCTGAAACAAACATTTTTACTATTTTAATATTTAATTTCCACCACAGCTACAGGGTACACACTGAAATCATGGAACTGATGATTTAGCTTTAGACTGGGGTGTCAGTACGAACACCTCACACTTTAATTCAAACCAAATAATGTAGTCAGAATTCATGTATTTACAAAACATAAAAATTTAACCCTTGTGTGGTGTTTGGGTCTGTGGGACCCGTTTTCATTTTTTTAATCAAAAGAAAAATATTTTTACAAACTCAGACTCTTTGGCCTTGGCTCATTTTATGTAAATATCAGAACACATTTTTCAATGACCACACACGGTACTTCCCCTCTACACATTTCTATTACATACAGGATGTTCAGGTCCATTGGATCCTGTGTACCATCACGCCGTCCTCCTGTGTGGGTCTGCTGTTAGTGTGTGTGTGTGTGTGTGTGTGTGTGTGTGTGTGTGTGTGTGTGTGTGCGTGCACGTTTTGTGTTTCTGACACTGACATTCCCACAAAAGGTCACAACATGGTTGCAAAATTCAAGCACTCACACCTGTCTGCTGTCCCATTCCCACATATTTTACCATCTGCCTTGCAGGAACCAATCTTTATTTTTTTCATACTCCATCCCAGCTGCAAATTTGGGGTGGGACAAAATAAATATAGCTTTGCTAATGTCACACCTTTCACCATTAATTAAGATGGCCAAAAGATTCTCTGTTCAGATGGCCTTGGAATTGTTTTTTTGAAGAGAGCGAAGCTTTTGATGATGGTGCAGGTCTAGAGGAAGAGGTTTCAGAATGTGAGGATCACATTTCTGAAAATTCAAAATATGACAGTGACTCAGAAGAAGTGGATGGGATTGAGCATCATCTAGGTCCTAAACGAAGATGAGCCACAGGACCAGCCTGTCAGCAGCCAGCCCCAGGACCAGAACGAGCCCATCAGCAGTGAACAAGGGAAGATTTATGTCAAAAAAATGGTCAAATTGAATGATCTTCTTTCCCAAGAAATGAGAGACCTCAAATTTTTGCCAATGTGATCATGATGCAATCAGGGCCAACACGGATGGTCCCTGATATCCTATGTGCCAAAGAAAGGAAAGAATGTGGTACTCATGAGCACACCGCACAGAGATAGGAGAATGGGGGGCCAGGAGCATCAAAAACCACAGATCATTACAGATTATAATGCCATAAAAGGAGGGGTGGACAACATGGACAAGCTAGTGACTACCTACAGCTGTGAAAGGAGGACCCTATCACTGGTGATATTCTTTGAAATTCTGTACATCTTGGCATACAACACCTTTGTCATCTGGGTGACACTGAACTCAGAGTGGAGCAGAAGGAAGCTTCAGTGGAGGCAACTCTTTCTCCAGGAACTGGGAAAGGCACCAGAGAAGAGAATACCGTATGTTCCAAGAACCCCCAACAACTGCAGCCATCATGAGGAGGATTCAGGGGGAGAATGTTGGTGCATTATCCTCACAACATACAGAACCACCATCTACAGAGCCTGAAGTAAGTGCATGAGGAACATGTCTGACACTCATGCCTTGCAAGAGAGAAAGGTGGAAGTAAAATTCATTTTCTTTTCACTATTCTGGGCAGCAGCAACAAAAAGAAGTGCTGTGAAGTGTGTGGACAAAGATGGACAGAAAACACACAATATATATGTTTCAAGTGCAAAACCTACATATGCAACACACACAAAGTAGAAGGCACTGTGTTATCTAAACTGTCATGGTTACTGTTCAGCTTGTGTTGTGTAAATTAACTTGAATGTGATATATTTCAAATGATGTTCAAATAAATTAAAATCAATAGTCAAAAAGCCTTGCTTCGTTTGTAAATTTGTTACATTTTTCCCATTAGTATCTTGATTGTACTTATTTTAATGTTTTATTACATTTTATTGAACAAACATAAGTGAGTATCACTTTAATTCATAAATGTGATCTAAAAAAGGTAAAGAGTGAATTTTAACCATACAAGTATATGCTGTTTACTGTATATTGCTTGTAATTGGGATAAAACAAACATCTATTAAGTACTTTAACATCAAATTGTTTGATTGTCTACCAGACCCACCAACACTGCTGGGGAACAAAAATATGAACATCACACAATTAATATATTACGATATATAACAAATTACTTACTTTAAAAACTGAATGAAGCTCTTAGCTTCCTTTACGACTACAACTCTCATGATTTGAATGTCTGTTAAAAACTATTCAAGGAAAAAATCTCGCCAAATGTTTTCTTTCTTCCCGCCGCATTACGTCACCGAGGTCATGGGTCACTAGTTAACTAACAAAAAAATCCAAAACATTTTTTAAATATTTTATTTTTTCATAATAATACTATAATTTACAAATATGTTTAATTAGATTAGCAAAGTATAACTTTTTAACTTTTTCAGTTGTAGTGAAAGAAAACAGGAACTGGGAAAAGTAGTTCCGCAACATGACTTCCATCCGCCAGTCCGAATGAAGAGTAAATAGTTCTTCAAATTATGTGTATTTTCCTGATCTACAGATACAGTGTACACGTTTAGTCAGTAAAAGTTACATTATTAGCAATTCATTACATTGTTCGGTCTATTACAACAATAAAATTAAAAAACAGTGGCATGTCATTCTGTGGGCGGAAGTGATGTTAGTCGGATGTATATGGTGATGAAGGAGTGTTGCAGTCTTCCTTTCTTTCCGTGGCCGCCATTGAGTTAGGAGCGTGGTTCCTGGCGAGCCGTGAATTCATATAACTATGGTGAGAGTGTTTAGGTGGTTTTGTATTTCTATTAAGCGCTCATTTGTAGTTTTGTTGTATAACATACATTGTTTACGTTATGTGTAATGTGCAGGATTTTGAGATATTTGATTTATATAAGACACCCGGGCTGAAGGGACACGGCAGCCATTTTGTTCACGGCTCGGCCAAGATACACGTGTGATGAGCGAGATTGCTAACTAATGGCCCAGCCAGTGTGATATTTTATTACAGCTACAATCTCACTGTTCCATTAGTTGTAATATTGCAGTTTACCTCAGTTTTGGTAGTTTAGGTTTGTTGGTACGGTTTGGTTTGTTTTATCTTCATATAAATAACCCAACTTGCTAACACCATTTAGCCAAATTGAGCAATGCTAATGTTGATTAACCCACTAGAGACGTTAGGGACCTACAACTAAAACTGATCTATCTTGAGAAATCACACTAACGAGTTTTATTCTTGCTATGATGGTGTAATTTGCGTCTGACTCTGTGATCAGTGACAGTTGCCTGCTGTCTCATACTGGCGCAGGGGACTGACGACATCCAAGACTGAGCAAACGAGGAAACATCACCTGTTAGTAGCAGTGTCACACAAACACAATGTGATATCTCTGTGTCCTGTGTTTTCATTGACAGGCCTGTGCCCGACCGCTGATTTCGGTCTACTCCGATAAGGGGGAGACTTCAGGCAAGAATGTGATGTTGCCGGCTGTGTTCACATCTCCCATCCGCCCAGACGTGGTGAACTTCGTGCACACCAACATGCGCAAGAACAAGCGCCAGCCCTATGCTGTCAGTGAGCTGGCTGGTGAGTTGTTCATAACTGTTAGCAACGATGTGGCTTTGCTTCAGTTCCAGATCTGATTTCCTTTTCTTATGCATCGAAACTGTGTTAAAGTCTAGCACTTGTCATCTTTTTATAGGTCATCAGACCAGTGCTGAGTCCTGGGGTACAGGCAGAGCTGTGGCTCGTATCCCCAGAGTGCGTGGTGGCGGTACCCATCGCTCCGGGCAGGGAGCCTTCGGAAATGTATCCTTACTTGCTTTGGCAATAGCTTGACGTTTGCACCGGCTGAAGGTGTAAAATACATGTTTGCTGTGATGGTATAATTTGCGTCCTACTCTGCGTGTAGCGACAGTTGCCTGCTGTCACATGCTTGCGCTGAAGGGTGACGAAAATGGAATCTGAGCCACTCTCCAAAGACTAGGTATTTCGTTTGGGTTTTTTGTAGTGTGTTTGCCTTGACTTGTAGTGCAGATGTGTCGTGGTGGTCGCATGTTTGCCCCCACAAAGACCTGGCGCCGCTGGCACCGGAAGATCAACGTCAACCAGAAGCGCTATGCTATCTGCTCTGCCTTGGCTGGCTCTGCCCTTCCTGCTCTTGTCATGGCCAAAGGTGAGTAACGTCAAGTAGCGAGGACATGAAGGGTGCACCGTGTTCAAATGAACTGAGGAGGATGTCTGCATGACGTGCATACCTCCGTGATTTCGGTGCTAGATAAAACTCAGTTTGCAGAAGGGCTGTGCTAGATATTGGCACCTCCCTTTCGAAGGCTGAGAACAGGTCTGTCCTTCGATCGGTCGATATTGCCATAGTCCAGTGCGGACTGTCGGTGTCTTCCGATGCCTAGCCTTTGGCATTGGGAGACTGTGGGCTGATACCTTGAGGGGCGCCACGCCGCGTCAGTGACATTAAAACACCGTCATTAATCTATTGTGATTAGGTCACCGTATCGAGGAGATTCCTGAGGTGCCACTTGTTGTTGATGACAAGGTTGAGGGATACAAGAAGACCAAGGAGGCTGTGCTTCTGCTGAAGAAGCTCAAGGCCTGGAATGATATCAAGAAGGTGATTTGTTGTTGTTGGTTTTTGTTTTATTTGTCCGCCTTCAGTTTGCTTGACCCGTGTGAATTAGAAACAAGTTTCATTGTTCGTTTCCTCCCAACAGGTTTACGCCTCTCAGCGCATGCGTGCTGGCAAGGGTAAAATGAGAAACCGCAGACGTATCCAGCGCAAGGGGCCGTGCATCATCTTCAACGAAGACAATGGTGTCACGAAAGCTTTCAGAAACATCCCAGGTGCGTTTCAGTCGCCCACCCACCAGTCTGCATCGTTCATTTCTGGCTGTGATGAGTTCCACTTCTGGTCCGTGTTTATGAATCCTGTGATTTTTGTTTGGAAGTGCTGAGTAAGCTGGACGGAGTGAGTTTCTGATACTGAATCTGTTTGTCAGGATTTATAACTGTCTACATGTCCTCAGGTATTACACTGCAGCGTGTCACTAAACTGAACCTCCTTAAACTCGCACCTGGTGGTCACATTGGTCGATTCTGTATCTGGACCGAGGGGGCCTTCCGCAAACTCGATGACCTCTACGGCACCTGGCGTAAACCTTCGTCACTCAAGGTAGACTATGGGTAAGTTGCCTTTTCGGTGTTTCTCTGTCAAGTTTTCACCTCTGGCTTCCTAAACTGCAGTGATGAGCTTCTACTTCTGGTCCGTGTTTATGAATGCCCTGATTTTTCTCTGAAGTTCTGAGTTTGTTCAATGTCAAGCAACTGTTTTCTTATGCTCATGCTGTCTGTTTATTAAATCAATTGTTTCTGTTTTGCATTTTTCTTAAAGGTTGCCCATGCACAAAATGACCAACACAGACTTGGGAAGAATCCTGCAGAGTGAGGAAATCCAGAAAGCACTGCGGGCCCCCAAGTATGACCTATTGTTCTCATCCATGCATCGACACGGCTCGTTATGTATTGAGTTCAAACTTCGGTTTCCCCCTCCTTTACAAATTGTGTATCTAACAAGAACATGTTGTTTGTAGCAAAACGATTCGCCGCAGAGTTCTCAAGAAGAACCCACTGAAGAATCTCAGAATAATGATAAAGCTCAATCCTTACGCCAAGACAGCACGCCGTAATGCAATCCTGAAGCACAAGCCTGAAGTATGTATTCTAAAATTACACATGCTACACTTGGACAGTTTGTATTTTCTGATGAAGCCAAGCTAACAACTTTTTTTTTCTTTTTTTTTTTTTTTTGTTTTTTTTTCTCTTCTTTTCTCTTCTCTCCCCTTTTCCTGCTTTGCAGCTCAAGGCTAAAATGCTGAAGCCCAAGGTGAAGAGGGTTAGAAAGGTTAAGAAGGTCAAGACCCCAGCACCCCCTGCTAAAGACTAAATCTGTTTGTCTGCTGTGCTGCTGACCATTGATTCCACCAATAAACATTTACTGAAAAGAACAAGTTGTCATTTGTCTCTTTTAATGGTTTTTGCTCACCAGTATAGTTGAACATTAACGTGTAAATATTGTATTAAAGCTTTTCTTTATGGTTGGGATGATGTGGTTGGTACACTCCCAGGAAAACGGTTTTGGATTTGATGCTCGAGTCTTTGTGGAATTTGCATGGACTTCCTTCAGGTACTCCTTTTTCCTCCCGCAGTACAAAGGCATGCCTATCAGGCTAATTGGCTGTTTCCAATTTCCCCGGAAGAGTGGTTCCTTGCTGACGAGCGAGCTGTTTTTGGGGTGTGACCTCTCTTGGGTGGGCACCAGACGTCCTGTGGCCCTAGTTAAGAGTAAGGTGGTTTTATTTATTTATATATATATATATATATATATATATATATAAACACCTTACTGAGACCATCTCTTTTTTCAGCCGGGCACTGCATTGCTAACAATTAAAACAGCACAGATTATGAAAACACTTGTAGCACCAAAAATTGATTAAAGCAACAACTTTCTTGATAAAATAATTTGATTTGAATTTTAAAACTTCCAAAAGCAAGCAGTTAATTCAGTTTCAGTTCAGCTTGAAACTGATTCCAGGTGTGCAGGATGTTTTAATAAAAGGCAGTCTTACGCAGCTAAGTTCTAACACGAGGAAAGTTGTAAACAGTAAGTCCTGCGATTGCGTCCCATGACAGCCCACTCGCCATGTAAGAAGAATAGCTACATAATTGGAGATTTTAAATAAAACCCATTTATAAAAAAAATACAAACCACTGGTAATCTCATCTAGCTTTCAATGACTCCCATCCTACTGACTTGTACAAGATACAGTGGTGGGTGTGGAAGTTAAGACCGGCAATAAATCTAATGGCAGAATGATAAACAGAAGTAGATGCATTTCTATAAATCACATCACCAGAATCAAGCATGGGGAGGATGACTGAGTGCACAATCTTTTTACTTTCAAAATTGAAGCAAGCCCTATTTCTATATAAAAAGCCAATTTTGCTCCGTCTTTTTGGTTAAATTTTGAATGTACATATTATACACTCTCATTCTGAAGTCTCATACATAATATCCACTGTCATTCTGAACAACACAAGGGTGTGTTCTTAGTCCCCTCCTCTCTCGTCACACACGACTGTTTCACCCTCTCACACCAGCAACAGTATTATCATAGGCTTGAGAACGGATAACAATGAGTCAGCCTACAGGAAGGAGGTCTGGGATCTGCGGCAATGGTGCGATGACGACCTGGAACTCAACACATCCAAAACCAAGGAGATGATACCGGACTTTAGAACTAAACTAACTGAACACTCTGCCCTCTACATCAATGGAGAGAGGGTGTTTCAAGTCTCTGCTTTCCCATGTGCTTTCCTCACCTGGACCACAAATATCTCCCAACGTGTGTGGAAAGCACAACAAAGGATGTTCTTCCTAAGAAAATTCAGACAAGCCCACCTATCCCGACCCCTACTGACGAACTTTTAGTGCTCCACCACAGAGAGCCTCCTGACCTACTGCTGTACAGTGTGGTTCTGTACTGCAGAGGACAGGAAAGCCTTGCAATGGATGGTGAGGACGGCAGAGCGGGTAACTGGAACCACATTACCCCCCTCAGTGACATTTACACAAACAGACTACAAAGCAAAGCCAGGGGAATTATATGTGACACCTAAATGCCCTGGCCACCTCCTTTTCTCCCCTCTCCACTCCGGAAAAAGGAACAGGACACTAAAAATAAAAAATAACAGACTCAAGAATAGCTTTTACCCACAAGCTGTTTAACGTGTAACCCCACCATCACACACACACTGACTGAATAATCATCATTCAGACCATCTTCATGTACAGTAAAATAACACTAAGTGCAATATTCATATTTAGTGTTTCAAGTGTAATACTCATATATCATGTTTAATGTTTCAAATGCAATACTCGTGTTTAATGCTACAAGTGCAATTCAAGTGCAATACTCATGATCAGAGCAGGTCTCGGCCATCATAACATTTTATCTCCATGCACCTTATAATTAAAGCTCTACATCATGCCCGGTGTACATCAGACAGTTTCATAATGGCATGACCGGGCAGGTGCTGCCAGGTGGAGAGGCTTCTGAGCCCTTCAGCATCAGTAATGGCGTCAAGCAGGGATGTGTTTTGGCCTCCATCCTCTTCAACCTCTTCTTCATCTGCAACCTCAACCATGCCATCAGTGACCTGGACCTTGGGGTGTACCTGCGCTACAGACTTGACGGCTCTTTGTTCGATCTCTGCCATCTGAGTACTAAAACCAAGTTGAGAAACTCATCCTAGAAATGTTTTTTTGCAGATGACTGTGCTTTTATGGCCCACAGAGAACCTCACCTGTCACCTGCAAATCATTGTTGACAAGTTTGCTGAAGCATCTTGCCTCTTTGGCCTTACTTAGCCTCGGCAAGACAAAGGCGCTTTATCAACCAGCACCTGCCTCTATTGCTCAACCCCTCAAGTTCCATAAGGGAACTCAACTGAAAAATGTGCAGGAGTTCAAGTACCTTGGCAGTACCATCAGCAATGACGGCAGCGTCTGGACAAAGAGATCAGCAAAGCCAACCAAGCACTTGGCCAGCTGAGAACACGTGTCCTAAATCAGTGCAACATCAGCCTTTCCACTAAGCTGAAAGTTTACAAAGATGTAGTTCTCATCAGTCTTCTATATGGCTGTGAATCATGGACTCTCTACAGACGGCATCTGAAACATCTGGAGCAATTTCACATGCGCAGCTTGCGGTCCATTCTCAACATCAAATGGCAGGACCATATCATAAATGTTGAAGTGCTTGACCCCCAGTGCAGCTAACTGGGTTATCAAAGGCCCATTGCAAAAGAACCATTGCTGATGTTCGTAAAGAGTAGGCTGCATAGCCATCAGCGTGTTTCTGCCATGATGGTCTGGCGAGCTGTCCAGGGTGTACTCTGCCCTCGCCCAGAGTCGGCTGAGATGGACGCCAGCCTCCCCGTGACCCTAATTAGGAATAAGCGGTTTGGAAGATGAATGAATGAATGAATGAATGAAGTGCTTGATGGAGCAGAAATGATTAGCATCGAGGCCATGATTGTCAAAAACCAGCTACATTGGATGGGACACGTCATCCGAATGGATGACCACCGCCTCCCCAAACAGCTTCTATATGGGGAACTCAGCTTGGGTAAATGCAACACAGGTAGACCAAAAAATCGCTTCAAGAACTATGTAAAAACACATCTTGTCCACACAGAAATACCACAAAAGAAGCTTGAACAGTAAGCCATGCATAGATCAAAATGGCGTTCACACACCCGACATGCACAAACCAACTTTGAAGAAAAGTGTCAGGACAGCATCACAGAGGTGAGTGCAAGACGGAAGGCCTCTTCACTGCAGACTGCAAATCTTGGACAATTCCCCTGCCCCTATTGTCATCCTATTGTCCTCGCGTCTGCTGTTCACGAATCAGATTGGTAAATCACATCCGAAGGAACAGCACACTAATCCTGAGAGAGAAATGTCATCATCAAAATCGATGGACAACCAAGACTGATCATGCAGCTTTAATATATCACTCAATATTCTGTATACGTGTCTATATGTGAATATACATACATAGGTCTACAAATGTGGAATATGTGAGAGAAATATATACAGATGTGTATATAGGATATTTGTGTGTATATGTAACTATATGTGCACATGTGTATGCAGGGCTGTGCACAGGTATAGCTTAGTGTCGCCCCCTTAAGGCCCTCTGACACTTGCACGATTTTGTGTCAAGACTTGCCACAACTCAAGTCATGGCACATCACGAACTACCGGTAGTTTTGAACTGGCGTGAACTAGCCCTGATCCTGTCTTGACTTCATGCCATGTCGTGACGAGAATTTTGAAACGTTCAAAATATTGAAATATTTTAAAATGTTCAATATTTTGAAATGTTCAAAATTCTGGTCATGACAAAATGTCATGACCCGGTCTTGAACTAGCCTTGAACTTGTCGTGATAGTCCGGGGGGAGTCGTGAACTCGTCTTGAATTCAATGCAGTAACGCAAATGCGATTTTCTGTGAGGAATGTCCTTTGACTCACACCCTAGCTGCAATCTCCTTTCCGGCACCGGTGTGTACACGTGTATTTACACCATAGCTGCAATCTGCTTTCCAGCACATGTTCGTGTGTATACTGCTCACCAGTTCATAGCGACAACATGTCTGAGACACGAGGAAGAGAACAATAGATAACAGAGAACGATGAGAGGAATTATTCCCCCCAGTCACCTAATAATTCCTATTGTGATTTTATCCCCGAGACACAACAAGATCCACTCGAAAGCCAGACACAGCTATCGAGTGAGGACAAGGCTCCCATGTCACAGAAGAAGCGGGCCCGGATCTCCAAAAGAAGTATCCATGAGTACCGCTGGACAGAAGAGGCCGAGTTGAGATTAGCCGACTTCGTGAAGGAAAGCCCCCAGCTGTACGGTAAGAGGCACAAAGATTGGCTCAATGTGGTGTCCAAGAACAGCCAGTGGGACCGAGTTGGACAGCAGCTGGAGCCTCCTGCCACTGGTCCCCACTGTAGGAGACACTATGAAAACCTGAGAACCCGGATAGCGAGAATTATGAGGAAGGAGAAGAGGAGTGGGGCTGGCCGGCCACAGAAGACTGCCCGTGATGACCGGATCTTGTCAGCCTGGACTTGCCTGACACATCACATTGTCAGGGGAGTGACATTCCCCAGTGAGCGGTTTTCTTCCCCGGAGCCAGATGTAGTCATGTACGGTCTCAATGATGAAGTGTGGTCCCCAGGTTCCCGGAGCCTAGTGTCTATGCCCACCGGGAATGGCGAGGGCAATCAGTCCAGCTCGCCAACAGAGACAGCCGACAGCCAGCGCAACCCCCGACACCATAGTGACCAAGAGCGAGCTCAGTGATG
>JAQNCB010000004.1:30813565-30826331 GCA_030068295.1 Euristhmus nudiceps | reverse complement strand
TTCTCCAACACACCCCTAAGGACTCCAAAAAGGGTGGGTACTCTGAACTGTCATTTGGTGCATAAGCACAAACAACACTCAGGACCCGTCTCCCTACCCAAAGGCGGAGGCAAGCTACCCTTTCGTCAAATGGGGAGAACCCCAACATGTGGGCACCAAGACGGGGGGCAACACGGAAGCCCACACCGGCTCACCGCCTCTCCCCATGAGCAACTCCAGAATGGAATAAGGTCCAGCCCCTCTCGAGATGTGTGGTTCCAGAGACAAGCTATACATCAAGGTGATTACAACCATATCTAGTCGGTATCTCTCAACCTCATACACCAGCTCAGGCTCCTTTCCCACCAGAGGTGACATACCATGTCCCAAGAGTCAGAGTCAGTAGTCGAGGATCAGTCAGAAAGAACCCATGCCTTCGGCTGCCCCCCAACTCACAGTGCACCAGACCCCTAGAGTCCCTCCCACAGGTAGCAGGTCCATGGGAGGATGGACCCATGTCTACTTTTCGTGCTGGGCCGGCCGGGTTTCATGGGCAGAAGCCAGACCACCAGGTGCTTGCCTTCGAGCCCCTCCCCCAGGCCTGGCTCCAGGGGGGACCCCGGTGACCCACGTCTGGGCAAAGACAAATTGTGTCCTTTTTTCTTTTTTATCCATAGGGGTTTTTTCTGAACCACGCTTAATTTTCACTTAGGAACTGTTTGCCTTGGGTGACCCTACCAGGGGCATAATGCCCCAACAACATAGCTCCTAGGATTATTAGGGCACGCAAATCCCTTCACCTCGATAAGGTGGTGATTCAAGGAGGGGTTTTACTGACCAGTGTAAAATATTAAATTTTTTCTTTGCAACTCCGTGAGTCACCTCTTCATTGCTGAGGACCTGTAAGGCATCTATTTTTTTATAGACTTTGTGCACTGGGGCCTCAGACTTCTTTTTCAAGCATGGTTAGAGCCAGTTTGCACTGTTCTATGAATGTAGTACACATCGCTTGAGATCCATATTCCATATGACACACCGCCTGCTCAACGGTCCTCTTCATCATTCTTCCTCTTCTTCTTTATCACTCTCTTTCATCACCCGTCATTCTCTTCGTTCATCATCTTTGATTTGCTTTTCAACTCTCCTCTTCGTGATTCCTCTCCATCAGCACTCCTCTTCCTCTCCATTACACCACACCTTGTGATATCACTTCTTTGTGATGACATTTGTCTTTCACGTCATTACTTTCTCTTCACAGATTTATAACCCTCTCTGGGACATTGTGTCCTCCTCATTACCATCAAACATCTTCATCTTTTTATCACTCCTCCTAATCAATTCTTCATAATTTCTCTTCATCATTAATCTTTATCACTTCCTATGCTCATTGTTAGTCTCTTTACATGGACTGCTGTCACTGTCCTCATACATATCTTATACTACCCTCTTATTTTTCTCTGCCACTCCTTACTTCCTCATACAGGACCAACATTCTCAATCCAAATATGGCATCTTTACAATTCATCTTCCTCACTCCTCTTCATCATCATTCCTCTTCCTCTTCATCACTCCTCTTTATCAACTTATATTTTTCATTCATTATCTACCACTACTTCCCCAACACTCCTCTTCATCATCTCTGCCTCATAGTCTCTCCCTCAATCACCCCTCTTTATCACTGCCTGTGCTCTTCATTAGTCTCTTCGCTCAGACTTGCCAGTTTTTCCTTGCCACCATCACCAGACTTTCTCATTAGAGATGCATGTGGTTTATAAAGAAATATTTAAAATCATGAGTTTATTTACCAAAATTACATAATTAATTCATTACTATGCCACTTAATACTAATTATGGTCATGGGGAGGCTGGCACCCACCTCAGCCGACCCTGGACAGCTCGCCAGGCCATCGCAGGGTCGATACTTACACAAATATACACACTCAGATCTAGGGGTGATTTGGAACAACCAACTCACCTAGCCTACTTAGCCTACAGTGCATGTTTTTGGACTGTGGAAGCAAATCGGAGTACGTGGAGGAAACACACGCAGGCACGAGAGAACAGGCATCCACAGAAATGCCCGTGCTGGGAAACAAACCCAGGACTTTCTTGTTGTGAGGGAGACGTAACCACTATGCTAACATGGTGGGTAATAAAATAAATTTGGTAAAAGAATTTATTTTGGGTAGGCGGCACGGTAGCATAGTGTTCGGCATACTTTGGCTGTTCCAAACTGATCCTTGGTGTGAATGTGTGAATGGTTGTGTTTGTAGACCAAACTATAAGCTGTAGCTATTACCAAAGAATGATGTAATGTAGACTTGTTCAGCAGAGATTTGGCAAATTCGGCAAAGTATCCGCCTCCAAACATTCGTGCTTTATCCTTCTGAGCTTCTCAGTTCCACCTTGCCTCTTGGTTTTGTCCATTTTGACATCATAAAAAATAAAGACACTGCAAAAAGTTGGATGTTCTGTGAGATTGTGGGTTGTTTGTCTTCCAAAATGAACCTGAAAATCTGTTAGAGTCCATGGTGTGATGAACCCCATTAAACACTTCTGGTACAGCACACATTAAGTACAAGTTAATTCTGACTGTCTATGCCTGGCAATGTAAACAGGGTCACCAATGAATCTTCCAGGACCATGATTTGAACCATATGTCCAAATTAACACAAACGTGAGCAAAATGTTTATCTGACCAGAGAATCAAGCTTCTTTCATCTTAGTGTCCTGACTTGAATCCCTGAGAACCTGTGGAGAAAGCTAAGAGTGCAGGCCCTCTGACACTTGCACGAATTTGTGGCACGGAATGTCCACGAATAGTGCGCAAATGAGTCGTAAACCGGCGTGATCTGTGCGTGTGTCCGTCATGACTGCGTGCCATGGCAGGGATGAGAATTTTGAAATGTTCAAAGTCTTGGTCATGCCAAATTTTCGTGACCGGGCCGTGAAATATGGACGGATTGTTTGTGAACTCGCCTGGACGATGCGTGAAGTATGTGCGAAGTAGGCGCAGCAGTGTCAGAACTCGTCGGGTCTTTGCGGTGACGTAATCGCGCTTTTCTGAGCGGAACGCCCCATGCCGCACACAGTAGTCCAATGTGGATACTGCTCGGCATTCGAGAGCTCACCAGCAAAGAGAAAACTTTATATCACAGCGACATGTTTGAAACAAACCAGACACGGAGAGGACAGCAAAGTAGGCTTTATAAGAGTATATCCTCTTTTCTCTTTCTTCTCCCTCTCTCTCTTTCCTTCTATTTTTTTTTGCTGCTCTCTGATGTGATGAGTAAACATATATGAGTTTTTTACACTTCTACAATCCATGTTATCACACTGTGTTTCTACCATAAAATAAATTCATTTATAAAAATTAAATGAATCCTGTGAAGTTTTAATGTTCAATTTCTAAAAATTTCTGTTATAAATATATTTACACTTAGTATATTAAATAATTTAAAATAAACAGATGCACAAGCAATTATTTTACGATTATTTATACCATTTTGAATTTTAATGAACAATCAAAATTATATACGTAAAATAATTGACAAAATAGTTTTACAAATTACAATTACAATAAAATTCAACAACAACAACATCAATAAAAATAATCGACAATGCCCACCAGGATTGCGCAATCTCGTCGTGCCAATGCGGGAGGCGTGTAAAGTATGCGTGAACAAAATGGCACGACTTTCCATGGCTCGAGGCGTGGCAAGGCGTGCCACAACTTCGTGCAGGTGACAGAGGGCCTTGTGTGCTGAAGAGAGGGTGTAAGACCCTGGATGATCTAGTAAGATTCTGTAAAGCGGACTCATCTGATGTCCTGTCCTGTTTTGGGTAACCTTATCTAATGTTAGGTTGATGTTTAATTGCCAGGAGGTTGTAAAAATATTAAATGCTTTTAATTAATTGTGGCACATGTGTTTTTGGTGCATGTCTTGGTGGGGGATTTGTTTTTCACAGTATAAGTTTATTTCATGCCCATTCATTGATGAATAGTAAATGTGTTTTACCTTCAATTATCAGTTCATTTTGGCTGAGTGCAGACTTCCTGGTGAAACCAGCCCCTGAGGTTAGTATTATTTATTCATCTATTTTGGTTCTATGGATTACAATGAAGAAAAAAAACAATAACAAAATTATGACTGGAGGAACATCCTTGTGAATACACAATGACGTGGCAGTGAAACACTGAATCATAGTAGAAAAGTCTGAAATCAAGTGTTAAAAAACAGAAGAGGGCATGTGATTTGAAGAGAAAGTAGAAATGTTAGTACACTCAGTATAGAATGCTCTAACTGCCTTGGATTACTATGGATAGATTCATAAAAAAAGGAATGAAACATCAAACAAGGACCATTTTTACTTTAGACACATCTTCAGGTGGTACACTACAACTTGCAAAGCTTTGTAAAAATCCATCAAGAGGTTTAGGAGTCGGCCTTACAAGCTTCCATGGACAGACGGATGGACGGATAAGGTGATTCATGTCATGCCCCCAAACTTTGTTTGGTAGGAGTATAAAAAATAGGTTCTTACCATCAAATAATTAAAAATTTTGTTGTTTTCCATGTCTAGGATGAAAGGGAAATGGTGCTTGGTGACTCATGGCAGCAGGCAACATGGTAGTGTTACTGTTGTGAATAAAGGGGTGAATTCAAATACTTAACTTCCTTTATTTACTTATTGCAAGTACATACAGCTTTCGAAAAATGTATTATTTGAAAAAATACATGTATACATAAAAGTTACATATACCAGAGTACATGTAACAGCTAACATGACAACTACTCCTTTCGGCTTCTTCACAAGCCACTATCTAGTACCTTGCACCACCTAGTGGCCAGGATAATTCTCTCTCACACACGCACTCACACACACACACACACACACACATGCAGTGCACAAATACTTGCATATACAGACACCCGTAGTGTGGGGTAGTGGCCCGGTGGTTAAGGCGGTGGCTTACTGATCAGAAGGTCAGAGATTCAAGTCCCACTATCACTGAGTTGTCACTGCTGTCCCCCCAGTGCGGCTAACTTTATCAAAGGCCAGCCATATCTCTCATTGTCTGTGATGAGAGGCATGTATGTAAAAGAACGATTGCTGACTTTTGAAGAGTAGGCCTTTAGACTGCAGTCAGCGTGTCTCTGCCTTAGGAAGTGTTGGAATCAAAATTGTTCTCATCCTGAATACAACTGAAAAATTGTTGGCTGGATGTAATAATGCGCTCATTCACCTACTCACATCCGCAGTGCAGTTGTACACACACAGATTTCATCTGACACGTCTGAAGTTAACTTAAAACAGCAACATTACATAGTTTGAAACTGCCGTACCTGTGCTGACGTGATTATAGCATGGCAACTATGATAATTGATCATTCTGCACTCTCGATTGCCTGAAGATGGCCTCATTTACCAATATCACTGCTCGGTGCAGGAGTCGTTGAGAGTTGCATGCAGGAGTGAGCAAAGTGCTTCAGACAGACATGAAGTGGCCAATTCCATTTAGTTTCCAAGAGATACCACTGTATTTCACGTTAATTAAAAATGCCTGGTAAGCGAATGGACCCCTGTGATATTTTCCATGCTCTTCTGGAGGTACTGTGGTGACAGAAGCTTGTTAAAAGATGTGACATAGTTTCCTTACACGACTCGAACTTGGCCCACCCTTTTGAACCGTAGTTTCATTGGCACAGGAATCTAGGAAAAAAGCAAATATAAATTTCTCTTAATGATTTAAAAGAATAGAAAGCAAAACAATAAGCAACAGCACAAAAATGACTGGAACCAAACAAGCTGCTTTCCTTCTCGGGAGACCGCTATTAAATGTCACAGTAAATATATTCAAAATAGCACCATACACTTTCAGTCTCCCTGCACTTGAACTCCTAACAAGATTTGTTTTAGTTCAGTGGGTATTATTAGTGGTGTTGGGGTGGCACTGTGGTGAGGTGGTTAGCACATCCGCCTTACAGCAAGACGTTCCTGGGTTTGAGTCCCAGGCTCAGGTGTTTCTGTGTGGCGTTTGCATGTTCCCTGAGCTTGTGTGGGTTTCATCTTGGTACTCAGGTTTCCTTAAAAAGTTCAAACACTCCCAAATTAGGTGAGCTATCTGTTCCAAATTGTTTTTAGGTGTGATTGTGAATGTTTTTTTTTGTGTTGCCCTGTGATAGTCTGGTGAGTGCTCAGGGTCTACCCCACCTTCACCCAGTGTCATATGAGATAGGCACCAGCTTCCCTGCAACCCTAATACAATTAAGCGGTCTGGAAAAACAGAGAATGAAAAAGAATGGGTATTATTTACTGTTTTTATCTTGTCCTTGAGAAGAGGTGCTACAGTGTGGATGAGCTGAGCCTGTTTACACCTGACAGGAATGAGATAGAACTCTTCCAATGACTCAGGATCAAGGTCCTCCAGCTCCTTCAAGGATGTATTTGCCCCTTCTTCCTTATAATCGCTCAGAAAGACTTGATCAGATATCCATTCCTGAGACTGAACATAGCACAGGATAATAAAATCTAAACACCCAAGATAAACATTTACAGTGTTTCTCTAAAAAAGAGTTGAATAAAAAAAGAAAGCACAAGCACTGTAAATTTTTTTTTACCTTGTCCAGCTCATTATTCTCCTCTGACACAGGAGTAAGAGGCTTCACCATATTTGGGATTGTCAGCTTCAGAAGTTGAGAAGTTTGAGACTCTTGAGGTGCAGCTGATTGAAGAGCATTTAATGGTGCAGGAGCCTTCACAACATCGGCCACTTTATTCGTTGGAGGTTCCTGAGGTGTAGCTGATGGTACCAAAATTGATGGTGTAGGAGCCTTAACTATGTCACTCTCTTCGCGTTGTGGAGGCTCCTGAGGTGCAGCTGATTGTAAAGGTGTTGATGATTTCATAGTCTTCACAACTTCACTCCATTTAGGTTTCAAAGGCTCTTGAGATGCAAGTGATGGAAGGGGCATTGATGATTTAGAAGTCTTCACAACATTGCTCTTTTTGTACTGTGGAGGCTCTTGAGGTGCCACTGATGTTAGAGGCAGTGATGGTGCAGGAGACTCCACAACGTTACTGTGGTGTGTATTTCCCCGAGGTAGAGCTGATGGCAAAGGCATTGATTGCGCAGGAGCCTTAACAATGTCACTCCATTTACGCTTTGCAGGCTTCTGAGGTGTAGCTGAGGGTAGATTCATTGATGGTTTAGAAGTCTTCACAACGTTGCTCTCATTGTGCTGTAGAGGACCTTGAGGTGCCATTGATGATAGAGGCAGTAATAGTGCAGGAGACTCCACAATGTCACTCTCATTGTGCTGTGGAGGATGCTGAGGTGGAGCTGATGGTAGAGTCATTGATTGAGCTGTAGCCTTCAAAACATCACTCTCATTGTTCTGTGAAGGCTCCTGAGGTGGAGCTAATGGTAGAAGCATTGATGGAGCAGTAGCCGTAACATCACTCTCATTGTTCTGTGGAGGCTCCTGAGGTGGAGCTGATGGAAGAGGCATTGATGGTGCAGGAGCCTTCACAATGTCACTCCATTTAGGCTTTGGAGTTGCAGTCGAAGGTAGAGGCAGTGATGGTGCAGGAACCTTCACAGCATTACTCTCTTTGTGCTGTGAAGTTTCCTGAGGTGCAACTGATGATAGAGGTGATAATGATGCAAGAGCCTTTGCAACAATGCTCTCTTTGTGCTGTGGAGGCTCCTGAGGTGCAATCGATGGTAGAGGCGTTGAGGGTGCAGGAGCATTTACAATGTCACTTATGTTTTGCTGTGGAGGTTCCTGAGATTCAGCTGATTTTGCAGAAGCCTTCACAACATTGGTCATGTTACTCTCCGTAGGATCCATAGGTGCAGCTGTTGCTGTGTCAGAATTGGGCATAACAGGCTCCTGTTTTGATGCAACTGGAGATGGAAAAGCAGGTTCCATCGGAGGCGGAGCCTTCATTCGCTCATCTGAACAAAACACATAACAAGGAGAAAAAATGAAATAAGATCCATGATAAAAAAGAGCCTCCAAAAGGTGACATGTGGGTCCAAAATTAAAAGAGATTACTTTATGTTGTTATTTATATAGTTGCATTATGTATTGTCTGAAAATGTTGAAAAAATATTAGGCAATCACATTACACTCATGTAGAAAAAATCAAACTATTCAGAAAATCCAACAATCTTTTTCAAAATCCACTTGTTTATACTAGCAATAATTTGAGCTATGTAAATCTAATATTCAAAATTCGGCATGCACTTCATTGCTAAAATGCTTATAAATGCATATACACATAATGAGTCATGTCGTTATGTCCAAAAGAATGTTTAAGATGTTCATTCTAAGCCACTTAATTGTAATTAGGGATGCGGGGAGGCTGGCACCCATCTCAGTCGACTCTGGGTGAGGGCAGGGTACACCTTGGACAGCTCGCCAGGCCATCACAGAGCCAACACTCACATTCACAAGGTAAGGTCAGGTCTGTAGCCTTTTACAACCGAGCCAAGTGGTTCATCAGTGCCGGTGCTTATCTCCAGTTTCTGTAGCGTGAAGCGACTAAGAGTTCAACTCCTCCTGGATAGTTCATTCCAGGTTACCTTCCTAGTATTTTTTTACTGGTACCCATTTATACTGCTGGGTGGACAGAGGCACACTTGCAGTTCAGACCTTGCCCAGGGGTCTTAGTACGGTGGGGGTCTCACAGAGATTTGAATCTATGACCTCCTGATCATGGGCCCAGCACCATAACCACTACGCCACAGGCTGCACACATGTTCATAATATGCTAAAGTATGTCTATACAAAAGTATATTCAACTGTGTCCCACTACACCAGCAATAACTGATACGTGATGGTGATACAGCAAGGTCAGAAAATTACATGAGGGATGACTAAATTTCCTTTAGGGCAACACAGTGACAAGGTCCTGATTTGAGTCCTGGGCTTCGGCGTTACTGTGTGGATTGTGCATGATGTGCTTGTTGTGCTCCCCATGCTTGCGTGAGTTTCCTCTGGGTACGCCGGTTTCCTCCCACAGACCAAAGACATACACATTAGGCTATTTGGCTCTCTTGTGTGTGAATACGAATGGTTGTGTGTGTATGTGTTAGCCCTGTGATAGATTGGCGAACTGTTTGGGGTGAGCCCCACCTTTGCCCATTGCTAGCTAAGATTGGCTCGAGTCTTCCCGTGACCCTAGTCACTTAAGCAGTTCAGCGAATGAGTGAGTGGATGAGTAAATAAATATAAACTGAGCAGGTCAGAAGGAGCCATGATTGTAGGATTCTCACCTGGACTTTTCTGCCCCAAGGTGACGGTTTGCTTGGTCTTCTGGTGGTCTTCCTCCACTGGAGGGATGCAAAATATACTACCCAGTGTTTTATGCTTCTCCCAAGATGGAGTTTAGGAGAGAACAGATGTGGGTTCATTATATATAATTTCTAAATGACACTGAAGTAATAGTACACTGATAATTATTGTGGTACATCAAACACCTAAAACACATCAAAACAAACCAAGACAAGGTCACTGTGTTTCATAAAAACGCAAAAGGATTAAAACCTCTGTGTCCAGGTTCTACCTTGTTTTTATTGTTGAGTTTGTCAACCTTCTTCTGCTGCATTGTGTCCATCGGTGGGATGCAGAAGAGGAGCTGACCTTTGCGTTTAGTACGCTTTTGCTTAGACTGATGAGTCTGAAAGATCCAATAAAATGTTTGTAAACTAAATTAATAGTACAAGCAAAAACCCTACAACAGCTGAAACAATATTAATTTCTTTCCCTCTTCATTGTTTATTTGTAGTCATTTTAGATCATGTTACGAGATGGACATACGCAGGCAGAGCTGTTGAAACTGCTGAAGCTACACAGGATAGGGCCATGATAAATAAGAAAGCACACATCATGCCTCTCAAAATTTTCTAGGCCTTGAAGTGCACAACCTAATGTAAAAGGAAGGTACCTTTGAAACCCACATGGACAGTTCTGGAGGAACATGGGGGAAGAGACCGAAGCCCGAAAGAATCACACTCACGCAAGTGTTCCACACCCACAGCTTAGAAGTTTTCATGTTTTGTATCATCCATCCCTATCCTTGACAGGCAGGCATGTAAAGACTTGTATCACTGACAGGCTCGAACTCTCGATGGTCTGTTACAGTCAAACATAATCGCACAAGTGATGGAACCAACACCATGGGTAAATAGTCTCGCAAAAAGTATATATGTGACATTATACTCCAGCATCATTCAGATTAAGTTCTAAGGTCATGTTTTGGGTAAGAGCCCAAACTCGAATATCCATTGACACAATCTATCCATGCTAAAATACTTGTTTAGGAAAGGGTTCCATGACAACGTTGTTGTAAAATAACTGGGATATCCGTTTATGTTGCCAATTTTCTAACTGCTTTTGTGATTCCTCGGGGTGTTTCCTCATTATCACTATTCAACTAGAATACTCTTTCTACTGACAGAATCCAAGGATTCCCCAATCATAAAACAATAAACCAAAGAGAAGCCTCAAAACAGACTTGACAAGGTTTAAATAAAACTCATCTGTTGCTTGGAAGATGCTAGTACGATCGTTCTGATTGGTAGCATTTCCTGATTCGGACATACAAATTGAGGTAACTCGGTCAATTTTCATGCTATAATCATGTATTGTACGTCATTTTATTTTACTTAACCCTTATTATGCTTCAGCAATTCCTGGGGTCCAAGCAAGAGACTAACGAAGAACACTGGCAGCAATAGAGGACTGATGAAGCGGAATCATGAAGTGTTGAAAGGGAAGTGGAAGGAGATGAATGAAGACGAGGAGTGGTGATAAAGAGGAGTGAGGAAGAAGAGAGTAGTGATGAAGAGGACTGTTGCGGAGGAAGAGGTAAAGATGTCACAGAGGGGTGTGACAAAGAAATGATAATTGTAAGTCTGCCAAATGCTGTAAAATAATTGCAAGTGTAAGTGATGACATGGGTGGTGGTGAAGAGTGTTGATGAAGAGTACTGATGAGGAAGAAGTGACAACACAGAGGAAAGATTATTTTGTTGAAGGAAGAATGTCACAGAAATAAGCTTATGAAGAAGTATGAGTGGAGATGAAGAGGAGTAATAACATAGAGAAGATTATGATTATAATCACGGCAATTACACTAGGAATTCCAGGCTGGAAAAAATAACTGAGAAGCGTTAATTAGATAGAACACACTGTTATGTCACAGGGTGTCAAAGCAGAGGAGATGAAAGTTGGAGCCATTGCTATTAATAAGCCTTCTACTACTAACAGAGCAGGACGACACATTACATTCCAGGAGAAGCTAGCTACCATAATAACAACCTCATTGAGATTGACACTACAGAAGGACACTGTGTAGCACTGGAACTATAAACATGAAGAGTTAAAAGAATGAAACATGCCCTAATAACTTCACCTGTTCTCAGGTCTTTTATTCTTTAGAAACGGCTCATCTTTCCAAGGGTGGCTTGGGGCCCCACGCGATATCCTCAGCATTCAGAATGCTGACAGAAACTGAGATGGATAGAAGAGGAGCTCTTACCGATAATGTACACTATCAAAAACTTCCATCAGTATCTATATAGAGTCAAAGTAAATATGCAGTGAAATCACAAAGTGCTGAAAAAAAAAATCCAGAGAAATCCACTTGGAACAGCACCTTCCTGCAGAGACTGCAGAAAGGTTTGTTTCAGTTCCAGCGATATAATGACCTCTTAGATGTTACCTACATAGCAGGTGAAGCAACTGATCACCAACATACTCATCACAAAGGGATGACATCACAAATGAAGGGTATCAGTGCAAGGAACAAAAGTGCTGGCCTCTTTCCCTTTCCTAGTCTCTCTTGCACAAATGGAAAAACCCAAAAAAACAACCATGATTCGCTCAACAGTTGGGGCTGCATGAATGTCCATGTTGAAACTATAATAATAAACGTCTAAGAATTCTAAATAACTATGTTTGTTTGTTTGTTTGTTTGTTCATATGGGCAGCTGTAGCCTAATGGTAAGAGAAATGGCTTTGGGAAAGAAAGGTCACTGGTTCAAGTCCCAAACCAGCAGGAAAAATGTGTGGCAGTGGGGTAGGGAGCTCCACCTTCTCTTCCTCCACATTCATGGTTGAAGTGCCCTTGAATAAGGCACCAAACCCTCAACTGCTCTCCGGGCGACCCCATGCTGTGTGTGGCAGCCGCTCCAAGTGTGTGTGTGTGTGTGTGCTCACTTTGGATGGGTTAAATGCAGAGGCAATAATTTCCCTTAAGGGATTAATAAAGCATGTCAAAGTCAAATCAAAATGTTTGCCAGGCAGTGGTGGCCTGGTGGTAGGGTGCTGGATTGCTGATCCCAAGGTTGGTGGTTAAAGCCCACTATCTATGGGTTGTCACTGCTGTTCATAAAGTACAGCTAACTGGGTTATCAAAGGTTGGCGGTGTCTCTCACTGTCTGTGGAGAGAGGCATGTGAAGGAACCATTGCTGACTTTTGTCAAGGGTAGGCTGCATAGCCATCAGTATGTTTTTGCCCTATGATGGCCTGGCTAGATGACCAGGTTATACTCTGCCCTTGCTGAGATGGGCATCAGCCTCCCTGCAATGCTGATTAGCACCAAGGTGCTCAGAAAGTGAATGAATGAATGAATGAATGAATATGCTTGCCTGCAGTCAAACATAAGTACCCGTATTTTCCGGACTACAAGTCGTGTTTTTTTTTTCATAGTTTGGCCAGGGGTGCGACTTATACTCCAGTGCGACTTATATATGAAATTTTTACAGATAATTA
>JAQNCB010000004.1:30757537-30772714 GCA_030068295.1 Euristhmus nudiceps | reverse complement strand
AACAGTTTAAGGTGCATAAGACAGGGTCAGGAACATTGAAATTTTAAACAAACTTAATGTTAGGAATTCCATCACACAAATTATCATCAACAGAAAGCTAGGCCTTTTCGGCCACGTCATTAGAATGTCAGATGACAGACTAGTCAAAACTGTTGTCATGGGTATGACCGATGGCACGAAAAGACAAGGTAGACCTCGAAGAAAATGGATGGATGACATAGTTGATTGTGCCAAACTGATATTTACAACATAGTCAGAACAGCGTGCGTCAGGACTGCTTGGAAAAGGCTCACGGAACGTGCATGTATTTGACCTGTGGGAGGAAAACGGAATACCACGCAATCAAGGGCAGAGCATGCAAACTCCACACAGAAACCCCTGAGCCGGGGACTCAAACCCAGGACCTTCTTGCTGTAAAGTGGATGTGCTAAGCATTGCACCATCTTGTCACACAAGTTCTAATATTTAATTGCTTAAGGATTCGCTTTGCTATCTCTGGAGGTTTACTTGCGGTTCAAAATCTTGCTGCCTGGATTTAAATATGTAAATAGAAAATAATGTTTGATGCAGCGATTAATAGGTTTCAGTGAGCAACATGTCATCTAACCTTTACTGATGCAGTGTGAGGAAGCGTGGCGGTGTAGTGGTTACCATGTCCGCCGCACAGGCTGTTTTCTGTGTGGAGTCTGTATGTTGTCTCCGTGCTTGTGTTGTTTTTCTCCAGGTACTCCAGTTTCCTCCAACAATCATAAGATATGCATATTAAGCTATGTTCCAAACTGCCCCTTGGTGTAAAACTGAGTGTGAATGGTTTTGTGTGTGTTGCCTAGTGATGGTCTGGTAAGCTGTTCATGGTGTACCGCGCCTTTGCCTGCTGAGTTGAATAGTGAAAGTAAGAGCATTTCCACACAATGTAATGAACACTGAATTGGCATTACACAATTGTTTGTTCAGAAAAAGAATAAACAATTGTTATTGAGGATAAATAGAATAAAAGACTTCACTTTGCTTTGCCATGTAATCTGATGAGTCCTGATTCACCCTACTGCAAAGCAATGGCCATGTTGGGGTAAGAAATTGAGCATACTAGTGACTCTCCATTCGTGCTTAATCTAGTATCTATTTATCGAGATGAAGTGATGTACCCATCATTTAAAGTGTCTGATTTGCTGAGCCTTCAGACGGTCAAGTTGAGGCTCAGAAACATTATCTGGTGGTAAAATTAACCGAATGTACTGGGCACATCAATGGTGATCCTGTGGGTTTTTTGAGGTACACTAGTTTGATCCCACAGCCCAAAAACATGCACAGAAGGCTGGTTGGCGATTCCAAATTGTCCCTAGATGTGAGAGTGAATGGTTGTATGTGTGTTGGCCCTGTAATATCCTGGTGAGCTGTTCAGGGTGTACCCAGCCTTCACCCAGAGTCAGCTGAGATGGGCACCAGCCTCAATGCAACCCTAATTAGCATTACCGTAAGCATCTTAGAAAGTGAATAAATGAACTTGCACCATAGATTCCGAGCCTTAAAGTATTTTGCGATATGCTAGAGAAAACGTTATGGAGTGGTTCGACTCCGCCATCCTCAACACAAGATCTCAGTGAAAAGTTAATGCAACTCTGGACTGAAATAAACATTATGACATTGCACAAGTTTATCAGAACTATGCTATGATGAATGTTCGCTGTAATTAAATCTTAATCTTAGAATACAATTGATCTTTTTTATTGACAGTGAATCACTTGTTAAGGGTTACATTTATATTATGAACAGTGTTTTTTGAACACTACTCTGACTACCAGAATAGAATGTCAGATTACTCTCACTCACTCATTTGCCAAACCGATTAATCCTATTAGGGTGAAACGGAGGCAGGAGCCTATCTCAGCCGACACTGGGCAAAGACAGAGTAAACCCTAAACAGCTCACCAGACCATTGCAGGGCAACACACACAAAATTCACACCAACAGTAGGGGCAATCTGGAACAGCAAATTAGCCTAATGTGCATGTCTTTGGATAGTGGGAGGAAACCGGACTACTCTGAAGGAACTATGCCCATGTTAAATTAAGGCCCTCTGACACTTACACAAATTTGTGGCACGCAAAGTCCACGAACAGTGCGCAAACAAGTTGTAAACCGGTGTAAACCGGCGTGATCTGTGTGTGCGCCCGTCATGACTGCATGCCATGGTGAGACGAGAATTTTGAAATGTTCAAAATTTTGGTCACACCAAATTTTTGTGAACGGGCCGTGAAATATGGGAGGACTGTTCGTGAACTCGCCTGGACGATGTGGTGGATGCGTGAAGTATGCGCGAAGTATGCGCTGCAGTGCCAGAACTCGTCGGGGCATTATGGTGATGTAATCGCGCTTTTCTGAGCGGAACGCCCCTTGCCGCACACCAATCTATCCAATCTAGTCCAATCTGCTTTCCGGCATCGGTGCGCATGTGGATACTGCTCGGCATTCAAGAGTTCGCCAGCGAAGAGAAAACTTTATATCACAGTGACAACATGTCTGAAACAAACCAGACAGGGAGAGGACAGCAGAGTAGGCTTTATAAGAGCGCGCGCGCGTGTGTGTGTGTGTGTGTGTGTGTGTGTGTGTGTGTGTGTGTAACTTCTGCACGCCATGTTATCACACTGTGTATTTCTACCATAAAATAAATTTGTTTATAAAAGTTAAATGAACCCTGTGAAGTTTTAATGTTCAATTTCTAAATAATTTATGTTATAAATATATTTACACTTAGTATTTTAAATAATTTAAAATAAACAGATGCACAAACAATTATTTTACGATGATTTATACCATTTTGAATTTTAATGAACATAATAACCAAAATTCTATACGTGAAATAAATGACAAAATAATAGTTTTACAAATTACAATTACAATAAAATTCAACAACAACAGCAATAGTAATAATCGACATCGTCCTCCGGGATTGCGCAATCTCGTCGTGCCGATGTGGGAGGCGTGAAAAGTATGCGTGAACAAAATGGCACGCCTTGCCACGGCTTGAGGCGTGACAAGGCGTGCCACAAATTCGTGCAAGTGATAGAGGGCCTTTAATCTCGCTCACTCATTTTGTGAAGCATTTAACCTTACGAGACACGTGGGGAGGCTGTGTATGATAATTTCATATAAGGAGAAATATTCTGTGTTCTTATGATAATGCTATTAATACAAGTCTGTTAATGACTTACTGTAACTCTATCTTTCTCTCTCTCTCACTCTCTCTCTGTCTTTTTCACACACACACACATGCTTGCAGTTATGGCATTCAGTTCCTCTTGCTCACCGAGGATAGCTGCATTCCACAAAGTCCCGCTAGGAAAATAACTTCCGAAATCATGAATCCCAGCAGCACAGAGATTCCACAGCCTGCATGACACAACCTGTCATGGCCTGCGTAGTGGAATGTGTTCTACTTTTCATCGTACAGAACCACACTCAAAACATCAGCTAATACACACTGTAAGTTCTATAGAACTGGCCTTCAATAAGTAACTCCTACATAAATGCTTCATCCTGCAATATTGAAAAAATGCTATGCTAATACAAACAGGAACATAACTTTTGGACTTCTTGATTCACTTTGTCAAACTGCAAGATAGAGGGGGCTGAAGCCTATCTCAGCCGACACTGGGGTACATCCTGAAGAGCTAGCTAGTCCATCGCAGGGCAACATGCACACACAACCATT
Organism: Euristhmus nudiceps; assembly: GCA_030068295.1. Taxonomy (NCBI): domain Eukaryota; kingdom Metazoa; phylum Chordata; class Actinopteri; order Siluriformes; family Plotosidae; genus Euristhmus; species Euristhmus nudiceps. The sequence goes on along the minus strand of JAQNCB010000004.1, from coordinate 30,769,002 downwards.
GACACTCACACTGAGGTGAGATGCTCGGTATGCACATGCAAACTCCACACAGAAACACAAACTCGAACCCCTGACCTTCTTGCTGTGCAACAAACATGCTAACCCCTACAAGTTTCATAGGAAGAGCATATTCATGATGGGATACTGTGCTTACCTGAGCTCTTGTTAATACTTCCTGGCAACTATCTCTTCTTTTTTTTTTTTTTTTTTTTTAAAAAACACCGAGTCCAGTGGCTCATCAGGCCGGTGCTTATCCCCAGTTTCTGAAGCATGAAGCAACTAGGAGTTCAACTTCCTGGATGGGATGCTAGTCCATCGCAGGTTACCTTCCCAGTATTTTTACTGGTAAAAATGTATACTGCTGGGTAGACAGAGGCACAGTAGGGGTCTTGTAGAGATTTGAACCCACACCCTCCTGTTCACAAGCCCAGCACTCTAACCACTATGCCACCAGCCCCAGCCTGGCAACTATACATACTGCATATTGTCTAGGAGATTTCATGAACTTTACGTCATCAAATAAACTGCAATCACAATCCGACACACAGCTCTCCCACCTGAATTCTTGGTATCTGATGTAATATTTCGGAACATCATTTGTTACACAACTGCTGTTCACTTAAGTCTCTGCAGTGCTGTGCGTGAAGAAGAGCACCGGTGCAGCTCTTTCTGGATCATTCAGCAGTAACTGAAGCAAAAACAGTGAGACTGAAAGAGAACTGTCTGCGCCTTCAAGCGCCCGTGATGGCCTCTGTGAAACAAGAGGCAATGACACGCACTACTGACTTCAGGCCACCAGGGTTTTGATTGTTTAGAGAGAAAGAGGGGGGAAAAGACCTGCCAAGCTAAATTAGGAGATAGATAGAGCAGTCCTTCGCTCGGCTAGACAAGCTCTAAACAAATCACTGCAGAGGGTCCGGGCTCTTTTTTTGTGTATAGAGATATAACATTGTAAAACAAATTAATTAATGAAAGAAGCTATTCCTTCTCTCCTGTATTCTATACACAGAATTTCACTGAATTTTAATATCTTTTTTTTTATTATGGAAGATGAAGACACTTGTAGCTGGCTATAAGAGCCCAGGAAAGACCAGAAAACATTATTAGATAGAAGAGTCACATTTCTTTGTGTTGGCTGTTCTGAACAAATGTGATAAGAGCATCCTGTTTGGACATCACACATGAGCTGCTGAGATTTAGGGCTGTGTTGATTTGCTGGAGAGGTAATGACATGGATTAAATGCAACAAGTAAACATCAAACACGTTAACACTTTTCAAGTAACAGTGATAATACTGGGAAATAAACTGTTAGATTGACACAAAATTGTGAGATTTTTTTTCTGGTAAAGTATTCCCATTAAAGGCTAATCGAAACTTTACCATGCTGAAAATATAGGAGTAACAGTTTGGGTGGCACGGTGGCGTGGGGTTAGCATGTCTATCTCACTGCAAGAAGCTCCTGGGTTTGATTCCTGAGCTCGGTGACGGTGCTTCTGCGTGGAGTTTGGATGTTCTTCCCTTGCTTGCATGGGTTTCCCCTGGGTACTCTGGTTTCCTCAAACAGTTGAAAGACATGCACATTAGATTTACTTGCTGTTCCAAATCAGCCCTAGATGTGAGCGTGAATGAATAACAAAATGCTAATATGTTCAATTATAGTCACTGGTGGTAAGGTGCTGGATTACTGATCCCAAGGTTGGGGGTTCAAGCCCTCCTGTCAATGGTTGTCACTGCTGTCCCCCCAGTGCAGCTAACTGGGTTATAAAAGGCTGTCCGTGTCTCTTACTGTCTGTGGTAAGAAGAATTTCTGAATTTTGTCAAGAATACGCTGCACAGCTGTCAGCATGCTTCTGCCTTGCGTCAGGGTTTACTCTGCCCTACCTCTGATTATAAGGTGACATGGTGGCGTAGTGGTTAGCATGTCTGTCTCACAGCAATAGAGCCTGGGTTCAATTTCCAGCCAGGGCGTCTCTGTGTGGAGTTTGCATATTCTCCCCGTGCTTGCGTGGGTTTCCTACGGGTACTCCGGTTTCCTCTCACAGTCCAGTAACATGCACAGTAGGCTAACTGGCTGTCCCAAATCACCCCTAGGTCTAAGTGTTCATGTGAATGGTTGTATAAGTGCTGGCCCTGCAATGGCCTGATGAGTGTCCAGGGTGTACCCAGCCCTCGCCCAGAGTCGGCGTGCCAGCCTCTCTGCAACCCTAAGTAGGATTAAGCGGCTTAGAAAATGAATGAATGGATATGTCAGACTAATGTCTTTGATTGTCATACTAGCTGTTATTTCATGCATCTATCTGGCAACAGGTGAGAGTGCTCAGGTGGAACAATCACTCATTCACTCTCACTCTTTTTCCAAACTGCTGAATCCTATTAGGATAGTGGGGAGGTACACCCTGAGCAGCTCGCTGACCATTGCAGGACAACACACACAAACACACACACACACTTACAGTCAATATGAAGAAACCAGCTAACCTAATGTGTATTGTAGCGACCCCGGTTGACAAATAAAGATTGGTCTCTTTAACTGGTGGTTGAAAATGTTTTATTGCCTTGCTTTGACCTTATCCACCTTTTCCACTTTATCCACCTTAACCACCTTAACCACCATAAGAGCTTGTTCTCCTTATCAACCAGGTGCTAGAGTGACCGTGAGTAGCTTTGAGAACACTTTAAACCGTTTTGTCTCAATTATTTTCCGTGGAGCACCTTTTTCTGCTCATCAGACCTTTCACGCTACTTTCCGCTTTACTCTAATTACTCCTGCTTTACGACACCTGGTGGACATCCTTTCAAAATAAAGGTTCAGCTATAAATTTGCTATAAGGTATTGCTGAGGAATCACTGACCAACTTAGCAATAGAGATATAAAATTATGAAGATGTACAAGTGGCATTTACATGTATGTTTTTGGCTCTGGGAGGAAACCGGATTACCCAGACAAACCCACACAAGCACGGGGAGAACATGCGGACTCCATGCAGAAACGCCCAAGCCCGGGACGTTTTTCCTGTGAGTCGGACGTGCTAGCCACTACGCCACCGTGCTGCCCACAATCTGGCCTTTTGATCTTTATTACTGAAGAGTGTCTTACAGCTTGTGGTATGACCTCTATAGTTCTGCACTCAAAGTCTTCCTTGAATGGTGGAATGTGATATTTTTACCCCTGCCCTGTGGAGGCTGTTGGTTATATCACCGACAGTTTTCAGATTTTTTCTTTTCAAAGCTCTCCCCAAGTTTCAAACATGGACTTCTGCAGCATGTTTGGATTTTAGTATACCGGTGGAGTATTTCTTTTTCATGCCATTCCAAAGAGTTGTATTGGCTAATCTCAACGCTTATGTACCGGTACCCTCTCTGATTGATTTTCCTTCTTTTCGCAACTTCAAAATGGCCTGATTTTCTCCCATAGACAGCTTTCTCGTCTTTATGTTGGGTTATCTTTAACAACAGATGCAGACTGACTTTACAGGAGTAAACATTCAAAGCTGTCAGCCTAACAGAGTGCACCTGGGCTTCGAGAAACACCTGTCATATTACAGTACATAATATTTTAAATGAATGAATTTAAATTAAATTGTTACATAATTAACACATTATTACATAAATATAAGCAAATTAAATCTGAAATTCTGATCGATTGGCTCATATTAAGGCGACACAGCATGTCCACTTCACAGCAAGAAGGTCCTGGGTTCAATTCCAAAGCTTGGGGCGTTTCTGTGTAGAGTTTGCATGTTCTCCCCGTACTTGTGTGGGTTTCCTCCGGATACTCCGGTTTCCTCCCACAGTCCAGAAACATGCACAGTCGGCTAACTGGCTGTTCCAAATCCCCCCTAGGTGTGGGTGAATGTGTGAAATATTGTGTGTGTGTGTGTGTGTGTGTGTGTGTGTGTGTGTGTGTGTGTGTGTGTGTGTGTCTGTCTGTGTGTGTGTGTGTGTGTGTGTCCCTGCAATGGCTCAGTAAGTTGTCCAGGGTGAACCCCACCCCTATCTCAGAGTCGGTTGAGATGGGAGTCAGCCTTCCCATGACATTAATTTGCATTAAGCAGCGAGAAAAAGAATGAATGAATTAATGTTTAATATTTATCTTTAGAATTCAAACTCAACTACAGACTGTGCCTTTCTGTTCCGGTACATTCAGAGTGGATTATAGCGTCGCAATGCTGTTGAGAGTCATTTCTATTATTAGCAGGGCAATTTCTTCATTTTTAATATGTAATAAATTTTAATCCAAGCAATTTGTTACAACCAGTCAATCCTCTGGTATATGGGATGAAACCAGAAAACCAGAAGAAAACCCACAGGGGCATGGAACAACAAGATTGATTGCAGGAGCTCTCAGAATAATCTAACATCTGTAGTATCTAATAAGCTGTGGTGTGTGTTTTGTACACTTTTGGTTCAGGCGGGGTATTGGTGGCCCAGTGGTAGGCTGCTGGATTACTGATCCCAAGGTGAGTTCAAGCCCCACTATCAACGAATTGTCACTGCTGCCCCAACAGTGCGACTAACTGCGTTGTCAACGGTCGTCCATGTCTATCACCGTCTATGGTGAGAGGGATGTAAAAGAACCATTGCTGACTTTCGTCAAGAGTAGGCTACATAGCCGTCAGCGTGTTTCTGCTCTGTGATGGCCTGGCGAGCTGTCCAAGGTGTACTCTGCCCTCGCCTGGGCCTGCTGAGATGGGCGCCAACCACCCTGCGACTCTAATTAGGATTAAGCGGTTCAGAAAATAAATGAATGGTTCAAGTGACACGGTGGTGTAGTGGTTGGCATGTCCTCCTCACAGCAAGAAGGTCCTGGGTTCTTTCCCAGGTTCAGGTGTTTCTTTGGGGAGCTTGCATATTCTCCATGGGCTTGTGTGGGTTTCCTCCAGGTACACCAGTTTCCACCCACAGTCCAAACCAAATGGCCCTTAGGTGTGAGTATAAATGGTTGTGTGAGTGTGTGCCCTGCGATGGTTCGATGACCTGTTTAAGGTGTACCCGTCGTCACCTGACAGGCTCCGGCCGCCCCACATCCCTAGTATAATTAAGTGTTTTGGCAAATGAGTGAGTGATTCAGTGTATCAATAACTGGTTCAGTGCTATTTTATACAGTCACATGTACAGAGTTGGGGTCATTTTTCACTGAGGTCTTGAATGACATGAAAACTGAACCACTCCATAAAGTTTTCTCCATCCAGCACATCCTGAAAACTTTCAATAGGGTTAACCTCAGGACTCTCGGACTACTTTGTGTGTGAACATGAGTCTTCATGCTCCCTGAACCACTCTTTCATTATTTGAGCCTGAAATATATATCTATGTTGGCAGGGAAGAAAAAATCCATTGATGTCATAACCTGCTCATTCAGTACATTCAGGTCAGATGACCTCATTTTATTCCCACATAATGTTGCTAAGCCTCAACCTGACCACCTGAAGTAACAATGCTGTGGTGGTTATGTAATCAAGGCGAAAGGCGCTCCAAGAAAATACTACACTGCATGAATTTTGGCCGGCCAGTGTACAGTAACAGTAGTTACAATTATACGGGTGTTATGACAAGTATAAAAAAAATAGATATTACATTTTCTAAGACTGGTTTGAATCGGAGCTTGAGTCTAATATTCTAACATAATAATAATAATAATAATAATAATAATAATAATAATAATAATAATTTATTCATTTTCCAAACCATTTAATCCTAATTAGGGTCACGGGGAGGCTGGCACCCATCTCAGCCAACTCTGGGTGTGGGCAGAGTACACCCTGGCCATCGCAGGGCAGAAACACTCTGACGGCTTTGCAGCCTTCTCTTGGCGAACACCAGCAATGGTTCTTTTATAGCCTCACCACAGACAGTGAGAGACATGGCCAGCATGACCAGTTAGCTGCACTGGGGGGACAGCGGTGACAACTGTTGACAGTGGGGCTTGAACCCCCAACCCTGGGATCAGCAATCTAGCACCTTACCACTGCTGCATAATAATAATAATAATAATAATAATAATAATAATAATAATAATAATAATCTGAAGTCGGCCCGTGCGGTTTTGATTGAAGTATCCATTGGTGCTGTATTATTTTGACACCCTGTACCCTGCAGTACTGGGAGGTTTGGGATGGAACCAGATTACTCACTCTGTAGCACCGGTTCCGTTCACGGCATTCCCATCCGGGATTGGGTTGAGCTGGATCGGTTCGGGCTTCCTTCGTTTCTGCATGATGATCCTCAGTAATCAGCTATTCCGTCGTCAGAAACCAACCCAAAAGAGCAACACTCGTGCGCTGCCGATGAAGAACGATCTGATCAGTCATATACTACATGCAGCTCCTCACACACCCACCTTCGGATTTTATTTTATTACTACGAGGCGCGCGCGGGCACGGTGTCGACGCTAAACGGCGCGTGAACGCGGAAAGCTTTTGGGGGGCTTGTCAGTGTAGAACGAACGGCCTCACCACTGGGTGGACATTACCACGGAAGGATTCAGGATCGCTGTGTCACGAAAATATCTACATCTGTCTGCCGAGCAGCATGCGGACAACCGCGCCATCTGCTGGTGCGCATATTATAGAGTACCTGGAGGAAACCCACGCGATCCAGGAGAGAACATGCAAATAACACAAAGAAACGCCCTCGCCAAGCCCGGGACTCGAACCCACGACTTTCTTAATGTGAGGCGCGTGTGCTAAACCACTGTGCCACCATCCAACCTTCAGTTGTTAATTAGAATTAAAATCAGCTCTTTAACTGAGTTTGAGTTTGACAGTAAGCATGTGATTATATTTGGTAGGTGAGGGCTTTTACACCCGAGCCCAGTGGCTCATCAGGCCGGTGCTTATCCCCGGTTTCTGTAGCATGAAGCGACTAGGAGTTCAACTCCTCCTGGATCGGGCGCTTGTCCATCGCAGGTGACCTTCCCAGTATTTTTACTGGTACCCATTTATACTGCTGGGTGAACAGACCTTGCCAAGGGGTCCTAGCTAGCACGGTGGGGGTCTCAACGAGATTCAAACCCACAACCTCCTGATCATGAGCCCAGCACTCTAACCGCTACACGGCCCCATACGGTGATAATATTAAGGTCATTTATTTTGCATTTGTTTAGTTTTATGCATAAAAACTTGCTTGTATAATACCAAACTCAGTTCATTTGAACCACTTAATCCTTTTAGAGTCCCTGGGAGGCTGAAGCCTATCTCTGCCAAAACTGGGTGAAGATGGGGTACACCCTGAATGACTCATCAGACCATCATTGTGCAAATACACACACACACAGACACACACATACACACGCACGCACACACGCACACACACACGCACACTCACACCGAGGGGCAATTTGGAAAAATCTGTGGGAGGAAACCTGAGTACTTGGAGGAAAAACCATGCAAACTCAGGAAGAACATGGAAACTCCAGACAGAAACTTGAACCTCGTGAACCTCTTTTTGCTGTGAGATGGACATGTTAATGACTACGCCACTGTCCCACCAGATTATCCATCTTATTTTTGGAACATGAAATGAAGTCACAAGTACATTCATTCATTATATTTCTGAACAACTTATTCCTAATTAGGGTCATGGGGAGGCTGGTGCCGATCTCAGGGCAAGGGCAGAGTACACCCTGGTTAGTTCACCAGGCCATCGCAAGGCACAACCACACTGACAGCTATGCAGCTACTCTTGACTAAAGTCCACAATCTTTCTTTTACATGCCTCTCACCACAGGCAGTGAAAGACATGGCCGGCCTTTGATAACTCAGTTTGCTGCACTGGGGGGACAGCAGTGACAACCCACTGATAGTGAGGCTTGAACCCCTGACATTGGGATCAGTAATCTGGCACCCTACCACCGGACCGTCACAGGTACAATGTGTAATATTTTGGAGGCTCTATTAGCAGAAATAAAGTAAATCATCAATGCATATTCTTTAATTTATTTATAATCATTCAAAAATCAAACTTTCTGGAACAAAGATTTTTTTGGAATCTGAGAATAAAGCTAAATATATCTACAGCATATCTACATTGCGGGCAGGTCTACTCTCAGAGAGGCCTCTCTCTTGCACCACTTTTGCACTCTTGCACTCCTACAGTAGCCCAGAAACATACAGACAGTTTTGTTTGTTGCAATCTGAAACCTCACCACTAGATGCCATTAGATACTGCTAAATCCTACATGGGTAATAGGGTCGGGAATTTTTATTTTGTTCGGTCCCACAGTCAGCAAGGTTTGATAATTGAATTTTATAGTCGGCTTCTTCTTCTTTGGTCAGAATGCAGGAAAATTTTTGTATATTAGCTGCATATGCAAGTGCCACTAATTCTACCTGACGTTTGGCGTTAGTGGGACGCTCACGACGTTTACAGAATCTTTTTAGGTCATCAACTTTCCACCTTTGAAAGTCCTCAATAGTAGTAGTTTCGCTAACCTGCAAGTTGAATTCCGCCATTTTAGTGGTTTTTTTGGTAGCCGCGATCCCATGATGCCCTGCGCGCCACGAAATGCGCAATTGGCTTATACCTGACGGGTGGGAATCGTGTACGACTAAAATTAGGGGAGAGAATGGGGAAAAAATAATATTTAAAAATAGTTCCTCCATTTGTACATAATCTGTTGTACTGTAGATTGTTCTGTCGACTCTTCAGAGATGGGTTTGTAACCTTTTCCAGCCTGATGAGCATCAAATACCCCTTTTTCTGAGGGCCACAGAAACCTCCTTTGTTCATTCCACATACATGTGTTGGCACTAGATCTATTTTCTTTAAATCAGACAGGGAGCCCACTCACACCTGATTGTCATCCCATTGATTGAAAACACCTTAATCTAATTTCACCTTCAAATTACCTGCTAATCCTGGAGGTTCACAACCTTTTCCACTCACAGACATGTGATATTGGATTACCGGTATTTCCCCCAATAAATAAATGACCAAGTTAAATATTTTTGTCTCATTTATTTAACTAGGTTCTCTTGGTCTACGTTTAGGACTTGTGTGAAAATCTGATGATGCTTTAGGTAATATTTATGCAGAAATGTATACAGTTCTTAAGGATTCACAAACTTTCAAGCAGCACTGCAGCTTCCTTCACATATTTTGTACACATCATTTAATCTCACGTGTTATTTGAAGTTTTTGAAGCACTGTAACTGTAAAACTAAATTTTACAACATGACTGTAAAACCTAAGAGGTGATTTGTGGATACATCTGTTGCTTCATATGTTGGGTTTAAGCACCTTGTACAGAGACTCACTAATGGCAGCTTGTTGATTCTGCGGCTCAAAGCACAAACCTTTTGATCAGTATCCCAACACCTTATCCTGTTGGGCCACCACTAATTCGGATGAAATGCGATTGCCAGGTAATTGTTTTTTTGTGTAATTACATTATGTACCCAATGTCCTGGACTTATTGTTGAATATTTATTATATATAAATATGTAATGCGCATCCAATAAATGGCATGCAGCCTGCTTCAGTTGCTCTTGCCATTCCCCTACTTTTAACTCTTTTTTTCCCTTACGTCTGTTAACTTTTTTCTTGGACTTATTATTTTTATTGTTTATCAGAAACTCTCAATATGGTGGGTTGAGAGAGTTTTTTCTTTTTTATCGCTGCAGAACTTTTACTTTTATGGACCACAGCGCAGTAACTACGCGTGCACTTTACACAGTTTCCTCTGGGATCAATAAAGGATTCTGATTCTGATTCCTATTCTGATATGCAGAGCTTGCTGTGACTTTTACCTCCTCTAAAGACAAATAATGTCATTAACCTCTATGTAAATGCACAGATAATGACTAGTAACCAGGGTTGTGGCCCGGTGGTAAGGGTCTGGATGACTTATCAAAAAATCAGGGGTTCTTAGGCCCCACCATCAATGGGTTGTCAATACTGTCACATTCATATTTTTATCACATTCATATTTTTACCATTCATATTTTTATCACTTTCACTTTCATATTTTTATCACATTCATATTTTTATTTTATTCTAGTCTATCACATTCATATTTTTCTTTTCTTTTCTTTTCTTTTATTCTATTCTATTCTATTCACATTCAACATTTTATTCTATTTTATTTTATTATATTATTTTATTATATTTTATTCTATTTAATTTGATTGCAATTGTGTGTTTCTTTGCACTGTTGGGAACGTGAGACTTAAGCATTTCACTGCCAGTAATTGCTTCATGTAATTTCTTGCTAGTGACAATAAAACTCTTGAATCTGCCCCCCCCGCTTCTAATTAGGTTATCAAAGGCTGGCCATGTCTCTCACACTCTATAGTGAGACACAGGTAAAAGAACCATTGCTGACTTCCGTTAAGAGTAGGCTGCATATTTCCTCCCTATGATGGCCTGGCGAGCTGTCTAGGATGTACTCTGCCCCCAGAGTTGAGTGTGAGATGGGTGCCAGCCTCCCCACAAACCGAATTAGGATTAAGCAGTTCATAAAAAGGGATGAATGACCAGTAACCAAACTCTAAAATAAGATCTTTTTGTTTAGTAACCTGCATAGTCAGGGTCAAGGTGGATCATGCAGTCACATTTACACACTCACTGAAACGGATACTTGCCTATAAAAGGTCAGCAGATCCTTAGCCTGGCAATGGTCTGGTGAGCTGTTTAGAGTGTACCTCGTATTTGCCCAGTGTCAGATAAGACACAGCCTCCCAGCAACCCTACTAGAATTAAGCAGTTTGGCAGATGAATACACCTTTAATTAAGCAGAAGGTTGTTGTGATGTAAAGGTATTAATCAAGATGTTAACATGGACAATATCAAAGGAAAAAACAAATCTTAGTTGCATACACACACCTTTCATAATGCACGCTCTAGCTGTAAGAACTGTAAGTCAATATGCAGATGCATTCAGTTAAAGTCCTTTTGATTAACGTATATAAAAATATAGCTCTTTGTATAGAATTTCCTTGAAATGTTGATAACTGCAGAAGGCATCCATGAGATGGGCAAGGTCCACAACAAGTTGGATGCCAATAATGAAAGATACAGATCAGTAGAGCGGTATGTATCATATCATAGGCATTGGATGTTGGACACTGTGGTGGTATTAACAACAAGAGGAGTAAATGTGGCACCTGAGGTACAAAAAAGATCAGAATAATTCTCAAAGGTCAGGACAAGGGAGAGAAATCAAATCTACCAAGAAGCTGCAGCCACATTAAAGGTGCAGACCCTGATAGATAAATACAGGTTATTCCTTGCATAACAAAACAATTTCCTGTATTCTATCTTGGCTTTGCAGGCCTTTTCTTGCAAAAAGGAGTACCTCATTTTGATAGATAGATAGATAGATAGATAGATAGATAGATAGATAGATAGATAGATAGAGAAGTACATATATATATATATAGATAGATAGATAGATAGATAGATAGAGAAGTATATATATATATAGATAGATAGATAGATAGATAGATAGATAGATAGATAGATA
>JAQNCB010000004.1:30607494-30617933 GCA_030068295.1 Euristhmus nudiceps | reverse complement strand
GTGTGTGTTGGGGCGGTCTCGACGTCACAGAAGCGAGGCATCATGGGAAAACGTCAGCGTACACGGACTGAATTTTTTACTATTTAGTATTTTTACTAATATAATAATTACAGAATACATACACATTTTTTCCTACGTTGAAACGTGAGGTAAAAGTCCCGAGGAAACATTCATTCAGTTTTTGAATTAGGGTTATGGTTTGCTTTAAGTTGTAAGTTTGTCTTGTCTTAAATTTTTGTTGCTGATTCTCTGAGAATATTACCCACTGGACATAAATGAATTTTTGTTGCCTTTTTGTTGTTGAAAAAATGATCTAGCTCTTTAAAATATTAACATTAATTAACATATGTTAGTCAGTAACGAATTATGTTACATCAGTTACAAAATATGTTTCAAATTATTAAACACTGAATTACAGGAATAAAAATTTAATTCTTTACTTTGAAAATGTAAGTTAGTAGACTACAAAATACCATACTAAGTCATAGTATTCAACTCAAACATTCAGAGAGATATGACCTGATCTGCAAAGAGCCAAAAAATAAGTGTATTTTTATCATTATGTCAGTTACACCATCTATTTTTTTTCTATCTATAAAAGCCACAGTTCAGTGCGGACTGTTGGCATCTTCCGATGCCTAGCCTGCTACGGCTTTCATTGGGAGACTGTAGGCTGATACCTTGAGGGGCGCCACTCCGCATCAAGCGGTTACCTTCTCTTAACCTTTGCCTGCACCAGAGGCATAACCTACAAGGCAGCAGGTGGATTACCTTCTCTTAGTTTGTGTGTTGGCAAAACTGAGGCATCACAAACAATGCCACACATAGTAGGAGGACCAGGTCTGCCAGGAGGGACGTATCCTTTGCCAGAGGGCCCTTTCTGGGGTAAGGTGCCACCTCTCTACTATGTGCGGATGCAGTTTAAAGTCATACCCAGGACAACATCTATTTTTAGGAACCGGTATTTGTGGACTTTGAACAAAAGCAAAAGTTTTTCTGGTGTAACTTCAGCGCAGTCAACATATTTTAGTCATTGGTTCAGACAAGAGTAATTCCTAAAAATCGAATGACAAACACTGAATGAGTTTGTTAATTTCTCTCTGATTGTTATGTCAGTTACTGGGGAATTGCCATATATGTAAATTTGCTTATTGGTCTTTTGTAATGTTCAGGCTTTTAAAGCCTGGCTTTCCATTTGATATTCTTATGATATTTAAAAATAACTCCTATATGTTTCATTTACATGGATGTTGAACAGATAATATAAATAATTTCAGTACATATTATTTCTTCCACGATTTCTTACAGTCATCACATGAGCGAGGAAGCAGTATCAGAATCAGAATCAGGTTTATTGGCCAAGTATGTGCACACATACAAGGAATTTCAGTATTTGTTGCTCTCAGTGTACTTACAAAATAAAGAAAAAACATACAAAAACAGGGACAAAGACAACTGAACAATAAATTAAGAAAAATACAAGAATACAAAAATGAAATGAAAGCAAAAAAATAGATTCAAGATTCAAGTGTTTTATTGTCACTAGCAAGAAATTACATGAAGCAATTACTGGCAGTGAAATGCTTAAATCTCAAGCTCCCAACAGTGCAAAGAAACACACAAATGCAATCAAACTAAATAGAATAAAATAGAATAAAATAATACAATAAAATAAAATAGAATAAAATAGAATAAAAAAAGAATAAAATAAATATTTTGAATGTAATAAAAAATATGTGTAATTGAAATAGACATTCCATTAACGTTGTGTAAATACCAGCTTTTCACAACAAACTACCTGAAAGCATTTCGTGTAACCCTGTTTGATAATTTTGCTGATAAATGGGTTGAGGAAGTGCATGATTTTCCTATAATGTCTGTCCTCATGTGATGGGGTGAATTGCAGTGTCAGTAGAAATAAACCACAGCACCTATTCTAACTTTTACTGGATGTACAGCTTCCCTAGAAAACTGCCATTTACCGTATTTTCCAGACTATACGTCGCGCCGGAGTATAAGTCGAATCTGCCAAAAATGCATAATAAAGGGAAAAAAACATATATAGGTCGCACTGGAGTATAGGTCGCATTTTGGGGGCAGTGTTGTTTAAATTATTTTGTTAACGCACCTTTTTTGTATGATAACGTGATGATAATGCACTAAAAATGGATCTTTGGCGAATAAAACATGATGTGACGAGACGAGGCGTAACGAAAATGTTGGTGTGTTAGACGCTCACAGTGCATATACCATCTCTGCCTACTCTGCGGGTAACACCGAGCGGGGAGACAAACTAAACGTGTAGTCTCACCTTTACACACAGGAATATAAAGTTCCACTGAAGCATTGGACTGTTGGCCCAAACATGTTAAAATAGACTCTTCATTTCAATCTACGGTATATTATTTGCCCAGTATCTTGGATGAGGAGTCATTTAGCTTTGACCCGCAGCCTCTGTTATTTACCTGTCTCAGATGCCGATGGTAGAGCAAGAGTCACTGTGATGTGCTCTCACTGCACGTTTCAGTAACTGCCATTCTGTTTTTAATACTGTTAATGTTTTTAATACTCCGTGTTTAATACTCCTATATAAAACGTTCACAATAAATGCGCTGTCTTTCCGGATCATTAGAAATCTGGGTCAGCCATCTCAACAAGCACTAAATGCTTCCTGTGTTGACAGTGTGAAAAATAAACAACATGGGAAATGTGGTTGCCAGTGTGAAAAATAATCAACAAGTGAAATGTTGCCAGTGGAAAAAATAACAAAATTATATAATATTGTGTTAATAATTTCACATACAAGTCGCTCTGGACTATAAGTCGCCCCCCTGGCCAAACTATGAAAAAAGTGCAACTTATAGTTCAGAAAATACGGTAGATGCTTAGTGCCCAGAAAAAAATGTCTGTCCTGTTACATAAGATAAAATCCAAGTCTTAATGTTAAATCATATTCAATACATACTCCAAGCATATGAAAAATTCTGTGTTCCAGAAGTTCTTTTTTTAATGCTGTATTTATGATACCACTCATAATATATTATGAAAAATTACATCAAATAACCTCTTACATTAGGCTTGAGATTTTTACTGTTTTGTCATTCAAAGAAGCTAGTCTTAGTCTAAGTCTTAATTGGAAAACAGCACGTGTTTTCCTGTAGAGTTTTTCTCTCTCTGCTCATGTTTTGAAAGTGAGTCCGTGCTGATTCTGATCATGGTGGATTGTTCCAGAAACTTTAGGGCTTAAGTGTTTCCTTCCTCTGATAAGAGCATGCCTGTTTGATTCCTGCTGGCCAGGTGACATTCATAATTTCAACATTATTCATGTTATATGCACATCCCCATGCTCCCATTTTTACTTGAAAAAGGCAACTTCTATGATGCAAAAAAAGGACAATGATAACGAGAACACAAAGGAAAAAGACGTCACCATGGCAAAGCATTCATGTAGGTCATTTTATTACCAGCTTGAATCAGCATCTATGACTAAAAGTGAGGGCCAGGAATACTAATGCGTTTGGCCAATCAATTGGCAGCCATGTTTCTCAATAGGCGTGATCAAGAAAGCTCCATGCTAGGTAAATTGTGCTGGAGCCCAGGCAGGAGACGCATTAGAGATTGGGTAGAATGCAGCCTGATCAAATTTGAAGAGATTTACAGCTCGTTTATCCGTGCCTGCTATAGCTTACTTTAGCTCTTTTCAGCTAGAGAGACACATTGTGTGAACCTGACCGAGGACATAAGCTCTTGGAGAGTCATTCTGCATTTAATGTGGTTTTGAATGATAGTGCCAATGAGAGTGGTCATGTTCAAAAGGGTCACAAAGAGATGACTGCCAGCTTTGGCCAGGGACCAACTTGGAAATTTATCCACCATGTTGGTTTAAAGGCATTTAGTGTACAAAAATGTTACTGTTGAGAGTTTTAAACCAAAGACAATACACTCTTTAATCCAACCTGTGTTATTATTTCAGCACCAATATTAATGATATCCCTTTTCATCAAGACTGCTTGGGCAGATTCAAGTGTCTCTGGCACACACTACTTGTGAACATTGTTTGACTGACTATTAAGCACTTCTCTCCCTCTCTCTGCCCCTCTCTCTCTCTCTTTCTCTCTCTCTCTCTGATAGCACTATGTACTGAAGAGTGTGCCCATGGCCGCTGTGTGTCCCCTGATACGTGTCAGTGTGAGCCTGGCTGGGGAGGACTGGACTGCTCCAGTGGTGAGTTCACTCTCTCATTAACTCTGAGAGCACAGTTCACTTCATTAAGGCCCTCTGGCTCGCAGTGTAATGTCTGTTCCCTTCTCCAGAGACCACAGTCTGCCTGCTGGAGCTCTCAATCTATTACAGAGAAAACAGCACAGGAGGAAAGCTCTCCACAATCACATTTACTCTACAATGGTATTCAACTCTCATGCTGTAATCTCTAGACTCAAAAGCCTAGAGATCCAAACACCAGGGATTTCTGAAATGAGGGCAGTGCGTAAAAAACAAGAAATGAAGAATGATCTTTGGGTTCAACACTTAAAGGTCAACAAGTGATTATCATAAAGCTTTGGGAAGGCAGCATGCATATTCACACAGACACAAAGTGATCAGGTTGTACTTTCTGTAATTATAGTCATATCACATTACCTCAAGCATGTTACTGCTTTTGCGTTTTGAGTCGTCTTATTCCTCAAAATTAATATTCCTGTATTGCTTAAAGCAGGGGCGCACCAGAATACACCACAGATGGGATAACAGTCCATTGCAGGGTGCCAAACACATACACACACTCACACACTTGTTCACGCCTAGCGGTAATTTAGCTTAGCCACTCAACCTACATGTTTTGGGCAGTGCAGTTATATTGTGGTTAAAAAAAGTGGGTAAAATATAAATGTAAGTGGATACAACCTTAAAGAGTAATGGTAATGTTGATCCTCACAACATAATTTGTGCATAATGTAATACACTTAAATGATACATAACTTATTTCAACATAAATGACCATTAAAAGAACTATACTGGGCAATTGTATCCCATGCATTACTAACCAGGGTGGAACCAATGCAGAAGAACCATTTTTCCCGGAAGTGGCGTGAACTCGTTGAGCCGGGTTGCCCAGCACAAACAAACAAGCAGCGAGTGACATTTTAGGTGATAAAACTCTGAAGTCTCTTACGTTTTACTGGTTCCATTTTGAAGAGGCTCTGCTTCCGTCTGTTGTCATTCTTTAACGTTTTATAAAGGAATTTTGTAGGATCAGCTGTCCGGTTTTAGACATAAAAGCTTGAGCTTCATGCTAAGTGGTCTGCCCGGGTGTCACATCGATAGCAGGTGGTTGAAGTAGTCTTCGCAGAATACTTATTGTGTCTGAAAGGAGAACAGAGAACGGCCTGTGCCGATGTTATGGAATGTTTTCCGCAATTTCTGCGCTTGTTGTTTGTGCAGCAGTATGCTTTGGACTCTACCACTTTCCTGGCGACACAGCTCAGCAGTGGCTGAAAATATGTTATCTTAGACTGGTGTCTGGCAATGAATTTATGTCACTAATAGGGCTGGAACAGCCATTGAAAAAAGCAACATGTGACTGCGCCTGCCTAGCAGTAGTAGCAGTGTGGCAGCACTCGTACAAACTTGGCAAAGACTAATGTTGATGTTATGTAATGTTGACATAACCGCTGATGCCATATATAAAAAGACAACAGTAGATGGTTTTTAGCCTTCTGTGGGTCAAACAGCTTTATGTCGCAAGTGGTCCCGGCACTTCCATAGGAAAGGCTAGCTTGCTTACTGGGAGGGAATGGCTATCATTCACAAAAAGTTCTGTTGAGGTATAAATGTACATTTAACAGTGACTGCCATGTGTACATCACGGGTACTACCTGTGGACATGACAGCTGCGATACATATATCGCTGATGCTAATGTGTCTCAGGCAAATGCCAAGCAACATTCTAGACATGCATGCCTGGAAAAGCCACAGTGTGGTTGCACTGATCCTCAGTAGAAATAAGAAGCCTTTCTTAGTACCCGGCATTTACCTCCACATCTGTAAATCAGGGTACTCTTGGGGGAAACTGGATTATTCAGTCCTCAATCAAGTAAATGCTGAAGTCTTAAGAGATGAGAGAGAGAGAGAGAAAAGATAGGCGAGAGTATTGACTCTTTCAATATTTATGTCTGGAGAAAAACATGGGTTGCGAGGGGAAACAAACTATGCTTCCTTGGAGTCAGGACAGAGATGGCAAACTTGCTGAACTCAGCTGGACCTTCAAGTGTGCCAAGTAGAATAAATGCACCATTTAGTTTGCCATCACATCCACAAAGCTTATTCCATTCAATACACTATAAATCTCATTTAATGCATAGCTACTAACTGCTTATTCCATCAGCCATGTTGATTCTCTGACCTCCGTCTTGACCCAGTTTGTACAGTCCTATTGCTGACCTGTTCAGCTTTATTGTGGTTCATTTGCCTCCTTCACTATGCATATTTACTAATGAATCATGGGTGCTGGAAGTACCGATTCTTAAGTGGTATAAGGATCTATGGCCATTTTCATTAACAAAAGAGCCATTTCATGATTACAAGCAGCCTGTAAATCAGTATCCGAACTAGAACTGAGAGCCACAGTACTCAAATGGAAACATGGATGCTGCTAATGACCGATACTGACTTACTGTGGAGACTTTCCAATGCATACCTTTGAAAAGGTGCTTGTTGAAAGGAAATAGGAGAATAACAACAGCTCTATTTGGGTGTGTCTGTCTTGGTGTGTGGCCATGCTTTTCTAAATGCAAGGGCTATATTAATCCACCATAATATAAACAGACCTGGTGATTGAAACCTAAGCATTATTCATAACTTTCCTATTTTCGTGCCAGGCATGGGGCCAGTCCTTTTCATTTATGAGCTTTCATCTGCAGAAATCAGGAACGAGTGCCAATTTTTAAATTAAATCTGCCCTTGCACGTAAATGGTGCATCATGGTTTTTACCATTCTCTGTAAATGTTCTTCTCCTTTATTTTCCTCCTTCTATCTCACCATTAATCGTTCATGTCGGACTGTAAGCTTTACTGATAGAGAGATGAGGATGATTCTGTCATTATTTTAGAAACAGTCTGAGACTAATAGCAATACCAGCACATTCATTGATGATTGTGAAGGGTGTGAGCTGTGATTTTTAAATAAACCCGTGTGTCCTTTGTGCTCTCTCACTCACTCACTCATTTGCAGAACTGTTTAATCCTGTTAGGGTCACAAAAAGGTTGGAGCCTATCTCAGTCGATATTGGGCAATGGCATCGGACACCCTTGCCACATCATTTCAAGACCAACACACACACGCACTACCATTCACATGTACACCTAGGGGCAATTTTGAGCAGCTGCTTGGTGTAATATGCATGTTTTTGACTGTAGGAGGAAACCAGAGTACTCAGAGGAAGCCTACACCAAAACACACGAGGCCAAGACTTGAACGCAGGACCTTCTTGCTGTGAGGCGGATATACCAACTGGTACACTACCATGTTGCCTGTCCTTAGTGCTACTTCATTGTATTTTGTCCGGTTCGAGGGATGGTTTTTAGGTCCTGATGGTGATCGGCTTGTGAAGAAAAGGGCTGTTGTATATGGCACCAAGCCCCGGGGCTGAAGCGGAACACTGTGTTTTTCGTGATTTGGATTTGCATCAAAGGGGCCAACCAGCATTCATTAATAGAGCAACACTCACGAGGAGATTGCAATATAGGTCAGTACCAAGAAGAGAAGCAAGACATGGAAGAAACCAAAGGAGATGTGACAGAAAAGGGAGAATTTACAGAGTAAACAACTCTTTATTCTGTTGGTTCATTCCTACAGGCTGTGTATCTGTAGACGTGAAGTTCAGGAAAGTCAATTGCTAAAAATGTGTAAAAATAAATAAACAAATAATTGTCAATGCAGCTTGGAGGCTTGTTTGGAGCTATTGCATTAAATCTCTCCCTATCGGATTTCTGTGCTTGCATGGGTTTACTCCAGGTAGTCCAATTTTCTCTGAAAATCAAAGATATGCACATTAGGCCAACTGGCTGTTCCTATTTGCCCTTAGGTGTCGATGTGAGTATTAATGATTAAGTGTTTTCCCTATGATGCTCTGGGTTCAGGGTGTACTCTGCCTTCACCTAGTGTCAGCTGAGATCCCTGCAACCCTAATGGGATAAATCGGTTTGCCAATAGAGTGATTGCTTTTACGATACTGGTTGCACCATAAAAAGTCTTACATCGTGTCATCACCATATAAGATAAGATCTGTCGTGTATGTTGGTCTATTTTCAGCGGCTGGTCAACCAAAGAGCATTGGATTTTCAACCAAAAACAAATTAGATGCAATTCATTTTTACCAATATACAAACTGGATTCCAAAACAGTTGGGACACTATACAAATGTTGAATAAAAACTGAATGCAATGATGTGGAAGTGCCAAATTTCAATATTTTATTCAGAATAGAACATAGATGACAGGTCAAAAGTTTAAACTGAGAAAAGTTATTATTTTAAGGGAAAAATATGTTGATTTTAAATTCCATGGTGTCAACAAATCTAAAAAAAAAAGTTGGGACAAGTAGCAATAAGAAGTTGGAAAAGTCAATTACACTTATAATGAACAGCTGGAAGGCCAATTACCACTAATGACGTCCATTGGCAACATGATTGAGTATAAAAAGAGCTTCTCAGCGTGGCAGTCTCTCTCAGAAGCGAAGATGGGTAGTGGATCACCAATCAAATAATATCAGAAAGGTGTTTCCCAGTGAAAAATTGCAAAGAGTTTGAAGTTATCATTTGATATCATTATCATTTCAACTTGACTTACTTCTGATAAATAGTCAGTACAACTCAACAGTTATACCATGCTTGTTTTGTTGTACAATATGAAAAATGGGGATACGAATAATATTTCTACATATCTGAGCAAACAAAGTAAACAAAATTAGATCACTTACATCAGGGATGTCAGACACATTTTTATTGAGGGCCCCATGACTAAATTGAAAGGTGATCAATAATAATAATACATTTATTTAAAAGCGCCTTTCAAAACACCCAAGGACACTGGGTCAACGATTGGGTCATCAAGGGACAAATAATCACTGAACATCTATTCTAAAAGTGCAACCATGAAATCTGCATGGCAAAAAGGATTTGTTAAAGCATTTGTGCCCCTTTCTTTTATTCACTTGGCATTTTCTGACAGTGCTTAACAGCACCAAGCTAGCAAGCAATCTTTCTTGAGACATGAATGACTGGCTGTTTTCTTGAAATAGGCTGCCTCCACCTAGTGGAAGGATGATGAATTAGGTTTCATGGTAACGGTCGATATAAAGAATGTACAATAATCATATTCTTTGAAAGCTCTTGAGGTCACATAAAATGATTTGGCGGGCCGGTTTTGGCCTGTGGCCTTGAAAGTGACACCTGTGACTTACAATACATGAAAAAATAAGTACACTGTTACATTTGTCGCACTTTCAAGGCCATACAATTACAACCAGGTATTCCAGGTTAGGTGCTGTTGATAAGAACCTCCTGCAGTTGTATCCTGTCTTGTTTAAACCTTTTATTTATACCTATATATTGAAATTTAATTAAAGCGTGTGCTGTCGTTATGCCAATATCTAAATACCTCTCTTAGACCTTCAGGAAAAAAGAGTGAAGGTGCCTGGGATTCTAGTATTGGTTTTAAAAAGATAAAGACTGAAATCGTTCATTCCACTGTAAGGAAAATGGCCTACAAGGGGAGTGAATATCAAATCATTGCCAGTTTCTCCAGCAATGCCTGCCTGGCAAATTCAGCATGAGAGCAAAGCACTTGATGTGAAAATCTTCCAAGAAGCCCAAAGTTTTATCACAGGGTCTGCAAGTAACTGTTACAGCTGTTGCTATGGAAGGGTCTGTCTATAATCAGATAGATATTAGACAAATTCGATCTGCATGAGAGATGGAGCCATTAAAAGACTGCATTAGAGCAAGACTACAGTTGCTAATGAACATATAGGTAATCCCTGCCTTTTGGAAAGTACTGTCTAGTGATGTGTGGGTTAGGGGTTTTTTGTACCCCCACCTTAACCCATTATGAGAACCAGCCTGCCCCAGAAAAAAACAAATGTGTTTAATTAACAGACCCAACCCTTCCAACTAACCACTAGTGTCAATGGCATCCATTTTTCCCTTTTATTTTCTTAACAAGTGTAAATAAATTGACTGCAAGGCTTAGCCTACTGTATGCTAATAGAATACTCTCTGCATCTCGGCTACTATATAAACTGATGGATTGTTCCAAATGGAGTTCTTTATTGTTGAATAGCAGCAAAACCAATAACCCCTTATTAAATATCTCTCTATCTATCTATCTATCTATCTATCTATCTATCTATCTATCTATCTATCTATCTATCTATCTATCTATCT
>JAQNCB010000004.1:30542984-30556119 GCA_030068295.1 Euristhmus nudiceps | reverse complement strand
ATTTAGCACTTCATCTCCGCTTTTTATTTACACATTCGCGGAAATTTACGTTGATCAACTCTAAAGTAGACCAAATTGAGTCAGTACACGCAACTCAGCCACTAAAACAAGTGGGTACATGGCATGTACCGGTGTGTACTCACCACTACAGCCCTGGTCACTTTTTACATAAAGGTTGAGGTTTATTTATTGTCTTTTCTATTTGCTTTTAAAAACAAATAAAAGAAAAGGTACATGTTTTGTGACTTCTTATAATATGTTTATCTGCTCTACCATTGTGCCCATCTTAATCTGACCATCCTGCGTTCATCCACCCCACTCCTGGCTCTACTCTGGTTGTTTCTAGCCATTAATTACCAGTAATGGAGTTGTATTAGGAGTCAATTGAAATGGCTGGGTCTCTTTATTACCCCCCCGAGTTGTCCTCAGGGTTTATTAGCTTGCAAAGGCGATTGTCTGTTGGATAAAAAAGCTTCTAGGGCGAGTCCTTCTTTTTCTCTAATATTTAGCAAAATTGCTCTCATTCATTTGCTCTGTGACAGGTGAATTAACTCAGCAGGAATGATCTGAGATTGTGTTAGGACACCCCACACCCCCACCCCTCTGAAATAACACCCATTTCTCCCAGTATCGCCGCTGCTGTTGTAATTTAAATGTGAAACATAACTAGTCCATTTTATAATTTAATTGAGCTATTTATCTGTCTCCTAATGGCTTCATTCAACACTTGAGATTGATGTTCTGCCAAGATTGTATATTTAACTTCTTGAAAAAGTCCGCTCCCCTTAAGTCACTTTGCTATTCCAAGCAGCGAATGGCCATGGATTTAATTACATTCACTGTAGGTAATGACAGTGGCCTCACCTTGCTCTGCTACAGAGGAGAAAATGAACACAAGCAGTGCCAATATTTTGCAGAGCTCGGACTTATGACCCCTGGATATGCCTGACTTTAAATATGACAATCTTAGACTTAGATGTTTTTTAATGTGTTCCTAGCAAGAGACGAGCAGGACACTAAAAATTAAGTGTAGTGAGTTCTTCCTGCCTCAGTAAATTATGTCTAATGTGCCAGGTGCCAGGAGGAGTGCCCTGTCGGAACTTACGGCCAGCAGTGTACCCTCCACTGTGACTGTCAAAATGGTGCCAAGTGTGACCACATCAATGGCGCCTGTCTGTGTGACACAGGCTTTAAAGGACCTCACTGTCAGGAGAGATTCTGCCCCCCAGGGTTGTACGGGCTTATTTGTGATAAATACTGTCCCTGTAATACTACAAATACTTTGAGGTAAGCACCATCCTGGACACTCACTCACTCTCACTCATTTGCAGAACAGTTTAATCCGTGCAGGGGTTGTGGGGGCCTGAGCCCATCTCAGCTGACACTAGAAGAAGGCAGAGTACACCCAGACCATCGTAGGGCGACAAACACACAGACAACCATTCACACTTACATTTATACGTAGGGTCAATTTGAAGCAGCCAGTTAGCCCAACATGCAAGTCTTTGGACTATGGGAGAAAACCGGAGTACTATAGGAAACCCACACTAGCACGGGTAGAAAACGCAAACTGTGCACAGAAACACCCCGTTACCTGGGACCTTCTTGCTGTGAGATGGACGTGCTAACCACTACTCCACATCACCGCCCCATACTGAAAATACTCACTCTTAAGATCACAAACAGCACTCAGCCTAAACATTATATACCTTATTTTACGCACTATAAGGTGCACCTAAAAGCCTTAAATTTTCTCAGAAGCCGATGGTGCGCCTTATAATCAGGTACGCCTTATGTATGGACCAGTATTGATTAATCATGGCTACTGTAGTCAGGGTGTTAAAGTCAAATATAGCCCAAAAACGAAAAGCTGAGGTTTAGTCGACTAAGTGTAATTAAAAACAATGTGCGTAATGAAATTTTTAGAATTTTTATATTAAGAGCATAAAAAGCAAA
Organism: Euristhmus nudiceps; assembly: GCA_030068295.1. Lineage (NCBI taxonomy): Eukaryota > Metazoa > Chordata > Actinopteri > Siluriformes > Plotosidae > Euristhmus > Euristhmus nudiceps. Next base: position 30,554,163 of record JAQNCB010000004.1, on the reverse strand, counting down.
AAAAAGTTATAAAATTGGCGATTTTGCTGACACGCGAGCGCGGCCATATTTTATTTGCTGATGACGTACACTACTGTATTCATTGAAGGTGCGCCTTAAACTCCAGTGCGCCTTATAATGCGGTGTGCCCTGTATGTGAAAACAGTTTTTGAATGGGCCATTCATTGATGGTGCGCCTTATAATCCAGTGCGCCTTATAGTGCGAAAGATACGGTACATACTCATGGTTCACAATTATATTTGTTGCCGTCATGCAGTACGGTACCTGATTCCGCAAATTAGTTTCCTTGCCTTGGTGAATGCAAAGACTCATTAGGTGAAGCAGGTGTTGCATTGTAGAGTTAATATATATTCAACACTACACAGTTCATTTATGACCAGGGAGAAATGTAATTACCTTCTGACTAAAGAAAGAAATTATCTTATTTATTTAATATCATGTGCTGTAGAGGAAATACTTCAGGTCTACAAGGAAAATATTAGTTGATTATTAACAGCCATGCTCAGAGTTGGGAACTACATTAAGATACTGGTTGTCGACAATCATACAGCAGAAGTATTCAACGCTACAAAGCTTCACAGATACTTTAGTTGAGCTTACTCCATTTATGAAATGACATGTGTAAATGCCAGGTCTTTCTTGAGTGGTATACATGCCTTGCAATAAAATATTGCATCAAGCCAAGAGACTTTAAAAAAATAAATAAATAAAAAAACCTCTTTAGACATATACAATATAAAGCCTACATTAGAAGCAGCCTGTCAAGTGATACTCAAAAGCAGTTCACTCGTCATCATTCACTCATTTTCCTATTAGGGTTCACTTAATGCTTTTAGGGCTGCGGGGAGGCTGAAGTCTATGCTAGCCTACTCTGCGTGAAAGCAGGGTACACCCTGAACAGCTCTCCAGGGCATCACAGTGCCAACACACAGAACCATTTGCACTTACACTTACACCTATAGACAAGTTGGAACAGTCAGTTAGCCTTATTGTGCATGTCTTTGGACTGTGAAAGGCAACCAGGATACCAGGAGGAAATCACACAATCATGGGAGGATCATATAAACTTCCCAGTAAACACCTAAACCAGGAAATTGAGCACAGGACCTTCTTGCTGTGAGGCAGACGTGTGAACTGCTACGCCGCCGTGACACCCCAACCGCAATTAAGATTATGTTTATCTTTCAGAAAGATTTCATAAAGTGTATCAAGGTATCTGCACAAAAAAATTAATTCAATCATTCATTTTCTGAACCGCTTAACCCTAATTAGGATCTCAGGTGAGGGTGGCACCCATCTCAGATGGTTTTGGGTGAGGGCAAAGTACACCCTGAACAGCTCGCCAGGCCATCGCAGGGCAGAAACATGCTGATGGTGGCCCAATGGCCTACTCTTTACGAATGACAGCAATAGTTCTTTTACATGCCTCTCACCACAGACAAAGAGAGACATGAGTGGCCTTTGATAACCAAGGTGGCTGAATGTGGGGGGAAACTGACAACTCGGAGATAGTGGGGCTTGAACCCCCAAGCTACCACTGCCCTTGCAATACAAAATGCTGTGTTAAAAGGTTTATGGCTGTTAATATTTACTCGATAATCTACTGTATATTATATATACTGCACTATTATAATAATTACTCTGTCACTCACTCATTTAGCAAACTGCTTACTCCTATTAGGGTTGCAGGGAGGCAGGAGGTCGTCTCCACTAACACTTGGTAATGGCCCCCCTGAATATCTAACCAGACCATCTCAGGACAACACACACAACCATCCACACTCACACCTAGGACAATTTGGAACAGCCAATTAGCTTAATGTGCATGTCTTTGGACTGTGGAGGGAAACCAGAGTACCCGGAGGAAACCCATACAAGCAGAGGGAGACCTCCGCACAAAAACACTCTTGATGAGCCCGGGACTCAACCCCAGGACTTTCTTGCAGTGAGGCAGATGTGCTATTCACTACACCACTATGCTAACATATTACAATATTTATATTCCTTTAATAGTAAAAATGGTGGGGTTTTTTCACGACAGTCATCTGATAGATAGTGTGTGAATTTTTTTGTCTACAGTGAACTGCATAAGTAACGTTTAGCCAAAGTTTTCTCTAATAGGATAAAATATAGCTGAAATAAAGGGAAAATATTCAAAGAAATATCTAAGAGCCTAACATACTACATTGTATATCGGGACCAATAATCATTAATAGTCCTAGTGATGATGATGATCATGCTAGTTTGCCAGGTTTTAAAATTTGCTTTAATTTACAGATTTGGAGTCCAATCAAATAAGCTGGCTGCTAAATCATAAAACAGCATTTTGATACCACAGTATTATAATAATGGATGGAGGCCAAATGGGAAAAATGATATCCACAAAAATAGTTCTGTTTTTTTACTCAAGTATCAATTAGTGAGAAAGATAAAGGGGATGAGAAAAGTTTTGCAGCAGATCAATGGGAACATTTTAATAATTTTCATCTCTAATGCTATCCTGGTAAAAGTTTTATTGGAATCAGTGGCCGCCCTGGGAATACTGAATGTAAGGACAGACACAGCCTGGTTGGGGCCTATCGCAGGGCACTGGGTCCACGAATGTCCGCACACTCATTCACATGGGGTTGGTGGTGTTGTGGTTAGAGTGCTAGGCTCATGATCAGGAGGTTATGGGTTCGAATCTCAGTGAGACCCCCACTGTGCTAGAACCCCTGGGCAAGGTCTTAACCAAAAGTGTGCTTCTGTCCACCCAGCAGTATAAATGGGTACCAGTAAAAATACTGGGAAGATAACCTGTGATGGAGTAGTGTCCCATCCAGGAGGAGTTTAACTCCTAGTTGCTTCATGCTACAGAAACTGGGGATAAGCACTGGCTCTAATGAGCCTCTGGGCTCAGGTGTAAAAGGCTTCATCTTTCATTCACATGTAGGTGGGATTTTGAAGAGCCATTTAACGTATTAGCATGTTTTCTATCAAAAATATTTGTCATAGATTTTAATAATTGCTTTCTGAAGTCATAAAATAAGTATTATATACAGGCATGGAAAAAAATAAGAGACTACTTATAATGGGAATATTCATTAAACATGGTCTCTTAATTTTTTTCATGGTTGTATTTATTTACATGCAAATAAAGCAAAATATAAAATAATATTATGAGTATAGCCAATATCCAAATGCTGCAGTATAGCAGAATTTATGGCCAGAATGTTCAACAAAAACGGGCAGACATGGCCTAATGATCAGAGAAGCGGCTTTGGGACCAAAAGGTCACTGGTTTGATTCCCGAACTGGCAGGTAAAAAGTGGCGACAGCGGAAGTAAGCGGCACCTCCCCTTCCTACACCTTCATGGCTGAAGTCCCCTTGAGCAAGGCTCCTAACCTCCAAGTGCTCCCTGGACGCCACAATGTGGCTTCCCACTGCTCCAAGTGTGTGTGCTCACTTTGGATGGGTTAAATGCAAAGGCAAAAATCCATTGTGGGATTAAATCAGTTTAAATGATCATTAATATTATTTTTTATTTATTTAAAATTGGAGTTACCTTTCCTCCTCTGAGAAAAGCATCTGGTTTCAGTGAACTCCCCCTGTGCACCTCTCTCATATAGAAATCTAAGCAGTGTTTATGTATATATTTAATTGTCAGCTTCACGTATTTATGATCCTCATCTCTTGCTCACTCAGGTTGGGGTACACCTTGACCAGCTCCGGTTTACTTCCACATTCCAAAGACATGCACATTATTCTGAATTGGCCCTAAGCATGAATGTGTGTGTGTGTGTGTGTGTGTGTGTGTGTGTGTGTGTGTGTGTGTGTGTGTGTGTGTGTGTGTGTGTGTGTGGTCCTTTGATGGTCTTTCAAGCTGTTCAGGGTGTACCCCAGATTCAGATGTGATGGACTCCAGCCTCCCTTGACCCTAAAGGATAAAGCAGTTTAGAAAATAAAAGAAATTAAATAAAAATTGAAGTCTTACTTTAAAGGTCAACGGTGAACTTGATTTCATTTGTGCATTACATTATGATTATGAACACATTGTTTAACACATTACATGGTGCAGTAATTTCTGTTCTATTCAGTAATTCACAAGGCATTCTTATTGAGGAATTGAAGCTTGTCACACTGAGAGTACAACAGTGCCGACCATACAATAAGCTGCTATGGAACTCATTCTCAACAAAGACCACGGTCATATCCACACTCTTCACATTACAGCAGAAGAGTTTATTGTCTCGGTCCATTTATTTAATTCAGCTTTCAAGCTAAATTTCTCTGCGCCTTTCAGCGATAATGTGTCACTCACTCCTTGGAGCACTCCGTGCGTCCTTTATTAGTTTTAATTTCCTGCCTGTCTTTTCATTGAAAGCACTGCTTGTTGCTTTGTACCTATTCATATACGTGTTCTATCCACCCCTCCTGTATCCTCACTCTGTTTCTCTCCCAGTTGTCACCCTCTGTCTGGGGAGTGCTCCTGTACAGCAGGGTGGACTGGTCTGTACTGCAACGAGACGTGTCCTCCAGGCTACTACAGTGAGGGCTGCAGCTTGAAGTGCCAATGTGCTAATGGAGCAGACTGCCATGGGGTCACTGGGGCCTGTATTTGTGCTCCTGGTTTCATTGTAAGTTCATCACTGATCTGTTTATAATAAGGAATCCTATGATGTCATGTAGACAAATGGGTTGTAACCTGACAGAAGGGTCTACAAGTCACTTTTCAGTTGTGGATTTTTTCTTTTGTTTTCTTTTTTTTTCTTTTTTTTTTCTTGTGTGAGTAAAGCACAGAGAATTAGAGCTGTAATGTTATGGAGATCTGGGACTTGAAACATCCTCCGCCATCTCCCAAAACGTGTTGTTCAAAGTTATTTTCTTGTCATCTCATTTGAGATAAGAGTGTAGCTCTGCAGTACAGTTTAGCTCTTAAAAAGCTTTTTATAGGGCTGTGCATGTGCATGCACACTAACACACCTGCCGTTTCTTACAGCCTTCAAGCTCAGCAGGTACTGAAAGCTTAATACTGCCTCATAACAGACATGCCCTGTTCCACAGCAGGCCTGGACTTAATATAAAGACACTTGTCAAAAGGGAGGGGGAGAAAGCGTCAGAGATTCCCTCTGACATTAATAAAAAGTGTCTGGCATATGGAGTATGTTATACAAATCAGAATAATGGATTATGCTGGTTCTGGATTAGCCCTGCCTCCCTGTAACTACGAGGCAATGAAGGAACTCAGATGAAGACAGAAAGATGAAAAATGAGTGGTCAGATGTGATTAAGAATTAGATTAATAAAATACTGCCCCTGGTTTTATTGTTTTGCATCACTCTGTTATTGCCAAGCCTGTTAAAGGAGTAAACACATTCACTCATGTTTTAATAGAGCAAAAAGAAGAAAGGATGATTTACAAATAATGCCTTGGTGAGCTGCTTCCACTTTTTTTTGTTTTGTTTTTGTTTTTTTTCCGGTTACAAAAGACTGGAAGTCTACCAATACAGATGAAGAGATATACTCTGTGCTGAACATAAAGACAGAAGCAGCAGCCTGATTAAGACTAACACAGAGCAAGGTGCTCCTGCCAGCTCGTACCTTGGCGAGAGCTGTTAATCTGTCTGGTAGCAGGGCTGTTGTGGCGGATTGCACCAGCTAGAGAAGACATTGCCGGAATCTTCATTTTCTTCACCTGCTCCAAGTGCTGGATTCAGGTGGCCTTTTGCCAGGTTTATTAAACACAGCTAGAGGAGCTTTGCCTAAAAAAACCTGAGTTAACTACATTGCAGTGGAATGGGAACACCACGCTCCGTTTCCCAATTACATCTTGCATTCAGGCTTATAGGACGTCTCTGTCAGAAAAAAGAATGCACACGTAATAGCGCCTGGAGCTGTTATGTGGTAATATATCTTAACAGAAGGGAGAAGGGGAGAAGCTGTTTAATGCTGTATAAGTGGTACAAGTACTGTATTTGGATGCATGGAGGTGTAAGGTGATGGTAGCACTTCAATTCACTATAATATATGGAAATGTATTCTTCTGCGCATCTCCCGAAAATACCAGCAGTGTCGAAGTCTCTCTATCCTTTTGCTTTGGTTTGGTGTGTCCTGCATGAGCTCAGGATCAGATTCAGTTTTCCTTTCAGTCTCAGATTCAGCTTCCCTGTGCCCCTAATTAGGATTAAGTGGTTCAGAAAATCAATGCATGACCTCCAGATTCATGTTACTGTCTTTAAACCATTGGACATACGTGTCCATACACTACTTATTTGGTGTGATAACCACTTGAATTCTAACACCACTCAAATGCTTTTTAAGACAACTCTGGATTTTACACACTTTCGGCATGCTGTTTGACGGTCAATAAAAAATAAATAAATTTGTTGTTAGAAGGATGACCTGCGATGGCCTGGCAAGCTGTCCAGGGTGTGCCTCGCCCTTGCCCAGAGTCGGCTGAGATGTTCGCCAGCCTCCCCGCGACCCTAATTAGGAATAAGCGTCTTAGAAAATGAATGAATGAATGTTTGAAGGGTGTTCATTCCTCATCCCTTTATACCAAGGAATATGGAGGGACCATTCTGGCATGCATAGACCTCATGCACATCTGTCAAAAATATCACCTTATCTCATTTTTTCAGTTTTTGTGGGTTAGACCATTGTGGCTCTCAGTCCTTCATATAAACGTATACACAAATTTAATTGTTTCCACTAAGGTCAGCTGATAATATTCTCTGTGAAGTGGGTCAACGAATGCTGATGAGTGTAGTGAATTTTGAGTTTCATCAGGGTACGTAAAGGATTGCAAAATCATTCGCACATGGTTGTAAGACGTGTCACGAAAGTTATTTTTGGTTTGCCAAGTAGTGAACACACCATTGCAAATGGTGTGCTCACCTTTTTTTATAGTATTGGGTTCATCAGGAGAGTTAAGGGAGGCTCCAGGATTCGACTGACACTCTCCTGTTATTTTACAAGGAGTTGGCAAAAGGTCCCAAACATTCCCGAACAGTGGGAATAGAGAGGCAAATAGTTGCTAATCATCACAAGTACTTTCGCTAACATTTGTTAACAGACGCTAATACTCGCCAACTCTGTTTCACCAACACTTTCACAAAGATTTGCGCAAATGTTGCTAATTGCCGCTAAATGTCGCTAATGACCGAGGCGAACACTGACTTTTCTGATGAACGTTGACGAATCCAAAAATCGCAGTGTGCATCAGCATTCAACACTTTGAGAGATACAGACTTGAAGTGACGTGCAGTAATTAATTCAGATACTATACTGCTGTATAGCACATTGTGACAAATTAATTAATCCATTAATTGTGTCAGAGAACAGCTCCCATCGGCTCTAAATGAAAGTCAAGTTTTAATCCACAGAGAGAATTCTACGCTTAGGTTCTTCATCGAGTGCTTTGAATCTCGTGCATTCAAATTCCTGTGTGTCATTAGTGGCTGAAATGATTTCACCACAAGATCACTCGCAAGCAAATTACTGGAAGTCAGGCTGACAAACTTTCCAGCTGCATGCGCTGCTGCACTCACAAAATACTTTCCCATCTCTACAATCCCTTCAAGGGAACTGCCAACGTTTGCAGTCTGGAAGTTGTCATTTTTGAGCGGAACAAAGATAACAGCACGTAGATTGATAAAAAATTAATTCGCAGATGTAAGCTTTTCATGTGGGCATGTGGAGAGAGAATGGGTGCAGATGGAGTGGGAGCGTGCGTGAGACGATGAGCATGATGAGCAGGGAGAAAAGCATAGCAATGAGTGCATGCGAGAGATAGTAGAGAAATAAAGACAGAAGGTTGGCGAGCAGTAGCCTAAAACAGAGAGAGAGAGAGAGAGAGAAGAACCTACTCTGAGTGATACTTCTCACAGAAATACTTCATTCAGGCTTCCCCTCAAACATAGTTCCAGATGCTAATGAGCTCCGTCCCGCTGCGTACATGAGGGAGTTAGGAGCCGCCCTGCACTCTGGCGCTCCACTACTAATTGGAAGGCTAAATCATCATGTCAGCTGTCAGTCATAGGCAAGGATGACACAGCCAGGTACTTGAGATGACCAGCTAAGGGAGATAGGCTCCTGCTATAGCAAAGAGATTGCACAGAGTCCAGCTCAGATTGAGCCGGGGCTTTGAGAGTTCACTGCTTCTCAGTTGCCAGTAATGGATAGATGAGGGGTTGAGGGGCTGGGCAGACTGACACGGTCTGCTCATTAAATCTGCGCTCTGGCATAGGGACCGAAGCTTGCTCTACTCCCATATGCTGTAGATCCGGGGTTTTGCCATCCTGCCTCATTTATACACGTGATTCAACGACACCCTTACACCCTGTATTCTGAGAAGCGATAACATATTGGAGGGTTACATGCAGACCTTTTGTTGATTAGCGATTTATAATGTCATGTGAAGGTTCACTTCGAGTCAGATATTAATTAGATAGAATTAGAGGCTCTAATTAGGAGATTAGTTCAATTATAATGGATATTTCCATCCCTAGCAGCTACAGTCACGTTGTATAGGGATTTGATCACCTGATATTTGCTGAATTCTACCTCTGTGTGTGTGTGTGTGTGTGTGTGTGTGTGTGTGTGTGTGTGTGTGTTTTACAGGGAGATTACTGCACTCACACATGTCCTCCTGGATTTTATGGAACTAACTGCTCATATGTCTGTCACTGCCAAAATGACGCCTCCTGTTCTCCCATTGATGGCTCCTGCGTTTGCAATGAGGGTACCATCTCTCTTACACGCTCTCTTTTTAAGTCGTCTTCTCCATTTTAGTCTCTCTGACACACAGATAAATTATGGATATTTACATAGGCTCAAACAAGGTTGCAGCATGAACAGCACACAACAAATCAATTTGTTGTTTAATCAGAATCGTTAGAATTGATTTACCATTGCTCACTTAGTTCTTGCATCCCTTTAAGACATACATTGATGAATTCTTCTCCTAGATTTGTAAATACTGCATTATTGACCTGCTCGATGTAATCTCTTTACCACTAGATAATGCAGGATTTAGAATTCAAAACTCAAAACATGTGAACTTCTTTCTTGCTTTTTCTTCTTTTCTTCAGTGCATTGCTGTTACAAAAATGCTGTTTTTCTTAAAAGAATAATCATAAAAAATATCCACAAAACCTAGAGGAAGATGCCTAAAATGAACTGAATTATTTACAGACCTCTGTAATGCAACACCAGCATGACCTAAACTGCACCCGAGATCATGAAACGAGTCATGAGGGCAGTATGTGCGCAGTCGAGTGCGATTGTTTGTATACCTTCATGGTAAAATGAAAAGAACACTGTACTCTATCACAAAAAAGTGTTTTACATTTCAGCTATTCATCCTAAACCATTAAAAATGGCCAAATAATACATATTAATATATTAATAGGGAGGGTGTGTGTGTGTGTGTGTGTGTGTGTGTGTGTGTGTGTTTGAGAGAGAGAGAAGGAGAAGTGAAGTGAACCATGTGATATGTAGGAGTACGGTAATATGGAACGAAATCACATGGAAGTACTTTTTACTGAAATAAAATACAAATAACCACAATTTAAAATTAATTAATTTTAGGTTAAATCCTTATTTCTTCCTAAATCAGTGACGGAACCTTTTTTGGCAGCGAAGAAACACATGCATAACCCGTCCTTTCAAAGTTGAAAGAGTCTGACCACCAAGCCTGAATGTCAGGAGGATAGACTATTATTGGCAAACAAGGAGTTTCTTAATGTTTCTACTGAGATTTTTTTAGGGAAAACTTCAGTGCAATAATTAAGAAACGCATTAAATTAAAAACCTTCCAAGGACCTTTTGAAGAGCTCGGCTTTTAGGCACTGCCTAAATTAATATATTAATATTGTTCTATTTTCGGGTGGCACAGTGGTTCAGTGGTTAGCACGTCTGCCTCACAGCAAGAAGGCTCGGGTCTGATTCCCGGGCTCGGACACCCTAAATAGCTCACCAGACCATTGCAAGGCCAATATTTATACACACAGGCATTCACACGCATACACATCCAGGTTAAATTTGGAACAGCCAATTATGCCAATTATAGCCAATAATGTGAATATCTTTGGACTTTGGGAGGAAACTGGACTACGCAGAGAAAACCCACACAAGCATGGGGAGATTTAACCTCTGGGACTCACACCCAGGACTTTCTTGTTGTGAGGCAGACACACTAACCACCACTCCACTGTTCCACCAGGTATATCTTTTTTTTTTTTGCTGTTTTATTTCGCACAGCAATAAAGTTGTACCATTATAAATTGATTATTTTTTTAATTCTTCCATTAAAACGTGAGAGATGTCTCATTTGTGTGTGGCATCTGGCTGATTGTGCTTAGAGAAGCCACTCATGGTGCATAAACATAGGCTAAGCACCACTAGGAAATGCAGCAGCAGAGTTGCAGATCGAGTCCCGTCAAGCTGGGAGCAGGCTCATTACAGCCGCCACCTTTAATCTACATCCCATTCATAATTCACTAGCCTGTTAAGAGCCAGTGTTCTCTATGGCGTTCATTCTCTTCATTTCTCTCACTAACTCTTTCCCTAACTATCTAATGTCTAGCCTAAAGCCATGCAAACATTCTGTTCATTGACCTCAGTGCAGTGCAGGTATCAGGAGGCTTAGATCTTCCAACTCCTCATCTGATTTGACCTCGCTTCCCTTTTCTACCTCCCTGAGCAACACCTATTGATTGCATTTAATTATAGACTGGAGTAAAGTTAGTCAGATAGTGCAGTCTGTTGTGAATGTTGTGGGTTACCAGTACTCTGAACTCACTGCCTCTGGTTAGATACATTAAAGTTGATAACAAGTGAGTAAATGAGTGGATCGATTAACAGGCTTCCTATCATTATCTCATTCTCTCTCTCTCACTTTCTCTCTCACTCTCTCTCTCACTCACTCTCACTCTCTCTCTCACCCGCACTCTCTCTCTCTCACTTTCTCTCTCACCCTCTCTCTCACCCTCTCACCCACTCTCTCTCACCCACTCTCCCTCACCCACTCTCCCTCACCCACTCTCTCTCTCACTCTCACTCTCTCTCTCTCTCTCACTCACTCACTCTCTCTCTCACTCACTCTCTCTCTCTCTCTCACTCTCTCTCTCTCTCTCTCTCTCTCTCTCTCTCTCTCTCTCTATCTCTCTCTCTCTCTCTCTCTCTCTCTCTCTCTC
>JAQNCB010000004.1:30447851-30459211 GCA_030068295.1 Euristhmus nudiceps | reverse complement strand
CCTCAGGGGTCGCCACAGCGAATCATCTGTTTCCATCCATTCCTGTCCTCCGCATCCTCTTGTCTCACACCAACTAAGTTCATATATGACTTAGTAAAAACAGAGAGATCCAGAATCTTTAATTAGTGCCCTCTACTTCCTCATACATTACAGGAAGATTCTCAAAGCTGTTCTCTCGAGAAAAGGCTGCAACTGGTAAAGCTGAGACGTCAATAAATTTGGAAAGTTGTGTTTTTGGAGGGTTTGCCCATTTTTTTATAGGGTTGGAGCCATCAATAGGGATAAGGGTGGTTCAGTTCTAAGATTTGACTGACATTCGCCTGGTATTTTACTAGGAGTTGCCAAAAGGTCCCAAACGACCCAAAACAGTGTTAAATAGTTGGTAATTGTCAAAAACGCTGTCACTAACATTTGCTAACAGTCTTTCACAAACGATAATGATAATGTTGCTCATGACAGAAGCGAAACCTGCTTTTCAGAAACATTCATCAGAAAGGTTGCCGAATCTAAAAACACTACATTTATCAGCAATCACTCTCCCATGAGATAGTAACTTTAAAATCATGTATTGCTTTTTTATTTTGATTATCACATGCACTGACTCTGAAATAGCCAAAATAGCTGATCTTATGTATCTACCGCACTTTGTTTTATTGATACAATATCTGAAAGCGATGTTAAGGACCATAACCTAAGAGAAGGTCATAAAGGAGTGTTATTTGACTCCTCGGTGGTGTTATGTACTGCTTAACCCTGAGTCGTGGCTTGCAGGTATACTTATTTCTCTCAATTTTTTTTATGACAGGCATATCTCTCATTTTATGCACAAAGTTCCTTTCCCATCGTCTCAGAGACCACGCATTCTAGTCCAGGTAAAATTGAACACACTGCTTAGCTTTATACTGGATAATTACATTTCTGCAGGAGTGGTGGTTAATCAGGTTTTTACAGGGTTTGAACAGGGTGTTCTTTTTATTTCACAGCTATCGCCACATGATAGCCTCATGCTGAGCCAGCCTGTCTCTTCTCCTCTGCCTCTGAGGTAGGTCACATGTCTGATGTCTGATAGAAATCAAAATTACTTTTATTAATCAGATCAACATTTAAGAGGCATAAAGACCATACAACATACAAGTACCGGTAGTTTCAGGATGGGGCGGCACGGCAGCTTAGTGGTTAGCATGTCTAAGGCACTCGGCTCGGCAAGAACGTTTCTGAGTGGGCTTTGCATGTTCTGCCTGTGCCTTGCCTGGGTTTCCTCTGTGTGCCCTGGTTTCCTCCCACAGCCCAAAGACATGCACATTGGGCTAAATGGCTGTTTCAGATTGCCCCTAGGTATGAGTGTGACTGTGAGTGGGTGTGTTGGCCCTATGATGGACTGGGGAGCTGTTTATAGTGCACCATGCCTTTGCGCAGAGTCGGATGAGATAGGCTCCAACCTCCCCAAAACCCTAGTAGGATTAAGCCGCTCGTGTTTCGTGTTGCAAATGAATGGCTGAATGGATGGGTAGTTCCAGGAGTCTCAATCAGTTGCATGTTCTGTGTATAAATTATTCTCAAATTACATCATATCAGGTATGAGATCACTACATTTAATTAACAAAATCAGCTGAAACATCGGAATAACATCGGAATATAATCGGCTCAGATCGGAATCATAATCGCTATCATTTGAGCGCACTTTTACGGTACATTGCTATGTTAGTTAGTGTAGCTCTTTCCAGTGCTTGCTCTGTCTATGGCTGTCTGAATTTATAGGCTAATTAAAGTCTCACATCCTCAGATACTGAATATTTTAAGGTACTTAAAATTCAATGGTAATATTTAAAAGAACTTGGGAGGCAGCTGCTGATATGTGCATGAAACACTTACTCATTCAAGTTCAATGCAAGGTCATGCATGATTTAAAAGCCCCATCATATTTTCTAACACAGAGTGTGTAGGTGTGCTGCTTTCACATGTTTTTTTTCTCACAGTGGTGGCAGTCTCTCCACACTGCTACTAAACCTGGGACCAAAAAACGCAGTGACTTTGCTGGTTCTGGCTGTGACCGAACATAAGATTCTGGTGCATTCCCTGCGGCCGGCTGTGCTGACCAGCGTTACCGAGGCCCTGGTGTCAGTGAGTGCTGCCTGCAAGACTTTTACATTTTAAATAGTGATTGGAGTTTTACCTGGACATATACGTAGCTGATACTGAGTGTGTTCGCTGTTGAGCTCATAATCGAGTACTGAATTGTGTTGTCTACAGATGATCTTTCCTTTCCACTGGCCATGCCCATACATTCCCCTGTGCCCGTTGGCGCTGGCCGATGTTCTCAGTGCCCCATGCCCCTTCATAGTGGGTGTGGACTCACGTTATTTTGACCTGTATGAGCCACCGACTGACATTAGCTGCGTGGACCTGGACACCAACACCATCTTGCAGTGAGTGACCTTTTCAGCACATGCATACCTCCGAACTCCTCAGAGAGTTTTTTTTTCAGGGTGACCGGTGAAGCTCATTTTGACCTCTTAAACTCTTCCCTCTTTATTTGCTGGCTTTCATTTACGACAAGGATTTCTTCAGGAGATTTTTAATAATGATAATGCCAGAAGTTATGTTGATCCTGTTGGTCGTTACATTAAAGTTGTATGAGTAAAAGATAAGACATCCAGGCGCACATCTGGTAAACACATGCTTATGTTCATCAGCCAGGCGCCGTATGCTGAAGCGTTGTCGTCAGATATAGTGTTCAACTCTGCTGACTGTGGACTTGGCTCGATCTTGTGTTTTCTGCACCGCTTTCCTGTTTTTCGCTTCCTTATTAATAAATTTGTATGTTTGTGCTTTCAGCAAAGAAGACCGTCGAGCTCTGACATGGAAGATCCTGCCAAGAAAAGCCTGCAAACGTCTCATAAACACCCTCAGCAACCTCCATCAGCAGCTGGTGCAGGGTGAGTTTGAAGATAGTATGGTGTCAGGACAGTGGAGCGGTTTTCTGTCTTTTCTGAGTCAGTAGTCAAGGACACAATTTCATGCAATTCACTGCACTATAAAGGCCTGTCTGCGTGGATGTAAGAGCTTATTCCATGTACTGCTTCAAGTCTCAATGAATCAGTTTTATGACTCAGACAGCTTTGTATTAATGCTTGACAGAAGAAAATAAGGTAACAGTAGTGAGCCTTGAGATGCTTTGAGTTTTATCATTGATCGTGCTGGTGAGGTGAATAAATGTCAGCTATGTACAGAACATTATGTACACGAGTATAAAGATAAACAGGTAAGTAAAAGATAAACTCAATGTAATAATCTTAAAGATTACAGTAAAACAACTAATCTTTGTATGTTTATGATGTCATCTGATGGTTTGGTTTTAAAACGAATTGGCTGTAGTGCTGGAAAAGCTCTAAAGCCTGTATCTCACAGTGCGGCGAATGCTGTTGAAGGTTGCAATTTTTTTTTATGGAAATCAGGGTTCACCTCTTAGCCACATTTAGCAACAATTTCATTCATGGCAATTCAAAAACATTCATGCAAACAACTGCGGAAAAATTTGTGAAGACAATTACGTGAGCATTAGCGACTGTTAACAAATGTTAGCAACAGTGCATGTGATGATTAGCAACTATTGCCACTCTTTTACTGCTGTTTGGGAATGTTTGGGACATTTTGCCAACTCCTGGTAAAATATAAGGTGAATATCTGTCGAAGGTTGGGGGTTCAAATCCAAGATTCGACTGATATTCACCTGGTATTTTACCAAGGAAAGAAGAGGAAGAAAAAGAATGATTGATGGACCCAATTAAAAGGTGAGGCAACCCTAAAAACTGTTAGAAAACTGTTTATAACCTTTTATGAACCCTGATGAAATTCAAAATTTGCTACGCCTGTCAGCATACACCGCGCGGTGTGATACTAGCTTAGAAGTAAATTATGTTTTTATGTGGTGTTCAAGGCTGCCATGTCATCATCAGAGCAAATCTTCGAACATTATCACTAAATAGGAAAGCATATCTCCAGCTCAGATAGAAATGGAGTCAGTTTGACCTTTCTTATGTAAGCTGTTTACGTTTCCTGCAGACTATTTGCTTAGTCGTGAGGAAGGCCAGATAGATGCGGTCATGAGCGAGCGTGATCCTGGCAGCGGTGGGAAGAGTCTGCAGTCGCTGGAGTTAGAGATTCAAGAAGCCTTCTTACGCTTCATGGCAGCCATCTTAAAAGGTTATCGATCCTACTTGCTTCCCATTACCCAGGCTCCCTCAGAAAAAGCCA
This sequence comes from Euristhmus nudiceps, assembly GCA_030068295.1. Lineage (NCBI taxonomy): Eukaryota > Metazoa > Chordata > Actinopteri > Siluriformes > Plotosidae > Euristhmus > Euristhmus nudiceps. The sequence continues at coordinate 30,454,957 of JAQNCB010000004.1, read as the reverse complement.
CTGATGCCAGTTCTCTCTTTGATCTCCAAGGTAGGCTTCTCGTCCAACTGTTTAATTAGATTTAGTCTAATTCACCACACTGCTGATCAGATTTGGTATGATAACAGAGGTGCTGCTGTTTGAAATGAAAAAAAAAAACATACAGGCAGCTACAATAGTCTCAACCCTGAGGAAATGTTAGTGTTGGAAAACAATGTAATCTTAATCCAAATTTTTGTTTATTGCTGGAAAAGCCCAGTGGAATTTATTAAGAGAACTATTGAGCTCTGCAGCTGGGATGGAATGTTAAAATCTGGAACAAGTCAAGCCTAAAACAAGACTGTTAATTACTATGTATAATGTTTATCCACCCATAGTACGGAAAGGGAAATTTAATTTATTTATTTATTTTTCTAAACAGTGGATCTATATCAGGGATGCCTAATCCTGTTCCTGGTGATCGTCCTTCTCGAAGACGTTCTCTCTATCCCTAATTATTGCCCACTTGACCATCCAATCATCTAATCAAGACTTAAGACTTGGAAATGAAGACTTAAAGCGATGACTGGATTGGTCAGATGGGCTCCATTAGGGTTGGAGTTAAAATCCTTATAAAGGGAGATCACCAGGAACAGGATTAGGCACCCCGATCTACATAAATCTATGTAAGGTTTGTAATTAAATGCAGGTTGTCCAGTAAGAAGACAACAATCAATGGCACACATGAAGACTTCTTGACCATCTTGGTCTCCATTCCATTTTTAAAGGATTTAAGAACTACAGTAGAGTAAAACTCCTAGAAATTATGGATTGTTTATATATGTGAACTGTGTAATATGATATGTATCACTTACGGTATTTATTTTTTGATTAACTGTACTATCGATAGAAATTAGGCTCTGCATTAAACCCAACCAAATTAAGCAAACACACATAAGCAATGAGCACAAACACTTACTCGGAGCAGTGGGCAGCAACACTGTAGCACCCAGAAAGCAGCTAGGGGTTAGATGCTCAGGGAGGAAAGGCAAGGTGCTGCTCATTTTCCCTGCATATTCAGGAACCAAACTAGCAACCTTTCGGTCCCATACCCACTTTTTTATCCATTAAGCCATGTCTGCCTCAGCAACACACTATTTGGACTCGTATTCCATCAAGATCCATCGAGAGGATCCTCAGACATGGACTAGACCTTGTTGTGTAGACTTATACACTCATCTCTCACGCACTCATTTGCCAAGCTGCTTAATCCTACCATGGAGGTTGGAGCCGATCACAGCCAACACTTGAAGGCAGGATTCATCTTGAACAGCTTGCCAGAGTGTTGCAGGGCCAACACACACAACCACTCCCACTCACACCTAAGGGCAAAATGGAACAGCCGATTAGACTAATGTGCATGTCTTTGGACTGTGGGAGGAAACTGCAGTACCCAGAGGAAACCCACAGAAGCACATGCAAATGCAAATTCCACCACACAGAAAAGCCCGAGATGATCCACACAGAAACACTTGAGCCTGGAAATTGAACCCAGGACCTTTGTGCTGTGAGGCAGACATGCTAACCCCAGTCACATTGCTGCATATAGATATACTGTAATGTTAATATTTGCTATAAGAACACAATATATATATATATATATATATATATAAAACTATAAAATCAACTGTTTCCTGCAAAATGCCATCAGCAATGACAAAAGAACTAAGGATTCTTATTCTTACAGGATTCTTGAAGAGCCGTGATCGCTCACATCAGAAATTTTATTCCCTCATGACCAAGACCCAGATGTTCATCCGTTTTATTGAGGAGTGCTCTTTTGTCAGCGATAAGGATGCAAGCTTGGCCTTTTTTGATGACTGTGTAGATAAGGTATACTTTTTTTTAATCTGAATTTTCTCTCACTCATTTGCCAAACCGCTTAATCCTATTAGGGCTGCCAATAGGCCGTACCTATTTCAGCTGATACTGGGTGAAGGCAGGGTGCTCCATGACCAACTCTCCAGTCCATCACAGGGCAGCATGCACTGCACACATACAAACGTATTCACACGCACGCACACTCACACTTGGGGGCAATTTGGAACAGCCAGTTAGCGTAATTTGCATGTCTTTGGACCGTGGGAGGAAACCCATACAAGCATAGTGTCGGAGAGGAGAGTGTTGACCAAAATAGCGACAATATTGAACAATACCTCCCACCCGCTTCACAACATGCTGATCAGTCACAGTAACACGGTCAATGAGAGACTGATACCACCTAAATATTCTACTGAACGACACAGGAAATCATTCCTACCTGCAGCCATTAAACTGTACAACTCCTCCATATAGCAACAACATCCACGGTTATACATTTACATTCTACTGTTTATCATATTGATACTACTGTACATATCACTCACTGACACCATTCATTCTGTATCTGTTTATATAGATATTAGTAACTTCCAAATTCAGACTTGCATATCACTGTCTTAAATTTTCTTTATTGAGACTTTCTGTTCATCTCACTCCTACTTGAATGGAGCTACTGTGTGCACACAATTTCCTCCGGGCTTAATAAAGTATTCTGATTCTAGTTCTGATGAAGAGAGAGTATGCAAACACTACAAAGATACGCCCAAGCTGAGCCCAGGGCTCAAACCCAGGACCTTCCTGTTGTGAGGCAGTTGTGCTAATCACAACACAACCGTGCCGCCCAATATGAGCATCATGGCAATTAATTAAGGGATCTTGTGTATAATAATAGGTCTTTCTGGAATCTCATAGCGACACCCATTCATGATCCACACAGAAACACTTGAGCCTGGGAGTCAAACCCAGGATGTTTGTGCTGTGAGGTGAATGTGCTAGCCACTACGCCACCATACCGCTCTGAAGTTACTATTATTATTATTTCTTTAATGTTAGTGTTAAGATTCCAAAAACTTCTTCATGTGATGTTGGGAAATTTGGATTAGCTTACATTTTAGCCAGCACGATGTTTACTTTAATAAAGTGTTTAAAGAGTATTTTAGATCAAATTCCATGCAATTACGCATAGTGAAGAATGGAAAAAAATTTAACTCAATGACAATGATTTGTGAGAACAATAAGTTTCTAAGCTCCTTGGGAATTATTCCAAATCGAGCATTCAGAGCAACACTGTTACACACATGCTTTTGCTTCCTTCTGTAATCAGTCTGCCTATTCCTCTGTGCCTTTCTTTCTCTTTCTTTCTCTTTCTCTCTCTCTCTCTCTCTCTCTTTTATCTGATGCCTGCATTTTATTGCTTGCATGGAAAGCTCTTTGGCACAGAAAAGGGAGGAAAGGTAAGAAGGTAGCTTTTGTAGTCTTTCAAGAAGAATAAAAAAGTTGTGTTTTTTTTGTTTGTTTACAAGAATATTGCACTAAATGTGTAATATCATATAATGTGTAAATAAATATGTTCATCTATAGGGAGTCTTTTTTAGTCTGTGCATGTTGTCGTGTCTGATTTTCTGCTAATGGCATGTGTTAGTGTGCAATACATAACAGATGCGCTCCTGCATTACTGCCAAAGCACTCCGAATTGGCCAGGACACACCTCATATTCTCTGTTGTCTCCACCCAGTGCTCCTGAACCCAGCTACATGTAGACGTTAAATGACGCGTTGTATATTACTAAAGTTTCTCTCATTTAAAAATATTTTCAAGGTTTCATAATCTCTGTTTTAATAGTTATTTAAAGCGCTAAACAAGTTTATTTCACACTCTCAACAAAACATTAGTTGTTATTCTCCCGTTCTCTATAATCCAATATATAGCTGGTAGTGGTGCCGCTCCAGATCACACTGTTCGTTAGAACCATAAAAAAGTGGGATTCATTGCCTGTCATGTCTCGTCCTTCGCCATTTAAAGCCTGCCAAGGACAGTGCTTAAGCGGTGCACTGATAATGCAAGGGACCGTGTGAGCTGATTTTCAAGTGGGCTGAATGTGGCTTGAGAACACTGGGGTTTGCACAAAGAACGGAATGCTAGCAGAACACGATTTAAAGCGACTCAAATGATGAATATGCTTTCCTACAGGGGTCTCACGCAACCCAAAACATTAAATATTTTCAAACCACCACCATGATGCTTTCTAAGAGAGTTAGAAGATCAAAAATAATCTCAGTCCTGCAGGTGTAGTCAGTTCATTTTGATTTTGATGTACTATACTTATCCCACAAAGGAAATTTGGCTCTGCATTAAATCCATCTAAAGTTATTTTACTCGCACACACATATACACTAAGCACACACACTCGGAGCAGTGGGAAGCCACACTGTGGTGCCCGGAGAGCTGTTAGAGGTTCGGTGCCTTGCTTTGGGGCACTTCAGCCGTGAAGGTGGAGGAAGGGGAAGGTGCTGCTTAGTCCCTCGCCTCTGCAATTTGCCTGCTGTTTTGGGAATCGAACCCGTGACCATTCTGTCCCAAACCTGCTTCTGAAACCATTAGGCCATGGCTGCCCCCAACAGTTTTATTGGGCGTCAGCTCTTCCTGCCAGTAAACTCTTCTTACTGTCGTTTGATTTCTATTGAATCCTGAGTAGCTGATTTTTCGTGCACTAATTGACTAAATAAATGCTTCAGCCCCCTTTCTGTGGGTGTTGTTCCTGGATGGATGTAGGTCAGTTCTTTACGTGTGGTGGGTTTTGTATGTTCATTCAGACAGAGTAGTCTGAAACCTAAATGTGCCATGACACTTCCGAGCGACTGGTTCGTCTGGTGCCAGTGAACGGCACAATAATGTGTCTGCACCCCGTGAGACAGTTTTTAGTCCAGGTCACTGCACTCAAGGTCTGTGATGTGTGTGTGTGTGTGTGTGTGTGTGTGTGTGTGTGTGTGTGTGTGTGCGCGCAGCAGATGGTAGACACTAGGAGGAGTCGGGCTTCTTGGCGCAATTATCCAGTTTATTGTGATGAAATTAGCCATTTTTAAAGATGATCGTGTTTCTTATTCAGTCTTGTCTGGGATGTTCTCAAATTGCATGAACTCTTCTCCACACCACTTTTAAGCCGTTGTCGGGTTTTTTGTGTGTTTATGGTGAGTTTATTTTGAATGTGCTTTAATTTCAGGTGGACTGCGAGAGGCTGGAAGACACCAGGCTTATTGAGCTGGACAAATCACATCGCAGTGAGCACACAGTGTTTGTCACACCTCCAGAACTTCCTCCTGTGCCTGAAGGAGAGGAGCCCTCCATACTTTATAGGTAACACACACAGTGTGTGTGTGTGTGTGTGTGTGTGTGTGTGTGTGTGTGTGTGTGTGTGTGTGTGTGTGTGAGAGAGAGAAAGAGAGAGAGAGAGAGAAAATACATTCACACCAGTATAAAATGGAGGACTCATGACGAGTTGGCTAACTCTTCTGTTGGCTAACTCTAACTCTCTGCAAAAGAAAAACACTGTGCAATCATCAGTTATTCTCCAGAGACGTAAAGTCCACAGAAAAAATCTCCTAGGATTCCAATGTCTACAAGTCTATTTGCGCAACATCCAGAACTACAGACTCCTAGCAGAGCATGTGATCAGATTTACAGCTTTGGAGATTTTGCTATTAATGATCTGTTTTTCATTCTCTCGGTTTTAAGCTTATGCATATTCAGTCTGGAACATTTTTCATGCACGGTGGCAAATGCCACATGTTTTGCAATTAGTCTGTGTTTGCATGGTGCGTGCGTGCCAAGAATGTGCAGTCAGAATAATTGAAAGCTAAAGCTCTTCTGCACTTCCAATCACATCCACAGCTAAACCTAGCAAACTTATTTTAATCCATGCAGGAATTAAAACACGTGGATGATAGCACTGCAGTATTGATGTGTAATGTATGTGTTGTTTAGCTACAGCGGATTTCCTGTGCTGAATGCTGAACTGTGTGAACCCCAGGAGGGCCTGGACATCCCTGTGGCAACCTCAAACTCCAGACACACAAGCCCAGGGAGCCCAGCCGCCATCTTCCGCCGTTCCAAACAGGTGTGTCCTTTTCTCTGTCTGACTGAAAAGCATAACAAGTGCTACTCCGTTTTAACTTCTATTCCTTTCTTCAGGAGATTAAATCTGCCCAGCGCATGGCCAAGACCTACTCATCCATACCTCACATGTGGTCTAAATGTCTGCTACGCCACTGCCATGGCTTATGGTTTATCTGCCTGCCGGCCTACGTAGCAGCATGCCACTCTAAGGTCCGGGCACTCCGAGCTGCTTACGATGTACTGAGGATGATGCAGGACAAGAAGCTGCAGCCACCTGATGAGGTAGGCACCAAGGATATGCACGATCTTTTCAATAGCAAATGTCTGTGAAGATTCTCAGTCATCCAGGTCATAGTATCCAAGGTGTGTGGTTTCCTTCAGTCAACTGGACTGGACATTTGGTTGAAGACGTTTCGCTACCTATCCAGGGAGCTTAAGGCAACCACACACCTTGGATTCAATCGCAAATCCATGCTTGGGCAAGATTTTTTTGTCATTATTATTTATAAGGGCAATACATATTAATAAACATCACCTCTGTAATGTAAATGTGTCAGGCCTGGTTTACTCACAAGTTTCCCTCTGCTGTCCCTGTAACGGTGATGTATGAGACAGATTGTAAAACAGTACATAAAGTACTGGCCTGTGGTGTAGCGACTAGGGTACTGGGCTTATGATCGAGAGGGTGTGGGCTCGAATCCCCATCATACGCCCACCGTGCTTAAACCTCTCGGCAAAGTCTTAACCGCAAGTGTGCCTCTGTCCTCCCAGCAGTATAAATGGGTACCAGTAAAAATACTGGGAAGGTAACCTGTGATGCACTAGCATCCCATCCAGGAGGAGTTGAACTCCTAGTCGCTTCATGCTACAAAAACCCGTATACAGTGATCCCTCACTTTTCGCGGTTAATGGGGACCGTGACCGTGCACGAACGCTAAATTTCCAAAGGAGGATCGACCCCCCCTGAATGACGTATACATGTATATGTGTATATAATATCAATAATTACATATTCAATGCTATAAATGCTTATAATAACAATTAAACGTTAAAAAATAATGCATAAGCTGAAAATAAAATGGGCAGCGGTGGCCTGGTGGTAAGGTGCTGGATTGCTGATCCCAGGGTTGGGGGTTCAAGCCCCACTGTCAACA
>JAQNCB010000004.1:30331991-30342103 GCA_030068295.1 Euristhmus nudiceps | reverse complement strand
ATTGTTTTAAGTTCTGTGAGCCTTATTCTTTTAAGTGAATGCTGTATGCTGACGTACATTTTCTGAATGGTTTTCTAGCCTTCTGTTAATTTTGCACCTTCTGTTGATTTAAGTTAAGGTTATATGATCATCATCATTCAGCAAACAAAGACCAGGATGCTTTACAATGATCTTATTACTTCCATGATAGCACTGGAACACTGAATCTCATTACTTAGCAATTGGTTCATAGTTATAAAACACATGGGCGTATTATTGGTAGGTGTGGGTGCCCACTGCTCATATAGAGAGAGCAGTTGGGACAGAAAAAGTAAGCAGTACAGCATTTCCTTTTTTTGTTCCTTTTTCCTTTAGCTGTAGGCTAAAACATTGTTCAAACAGTGGATTCATCCACATAAACATTATGTGCAGTATCCTTTTTGCCTATCAAGCAGGACTATGAAGATAATATTTTATAAACAATAAACACAGAAAAAGAGAATTCAGGTTCTTGTGTAAATAACTTGTGATTCTGAGTGATCTCATTGCATGACTAGATAAACAGCACAATGTGGTTCCATTCCATTTTTTTCTGTTGAAAAGGAAGTGTGACATGGACACTTTTAGGCTTTCAGTTCTGCTAAAGTGATGAAAAGTGTGAATGGCAACTACGTTTGACCACTCAGGACCTCTAGAGGTGTTACATGCATTCAGGCATATATTTTTAACTGTCCTCTGTTGTGTTGTGCACAAACAGTACATAATGTAAGGGGTGGGGGCGAGAGTGGTGGTGGGTGGGTGGGTGGGTGGGTTGTTGGTGAATTTGACTCTGCTGTTTCCTTTTACTTCCCATTAGACCAAGTTTGTCACATCTGATTTGTTTAGCAAAGCAGGTGTGATGTTGTCATTAGATGAAAGTGCGTGCTGCCTTGTGTATGGTTGCCTTGTCTGAGGCTGCAACTTGTTCTCTTGCCATTGGCTGCTGAGTGTGGGTTTGGGGAAGAAGAAGAAAAAAAACAGATGCTCAGGCACAGAGGGTAGCATTAATCAAGCAGTGGGAGTGACATCACAGGACCAGGGAGAGAATGGAGGAGGTGTAGCTCAAGATGGGAAGCAAGATATGAACTGACTAAGCCCTGGACGGTTTGCTGATGTACACAGTGGATGGAAAAAAGGAGAAGTATATGTTTATGAAGAACGCCCAGTTGTTGAGGTGTCACCGTGGTTGCTTGAACACTTGAACATTTTTTAGTTCTTGTCCTCGCGGTAGTCCCTTGAGGGTGAATAAAGCCCCTTATATCAACAAATCAACCACACCCACCCACCCCCCAACACACACACACACACACACACACACACACACCTGTGCTGTTCCCCAAGGTACAGGTACTACAGATTCGGCTGATGTAACTCTGTAGCTGAATGAACTCATATCAGGAACTGGCATTGGAACAAGCGTACTGTTCTGGTTTCACCATTAAAAACTGCATCAGTGCAATCTCTCATACATCAACGCTGACTGAAAAAATGTCAGGAAACCACCACACAGCACTGTACACCCAGTGATATTTCACTTAAATATTCATTCATTAATTTTGTGAACCACTTAATCCTACTTTGGGTCGTGGGGAGGCTGGCACCCGTCTCACTTAAATATATTTCTACTAATAAATATAATCATTAACGTTAGAGAAATTTTCAAATAAAATACTTAGAGGTTTGAAGATTTTCCTTTGTATGAAAATGAATACGACATATTGCGTTAGTGTAAGTGAGGTTATTTCCATTTCCTGATATCGCATTATTTCCACTCTGTTGTCTCAAGATCTGTTACTCACGTGCTATGTTGATAATGCACTGTACATACCAAGCATTCAAGACTTCAAGCTTGCTATAATTACCGTCTTTACTCTTCACAGCTTCAAAGCTTTTAAAGCTTAGTATACTACAAATTACAACGACTGGAATTTAGGGTCAGTGTGCTTTCTTACAGAGTAAGGAGAATGTTGCACTGTTCACACCTTTGTGCTCCCTCCCATCTGAGTTATTCACATTTTCTAAAAATATAATATTTCCTTTTATCATTTATAGGTATGGGTGACCTCATGAGGGTTTACAAAGCCTGACTAAACACCGTTGACTTTTTTGCAGCCAGAGTTTTAATCTGAATTGAATAATAACTAAATTATATTCTGCAGATGTATCAACATACAGCCATGGAAAAAATTAAGAGACCACCTTTAATGGATATTCCTATTAAAAGTGGTCTCTTAAGTCTTTCCATGGCTGTACATGTAGAGATAAGTGTCACCAATTTTTTCACTTCTGAACTAAAAAGTATTACTTACATACCAAAATATTTAGTCAAGTACTTTTTTATATACAGCATACAGTTTAATCATAGGGATAATTTGAGGGTCTCTTGTTGGCACTTATCACTTGGCTGTGATGTTCTGATGCCATGACAACAAACAGTGTAAGGTAAAAAAAAACAAAAAACCCAGGGGGGGGGGGGGGGGGTGTGTCATGGACGCCAACAGCTTGTCTAGACTACGCAACTGTAATCTCAAAGGACGGACAATTAGGTAGCGATAACACTTCCAATTGAGGCATCGACCACCAAAATGAAAGTATGCATTCGAACCTGCCTTTATCATAACAATATATATATATTATGTTTATATTATATATATATAACACACACACACACACACACACACACACACACACACTGTGTTGAGTTTGCATGTTCTTCCCATGCTTGTGTGGGTTTTATCAGGTAATCTGGCTAATCTGGTTTCCTCCCACATTCCAAAGACATGCACATTCCATTGTGGGATTGATGTAATATATAAAAATAAAAAAATTAAAATCAAAATCAAAATGAGGTTTATTGGGTGAACCAAATTGCCTCTAGGAGTGTGTGTCAGTGGTTGTGTGTCTTCCCTGTGATGGTCTTGTGAGCTGTTCAGCATGTACCCCCCCCCCCCCTCCCCCTTGCTTAGTGTCGGCTGAGCTAGGTGCCAGTCCCCCCAGGATTAAGCTGTTCGGCAAATGAGTAGGTGGTATAGAGATGTGTATTTGTTTAGTTAGTACAGTATATGTCTTATTCGTTACATATGACAGTAGTTATCCTATGATTCTATGACATTATACAGACTTTAGTGTTATTTATAAATAAAATTCGAACTGTTAGATATAACACATGGCTCACCAATTGTGACAGTTTGACAAATCATTTTGACTTCAGGTTTATGGGTTATTTATTGCAATACCAGTTTATGAAAGGAGTGCTCTCTCTCTCTCTCTCTCTCTCTCTCTCTCTCTCTCACACACACACACACACACACGCACACGCACACACAAGCATGTGCACATGCACACACACACACACACACACACACACATTTCTTATTTGCTTTCCCTTATAGGGAAACACCGAGCCTCGCAAGCCTTCTATGTATGGCATAGCAGATGCTTAAGTTGTAGAACCATTCAAATACAGTCGGTGCTGGGATTGCAACAGAGTCTGATATATTATCGATTTCTGGCAACATCTACTTCTTCTGGTCAAACATCAACTATTGTAGGATGTCAGAATCGGACAAACAGATGACAGATTTAGTGAAATTTATTTTGTCAAAATTCTGTTGCACTGGTTTTATTTATTGGAGTACTGTAACCACTTATTTAAAAAATTTATATACCTCAAACTTCTAGCACTGCACTAAATATATTATTAATAACAAGCAGACAAATATTGGCCTTTAAATGCTGATTTAACTGTGCTCAGTGGTGTGTTTTGGAATTGTTATTACCTACATCATATCATTTGGTTTAGGAAATTAAATTAAATCAAATGTGTGAATGAACCATAATTTTAAGTAAGATATACTATACGGACAAAGATTTGTATAAATAAATACATTTCTCTGTAGGAAGGTTCTCCACTAGATTTTGGAATGAAGCTGTGGGGATTTGTGATCATTTACCCACAGAAACATTATATAGGTCAGGCACTGATGTGCCTGACAGGGACACCAGGGGCACTTGGCATTTTAGTTCATCCCAAACATGTCCAGTGGGGTTGAGGTCAGTGCCCTGTGCAAGAGACTCACGTTCTCCCACTCCAGCCTTGGCAAGGCATGCGTTCATGGGGTTCACTGTGTGTGCAGGGTTGGCAGTCATGCTATAATAGGTTTGAGTCTCTTCTTTCTAGTGAAGGGAAATTAGCATGTCTTTTGACTGTGGGAGGAAACTAGAGTACCCAGATGAAACCCACACAAGAAACAGAGAACATGCAAACTATGAGAGAAATGACTGGGACTCGAACACAGAACCTTCTTGCTGTGAGGTGGATGTACACTGGACATGAATTTAGTACCCTTAAATATGCACATCCCTATGTCCTATCTCTTTATGTCCATAAACAGCTTCCTGTTTAAAACAGACAAAGACGAACGTAACCAAATTGCAGGATATAAAATAAATGCATAAAGACCACAATGGAAACAAGCCTTTGGGCTTTATTGTCCTTTTTTATCCTTTTGAGCATTTCATGTTGAATGTTTTTTCGATAAAAGAAAGAAAGAAAGAAAGAAAGAAAGAAAGAAAGAAAGAAAGAAAGAAAGCGAATTAGTGGAATTTGAGTGGTAGGTACATTCATGATCCCAGTTATTCTAAAGGTTAATTCGTAATCTGTTATGAGTTAGTAATTCATAAATATGAGATGCTGAGTCATAATTATGTAGCACTCACTCACTCACTCACTCATTTGCTGAGCCACTTAATCCTTCTAGGTTCGAAGGGAGGCTGGTGCCTCTCTCAACCAACACTGGGTGAGGGCAGGGTACACTCATTCACACTCACACCTAGGGTCAATTTGGAACAGCCAGTTAACCTAATGTGGCATGCCTTTGGACTGTAGTAGGAAACCGGAGTACCCGGAGCAAACCAAGACAAGCACAGAGGGAAAATGCAATCATCACACAAAGAAACCCCCTAATTATGAGTTAGTAAGGCAGAAATATGAGATGCTATGTCATAATTAAGATGTAGCATCTCATAATAATGAATTATTCATTCATTTTCTGAATTGCTTAATCCTGATTAGGGTCACAGGGAGGCTGGCGCCCATCTCAGCCGACTCTGGGCGAGGGCGGGTACACCCTGGACAAATTGCCAGGCCATCACAGGGCCAACACTCACACAACTGTTCACACACACACACACACTCACACCTAATGGAGATTTGGAACAACCAATTAGCCTAATGTGCATGTTTTTGGACTGTAGGAGAAAACTGGAGTACCTGGAGCAAGCCCCAACAAGCAGAGGGAAAATGCAATCACCACACAGAGAAACCTCTTAATTATGAGTTAAGACGGCAGAAATATGAGATGCTAGGTCATAATTAAGATGTAGCATCTCATAATAATGAATTAGCATCTCATAATTATGACATAGTAGCCTATCTCACAATTAAGACTGACTACATCATAATTATGGTATAGTCCCTTATAAATATGATTTAGTACCTCGTGCCAGCCGTGGTATCTCAGATTATGGATGATAAAATGTCTAAAATTTCATCGTCATCATCCTGATCATCTTCATATCACTATAAATAGTGGCGGTGATGGGCTTCTGTGGAAAGGTGATCATGACAGAGCAATAATGCACCTGAAATCCTTTTTGAAAGGTAAATAATGAGGACATTTCTATACCCCACCCTCATGGCAAAAAGTGACAGTTTGGTAACATCTGAAAAACTTTATGTCTGAAAAACTATTTTAAATACTTGCACACACTATTGTGCATAGGTGACGTAGTGGTTGGCACATTTGCCTCACAGCAAGAAGGCCTGGGTTTGATTCCCAGCTGGGGTGTTTCTGTGTGGAGACTGTATGTTCTCCCTGTGCTTGTGTGGTTGCTTCTGGGTACTCCGGTTTCCTCCCACAGTCCAAAAACATGCACAGTAGCTTAATTGGCTGTTCAAAATCTCCCTTAGGTGTGAGTGTTGGCCCTGTGATGGCCTGATGAGCTATCCAGGGTGTACCCCGCCCTCGCCCAGAGTTGGCTGAGATGGCCACCAGCCTCCACGCGACTCTATGAAGGTTCAGAAATTGAATGAATGAATAAATTATAGTGCATTATAAGACAGGCTAATGTTTTACCAAATACTGTAGTACATCGATTAGATTTCTGGTATAAAAATGAATCAGGAAATACTTTGGATGTTTGATGTGACGTATGGGAAATAAATATTTGTCTGACATTTTGGTGTTATTTATGAGCGCGTGAGTGCATTTGTGCGCCAGTCACCTTTAGCTCCACCCTCTTTTTCTGTCATGCTGTAATTGGCTAACCGTGTGCGAACAGCTTACATACTTTTGGACTGACGCCTACAAACTGTCGAGAAAAACAAGACAGTGCTATCTGGTTAGCCTTGCCCATATCTCCATCCCCTGGAGTTGTTCAGACGCTTTCTGTGTGCTGGAGCTTGTGTGGAAAGAAGAAGAAGAAGAAGGAGGATGATTAAGTTTCTCTTTGGGCATGCCTGCTGGAACTGAGGCGGGTGTGTCGGATGAAGTTTGTGTCCTCGGTAAGTTCTTGTTGTCTATGGACACATTAAGAACTATTCCAGGGTTATTTACTAGTATCCTGACATGTTATATTTCTTGTTGAAGTTCTCGATACCGTAGGTGGGTTTGTTTCGAGCAGCTCTTGACTGTTTACTTGGACTTTGAGAGCACGTGAGAGACAGCAAGTTCAACACGTACTGCACGTGAAGGGAAGGCGTTTTAAGGGTGAATATTAAGGTCAGTTTATTAACGTTACCATTTGTTTTTAGGGCTTTAAAGAAAAAGATTAGTGTCATTTTGGATGCCGCTGACGCTGCACTTTTTTGTGCAGAGAATCCTCAACGCGGCTGGTAAATGTTGACGGAAGTTTTCCTCAGTGACTTGACAATAAAGATGGGCTCGTGGGCTCATGCTTTTGCGCGTGTTAGAGGCATTGTCAGTGCGCGTGCACGCAGATTGTGCGTAAAACTTTATAACCAGTCTGTTCCCTTTTTGTTTAATATCGTACGCGCCAGGTGGGAGTAGATTTGTGCTTCGTCTTTTACAGTTGCCAGTATAGCTCTTGTTTTCATCAGGATTCTCCGGAATATCTCTGTCTCTCTCTCCCTCTCTCTCGTTCCCAGGAGCCTCTTCCCCACTGACACCGTGTCCCAACCGCCCTCCTACTGGATATGAAGCGCACTAACTAGATGCCGAGGTCAGACGACACGCGCCCTGGGAGAGAGTACGTCGCTTAGCTCGGTAGTCGGTTGATTTTTTTTTTTTTTAGTTACAACAAATGCAGCGAGTCTTAATGGTGGAGTGGTTTAAGTATCTCCATGTCACTGCAAGAAGGTCCTGGGATCCAGTCCCGGGATCAGTGTGTGTGGAGTTTTGCATGTTGTTCTTGTGCTTGTGTCGGTTTCATCTGGGTACTCTGGTTTCCTCCAACATCCCAAAGACGTGCGCCTTAGGCCAACTGGCTGATTTAAATTGCCTAATGGTGTGCGTGGGAATGATTGATTTGATTGTGGTCTGGTGAGTTGTTCAGGGTGTAAAGTACCTTTACCCAGTGTTGGCTGAGAAAGTCGTCGGTCTCCCTGTGACTCTAGTAGGACTAAGGGGTTTGGCAAGTGAGTGAGTAACTGTACGTTCACCAAATACACTTTTTCTGGCCAATTTTGGAATTGTGTGTATGTATGTGCGCGTTATGATTGAACCGTTATACACAAAACCTATTCCTTTACTGGTTATAATTGTTTTAAAGGTGCTCGTTCTTTAGTGAATAAAAATGTTTTATCTTCCTTTATCAGTAAATTTTAGATGGATATAAAAGTTTCCTGGCGAAACAGCCCCACCTCACGGGCTTCGTATGTCCTACTTCCCTGTTTTACATCTTATTTTGGTTCTGGGTCCATTTACAATAACAAGACCACATGAGCAGGGAGTATCTTGCACATAGACAATAAGCTGACAGTGCAACCCTGATTCATTGAAATTGGACAAGTATGAGATCAAGTCTTGTGAAACAGAAGACGCCATACGATTTAAAGAGAAATAAAAAAAAAATCAGTCTGGTTACTGGTGCAGGTCTTATTAATATTCACCTAGTGGAGAAAGCAAAAGTGGTTTCAGAATGACATCAGGTCTGATTTCCTTTAATTTTCAAGAGAACACTGTATGTCATGTTTATTTAATATGGCCTAGAAAGTGAATGGACGCTCCAATCTTTGAATTAGAATTTGACGTCTTTAGTTGTTAGTAATTATGTATGCATTAAGGGACACGCACACATACTCCAGCACAAACAGTATTATCTAATAAGCAGTTACTTTATGCGTGTTGCCCTGTGATGACCTGGAAAGCTGTTTAGGGCATACCCCTTCTCCTCTCAAAGTTGGCTGAGATGGGCACCAGCCTTCCTGTGACCCTAATGAGGATTAAGCGGTTTAGAAAACGAAGGGATGTGTGGGGTGAAGCATGATTATTCAGATTCAGAGATGCTTATCTGTCAATGCTGAAAGAACTCCCTGTGAGAGCTAATAAAAAGCAGATTCTATAATTGTTTTATTTATTCAAAAATAGTTTTAAACTCCGGAGGAAATGGCATCATAACCTGCCGGAAGTGCCACAAGCTGTTCCCTGTTAGTGCCATTTGTGATCCAGTCTAGAAAAATTCCACAGAAATATGAAACAAAATGTGGAATTTAGCAATTTGATGGTAATTTTTTTTTTTTTCTATTTCCTTTCCAAAAAAGTTTTTCTTCCCCCACACCAAACATTACTCTATTGGCCTCTGGCAATGCGCACGCTTCTAGTTTGAGAGCAGGCAACCATGTCCAAGAGGAGGAACGTAAATGTTGAATAAGAAAGATAAGCTACACTGTACTGACAGCGCTGATGGTGGGGTAACTTTGCACCACACTCTTGGGTGTTGCTACTCAGTCTCCGATATGGCTACAGCAGCATTATTGGTGATATAACAGCTGAGGGCCGCCATGAGTTCATGGGAGCTAATTGGCCGAGATCTCATGGGAGAGAGAGACTGTACTCACGTCCCAGTCACTCGCAGCGATCGGCAGCCAATCATGGGCCGTCTGTGAGCTCATTTGTATGAGCGAGTGGATGGTGCTTTTCCTCCGAATGTATTAGACCACCCCCAAAATGCTCATGTGCTGCAGTTCGAAAAGAGACGGTGGCTAGCATTGCATGTCATGGAGGGGACATGTGCATGTTTTTGCCCCTCACTGGTCAGTGGTGGTTGTGTGATAGGGAAGGCATATCTGACGGGTGAAAATTTGGATACAACTCAATTAGGGAGAAAAAAAAGGGGGGGGATAGCATTATTTATTGGTATAAGCTGGTCGCTTTCCATCAATCAGATACAAGATAATATTTTGACCCGATGATAATTAACTCGGCTTAACCGCAGAGCCTTTGATTGTGTTAAATTAACACAGAAAGTGAGATTTTGTCATTTTCAGTTGTGCAACTGGTATTAATTATACAATTACAATGATGCTTCCTTGTCCATAATTGTGAAACCCTGCTGACTAAAACTGAGAGACAAAGTTTAGGTGCTCCCCTTTCTGAAAGCATGAATATGAACTGGGGTGTGTGCTGGTTCATTACGACCTGATGATGACGACGATGATGATGTGGATCATCTTTCAGATGGTGCAACCCTAAGAGAGCCTGGTGAAACAGGTTTCAGTGACGCTTAGTGTTTCATATTCATACCAGTACTACGGAAGAAGGGTGTTTTCACAAAGTTTCTTAATGATGTTTCTAAATTGTCGGAAGGAATTGGACTAGCTAGGATGACTTGTATACATAATACAGGGATCCCTCACTTATTGCAGTTAATGGGGGGTGGAGACCCCCCGCGATGACCGAAGGCGAAGTTGGATCGACTCCCCCTAACTGACATATGTACATGTATATAATATCAATAAATATATAATCAATGCTATAAATTAGGGCTGCAACTAAATATTTTAATGATCGATTAATTGGTTGATTATATTTTCGATTAATCGATGAATCGGATAGAACACCAGCATTTTATAA
>JAQNCB010000004.1:30306217-30318798 GCA_030068295.1 Euristhmus nudiceps | reverse complement strand
GTGTGTGTTTGTGTGAGTGTTTGTGCTAGTGTGTGTGTGTGTGTGTGTGTGTGTGTGCGCGCGTGTATTTATATGGCTACAAGAGACAGAGATAGAGAGAGAGAGTGAGAGTGAGTGTGTGTGCGTTTGTGTGTGAGAGAGAGAGAGGGAGATGTTTTTCATCAGTCCAGCGGCTATCCTCAGACATTGTAAATAGTTGTGTGATACTTTACTGTATTTGGGTGTGCTGTTTGCTTTTTGGTCGCATTTCAATAAATTATATTAGATAAAAACACTTGTTTTTCTTTTTAGCCGTACAATACAATTAAAGAGACACAAAAACGAAACAAAACATTTATTGGTACGTAGTTCAGATTTTATCTTCAGCTCCCCTGACATCACCGTGCTGGAAGGGAATTGTGCAATTTCGTCATGCAAATGCGCGTGTGCGAACTAGTCCTGACCGGAGTCTTGAAAGCCTCCCGGTTTGTGGCAAGACTAGTCCACGACGGTTCAAAACTAGTTTCCCGACTTGCTAAGACTAGAGTCTTGAAGTCTTGACAAAAAGTCTTGCAAGTGTCAGAGGGCCTAAAGAGATCTACAGGCCAAAGAAAAGATAAAAATACATGCTGAATCTCAGGAAACTCCAATTCCATTTGTCTGATGAGCTACTATGTGGTGTCAGGGGAGTGCTGAACAACAGCTGTGGACCGTGAAGAGGGAAGTTTAGCTCTACTGTATCTGATGTTGAAATCCAAGCAGCTGTCTCCATTGTGGGTGGTGAGATGGTGTAGTGGTGAGC
Organism: Euristhmus nudiceps; assembly: GCA_030068295.1. Taxonomy (NCBI): domain Eukaryota; kingdom Metazoa; phylum Chordata; class Actinopteri; order Siluriformes; family Plotosidae; genus Euristhmus; species Euristhmus nudiceps. Next base: position 30,318,017 of record JAQNCB010000004.1, on the reverse strand, counting down.
ACGTCCGCCTCACAGCAAGAAGGTCCTGGATTCAAGTCCAGAGCCATGTCAAGGGCAATTCTGTGTGAAGTTTGCACATTCTTCCTGTGCACTCATGGGTTTCCAATGGGTGCTCTGGTTTCCTCCCACAGTCCAAAGACATTAGGCTAATTTGCTGTTCCAATTCGCCTTAGGCGTGAGTGTAAATGTGGTTATATGTGTGTTGGCCATGTGATGGACTGGTAAGCTGTTCAGGGTGAATTTTACCTTCACCCAAGTCAGGTTCCTATTCGAATTAAGCGATTTGACAAAAGAATGAATTAATTTCCTTTTTGTATACCAGTATAACAGCTAGAAATGTTGACAAAATGCCAAATCTTGGAATTTCAATTAATCGATTTGTCTCTTTATATATAAAAAACAGAGGTAAACAATTAAATGCACTGTCACCAAATGGCATGTACCTGATCTCACACTAACCTTATTTAAACCTGAACAAGCCACAATGATATCATTATAATTTTGTTCTGTTCCACATAAATGGCATCCAGAATGGCGCAACAGAAAATTGTTTGTCCGTGCATCTGAAAATTGCAAGTTAAAAATCACAGTTCTACCACAGATATGAGTGACTAGGGGTCCAAGGAAGCAAAATTAATTTGTATGGGAAAAATTACATCACTCTGTGAGTGATAGTAACAATTATGGATGTCTTTGAGTATGCAGAACATGGCAAATAGTAATTTCCTTCAAGTGTGTTACAGTACACATTATATAAGCAGTAGATCAAAAACATTTCATCATTAAGCTTTAAATGTGACCAGTACTGAGGCATAGTGGTTAGCAACATCCACCTCACATCGCAGCGTGAAGATCCTGGGTGAGGGCATTTCTGTGTAGAGTTTGCATGGTCTCCCCATGTTTGTATGGTTTTTAGCAGGTACACAGTTTCCTCCCACTGTCCAAAGACATGCATATCTAGCTAACGGGTTTTTTCAGTTTGACCCTAGGGGTAATTGTTAGTGGGAATGATTGGTGTAGCTGTTCATAGTTTTCTCCATCTTTGCCCAGTGTCAGCTAAGAGAGGTTTCATCTTTCCCATGATCCTAATAGTGTTAATATGAAGTTTGACAAACAAGTGAAGTGATTGAGCTTTAAATGTCCAGGAAAAAAAAAAAAGTGTGCACCCTTATTCTTACAACTAGTTGAGAAGTTATCATGTGTTCAAGAATTACCAAACCGGAATGTGGCAAATCATCAGAATGGTTGAAAGTTGTGTTCAGAACAACAAAAGAGGCAGCTGTAGCCTATTGGTTAGAGAAGCAGCTTTGGAACTGAAAGGTTGCTGGTTCAATTCCCAAACCAGCAGGAAAAATGTGCAGTGGTAGGGGAGTGAATAACACCCTCCCTTCCTCCACATAAATGGCTGAAGTGCCCTTGAGCAAGACACCTAACCCCCAACTGCTTACTGGGTGCCCCGATGTGTGTGGCAGGATTAATACAGTATTTATATATATATATCAAAACATGATGCAATCACTTTCCTAGTATGTTTTTGAATTCATAGCACTTTTTTTCCCTAATATAGGGAATACAGGGAGTGTCAGACATGTCAGAGCCAAAGCATGTCAAATATAAATCAAGCTGACAAGGTCAGTGATTAAATGAAAAAAGATCAAAGACCAGCATTACGCTTTATTTTAATAGCAGAAAATGTTTAATTGAAGCATTAAATATCTATAAATTTAAAATGCCTCAAATAATTTGGAAAGAAAGACTGAAAAATCAACCCTTCAGGCAGAATGAATGAATATGATCATAGAAATACTATGAAAAGAATGAGTGAATGGCAAATCTTTTATGACTGCCTGTTCTCAGGAGTCAAATTTAAGATTAAACACAGTGGTAAGCTCAGGTTTTGTAAGCAGTTTGAACTTGGGGGATTTGCATTCCATTTAATTTGATTTGAGTAAGGCAGGTGTCTATGAACTTGTTTTTGACTTTTTATATTTGCAGCTTTGGTTTGTGCAGCAAAAAATATATATAAATATGGGTCTTTGTAGACTCCAAAACTTAATGAAGTGTAAATCTGTAGCGTACTGTTCACGAATAATGAAAACGTGGCACGAAGAGAAAAATTTAAATTAATGCAAAGATGCATGAGAAGGTGGGACATGAATGCAATAGCTTGCCCATTGTTTGCTCTGATTGAAGGATGATTTGTTTTTGATTAGAGGTTTGGGATGTACTGTAGTGTACAATACAATCAGTATCCTGAAGATATCTACCAGTAAATGTTTATGGTAAGCATTAGTGGCGTTCTTAAGCATCTTTCACAACACTCTTTGTGGTGATATGAAAAGGCCTGAGACTGGTTGGTCTGGAAAAGGAGCAGGAGACTAGAAATGAGGTTGGAAAACAAAAAAGTATGGTGAGTGAAAGGAAAGTTGCTGAGGTATACATTTTCACTGGATCAGAGAATGAAAATGGATATGGTTCTTTCGGAGATTTCTAAGTTATCAGTGTATGGAATCCGCCGAAGGGCAAAGAATACTATTTCTTGTTTTGTTTTTTTATCCTTAAAAAAGGTTCTTATAGTATAGCATCAACCATTTGATCATTTTCTTGCAAGCTTTCAATTTCCTGATTTAAAAATGGAAATTCACAGAAAAGTTTCAGCCGCAGTGTAATGGGTTTGTGCAGGCCTCTTCTTTACAGCATCACAAGGAGCCAATCATTTCCCTCCAATGAGGCCACTAAAGTACTTGTTACCATTACAATTCATCTAGTATGGCGCTGTATGACCTCCCTTCACTGGTTTCCTGTAACTGTCTGCATCAGATTTAAAAACTGAGATTTGCTTACAAAGCCAATGGCTCAGTTCCCACCTCCCAGGAGACATTTAACCAACATTGCTCTGCACCATGTTCCTTTCGGCTTATAGCACTTAACCCACCATCCCTCAAGAAGCAATGGTGGCATGCTGTAAACTACCCAATACACTATTTAAATGACAACTGAAAACATTCATTAAACATTTTAATGAGCACTAATGCTAGCTTGTACTAGCATGCACAATGTACAATATAACTCCAAAGCACTTCTGTCAGGTAGTGTGTTAAATGGCATCTATTACAAGCAATCAATGTAAATGTGAATGTAAATGCAGGGGATAAATGGCGTGCTGTGAATAAATGGCTTTTAGTCCATGTAAGCCTGAAATTATTTCACTAATACCAAAGAGAGGAGAGGGTGTGGTAAACAATTACACCGGTATTCAACGGTTTCTGCCAAGTACTAGAAAAGCTCGAGGGGATTTTAATGTTCATTGTCATTTGGAAGTGGTTCTGTGTGTAAAAACAGAAAGAAAATGGGAGAAAAAGTTCAATCCTGGGCACACGTTGTGTTGGTTTTGGAAGGCTGCAAGCTATAATCTCCCAGTGCTTCATCTCGCATCGCAGATTGAGCAAAGCATTAAACACTTGGTTTGTTCAGGGATGGTTCGGCATGGTACAACCTCTCTCCCTACCAATACTGTAACAAAAGAACAAATCTAAGATACACGAAGATGTAGATCACATAAAACATTAGCCCCCAAGCATTTATAATAACAGGACATTTCTTTATCAGATTTACACAGTAAGTGCAATTATTCTTTTTCTTTTGAAAGTTCTTTGTTTAGTCTGTGGTGGGGTGACATCATGGTGGTAATACTGGAGGCTCTGACAGAAGCCCTGTTTTGGATGAATTTTCCCAACCATGACTGCTGGCTACTGGAAAACCCTTAATCAGTTAACTAGGAATTGAATCAGAAAAAGTGCTTTATGGCCCAGGATGCCCTCATGCTTTTGGTCACTTCTGGCTTCCCTTTTAGTTGTGCGGTCATCGCTGGACCATTGATAAGCAAATACACATATTAAGAATTATGTACAGAATAAATAACTCAAGAAGGTTCACTGTTTGGATCCTATTTAATTACCATCATACTTATTATTTCCAGTACAATGCTTGTTACCTGAATCTCCTTTATTTCTGCATGTCTGCTTTCACTGTGTCTGGGTACATATTGGTTCAGTGGGTGGGGGGTTTGTCATTTGTTAGTGCCTACTCTACATTTTCAGTCTTACACCCTGCATTTTGTTTTTCATGATTACATTCTTTGAGGACGATCATGTAGTGATGAGCATATGATCATATTCATTATGACAGTCAGGCTTATTGCGCGAGCAAATATTTTCCAAACATTTTTGCTGAACTTAAAGTTCCATGATCATATAAAGATCACTAGACATAAAGGAATTACATAGATTAAAGAGTACCCCAAAGGGGTTTCCATTTAATCATGAGTAATCTTTGAAACTGTGAGCCAAATTACAACACATGGACAGATACATTGCCAATTTCTCCAATTTCCATTATTTTTCCATAATTTGGAGTTGTTCAACATCCAACAAAACAGGCCTATATGACATCCAAAGCTGTAAGCAAACTTCTAGTGTGCGGATTCCATTCTATTACTGCTCTAATCATAGAGACTATTATTAAACACTTTTTTTCATGGGGAAAAATGTAACATGTAAGTAGGTTGAACCAGACAAACCTGTAACAAAAAGAATTAAAAGAATTCATGAATCATGTTACAGAGTACAATAGATTTCGAAACAACACTTTTTCAACAGTTAAAATTTGTTACTACCATGTTCCAAGCAAACACCAAACAAAATGTTTAATACAGAGTTATAAGAAATTATACTGTAGTTTAAGACAAAAGTAAAGTGTGTGTGAAAACAGACAAAAACAGAACACTTGGATAAGACAGCAAACAGGAGTGAAGGATATCATCAGGGTCATGAAAGACAGCAAGCACAGGTGGGCTGAACACGTTGCTCAATTCATTGACAACCGTTGGACGATCAGAACAACTGAATGGACGCCAAGAGAATGGAGAAGATCATGTGGGCGACCCAAAGCGAGATGGCGTGAGGACCTCACTGAAAGCATAGGGACAACATGGACAACCATCTCAAAAGACAGAGTCCGCTCGATGAAGTCCAGGGAGGGGTTCCTCACTCATGAGTGAATTCACCTTCGATACAGATGCATCATAATGAACTGCAGTTACATAGGCTGTTTAATTGGAGATTGTTCAGCCTGTCAGACAGGCATACAGTACCTGCTTTGAACCTTTTTTTAAATGTGTTGTAGTGTTTCTGAAGTAATTACAACTGGTTCTGCCAGAGTGCAATGTAATTAATCACATATGATTTATCAGAAGGTGTGGGTTGTTTAGCTGCAAGACTCTGACAGTAGTTCCCAATGAAACAAGGCTAGTAGGTGAACACGCTGGTTCTAATAGATTAGCTTTTCTGTAGTAACAGGGATTTGTATGGTAAATATTTCACATAATGCAAAACTAAACAATTTGACTATAGAAAAGTCTTTTACAAAGTAAAACATACAATTTGTGATGTTTCACACTTATGAGAGAGAGAGAGAGAGAGAGAGAAGTGGAACAAAACATTGAGAGCATACAGCGGCATAGACACGTCAAGAAGGTCCTGGGTTTCTCCCTATTCTTCCCTCGGAGTGATCTGGTTTCCTCCCACAGTCCAAAGATGTGCGTGTTCGACGAACTGGCTATTTCAAATTGACCCTAGGTGTGGGAGTATGTGTATGTGAATGCTTGCAACCCTCTCAGGTAAAGGCATACACTGCAGCATACAAACAGAAACGTTCTCACTGAGCCTGGGACTCGAACCCAGAACCTTTTTGCTTTGAGGCAGACGTGTTAACCACTCCATCACTGTGCCGCCCCAATAAGTTATTAAAATTCTATAATCTATCGCTTACATTTTTCATTATTTTCCCATAAAACCATGAGTATTTACTGAATGAGAACATCAAATGGGTGAAATGATGCTTTAGTGAAGGGCTGCTAAATCTAAACCTTTGAAAAAAAAATTTTTTTTTCTGTATTTGTGTATTTTTCTAGGTTTTTATTGAGTACTTTGGTTTCTTTATCCTTTATTTCACTTAATTTATTTTGTTTTCAACCCTTTTATTTTGCAGATTCTACTCCTACAGATGATGCACAAAAGGTACTTCCTCTTTTTATGTTGCTCCACACTGCTTTCTTCTATTTACTCCATTCTCGAAGCTCTGCTTTCATTTCACTTGCCTCTATCTGTGCTTTTGGCTGTGAGCACAGCTTTGAGTTCTCGGTGTAAATGTGGAGAAGGGTGCAAAAAAGACAGGATCCCCCTCGTGCACTGTTGATTGTAGAGCCACCTTCTGTGTAATGTGATCGGATGCTGTGGTGAGCTGTAGGAAGTGATGTGGTTTGGGATCTCTGTTGAACCTGTTGTGCACACATCCCCCTAGCAGAGATGCATCACTGGCATCCGTTGATGAAACACTGCAGGTGTTCACTTGGCCTAGATATTATAGACAGCTTTCCTCCCAGTTTTTATTTTACTTCATACATGAAGGAAATTTTAATAAGACGTTTTCGGCAGATATTTATTCAACATCATCAAATTGTGCTAAAAAAAAAAAAATTTAATAACTTATTTTGGGTAAACTGCAATTCACTCTGACCTGTCTACCTCCTTATTTCTGTTTTTAAACTTTTTTTTTTTTTTTTTTTATAAATGTCCTTAATCTTGCTAACAAACTAATACTAAGCCACTTTTGTTTAGTTCATCTGTTTATCACTTTGGTCTTCTCTGGCACTTTAACAGCTAATGATCAACTACTAATCATTGCAGTTTATTAAAAATATATATTTTAAATATCCTACTTTATCCTCAGTGTAGTTTTGATAATGCACATGGCATTTTTATTATATAAACCTGGGTTTACACAGGGGCCACGGTGAAAAGACAGCATGGAGCGCCATGATTTATAAAAATGCATGGAGCACGATTGGAGTATAAAAAGGAGGCACAGTGCATCCGAGAGGTGAAACCTGAAGACAATTGTGTGTCAAGATCCTCTACGATGGCCATTACACTCTGTGTTAAGCTCTACTATAATTCCCACATTCTATCATGATTGGCGTCAAATCATAATAATTGTGGAAAAAAATGTTTGTCATGATTCCATCAAGTTCCCTTGAGGTCTTCACGATTTGAGCCCACAACCCCCGATGCTCATCACGATTCTCTCAAATGGTGGTGATTTAATGTACCATCATCCTTGCCACAGTGTAAACCCAGGTTTACGTGGTGGAACACGCAAAGCAGTGTTCGCTAACCCTGTTCCTGGAGATGTACCCCCTGAAGACTTTGGCTTCAACAATAATCATACTCACCTGACCATCTGATCATACGGTGCACATTCACTAGTGAATAGCCAATTACGTTTTATCTTCAGTTCAATTTGGATGAAAAAGTTTTCCTGATGAATACCATCCCAACTCACAGGCTTGGTATCTCTTATTCACCTGTTTTACATCTTGTTTTGGTTCTGTGTCTGTTTACAGTAACAAGTACAGTAACAATAAGGTGTGAATAGAAGAATGATCTTGCTCATGCTCAATAACTTGGCAGCACAACACAGATTCGTAGAATGTGGAAGTGTCTGAGATCAAGAGTTAAACAGAAGATGGGAAAGGAATTGAAGAGAAATAAGAAAGCTGGAAGCACGTCCGAATCATAGCAAGAGGGCCTGGGTTGGATTCTCAGCTCGGGCGTTTGTGTGTGGCGTTTGCATGTTCTCATCGTGCTTGCGTGGGTTTCCTTTGGGTATTCCAGTTTCCTCCTACTGTCCAAAAACATGCACAGTAGGTTAAGTGGCTGTTTCAAATCATCCCTAGGTGTGAGTGCTGGCCTAGCGAGCTGTCCAGGGTGTACCCTGCCCTCGCCCCGATGGGCGCCAGCCTCCCCGCTACCCTAATTAGGATTAAGCGGCTTATAGAATGAAAGAATGTATGAATGAATAAAAAAAAAAAGCTAGAAATGTTTACTAACATCATGGTGCTTGTGGTAGGGGTCATTTGGACTTGTGTACAGGAAAAGGGGCTTCAGAAAGACATGGCCGTTTCCCTTTTTTAAACCAAGAGCTATCATTGTATTTCATGTTTACTTATTTAATATTTCTTGGAAATGAATGGGCCTCTCTAAGAAGTTCTTGTTCAGATAACAGAAGTGTTAAATTTTGGTTGTGAATAAAAACCTGCAGGAAGGTTGGTGGTAGGTCTCCAAGAACAGTGTTGTTTACCACTTTCAAAAAGCATGCATCTTTTGTTCATATTCTTTTTCTATGGTAATGTATTGAACCTCCCCCAGTGCAGCTAACTGGGTTATCAAAGGCCGGCCATGTGTCCCACTGTCTGTGATGAGAGGCATATTAAAGAACCATTTCTGACTTTCGTCAAGAGTAGCTATATAGCCGTCAGCATGTTTCTGCCCTGTGATTACCTAGCGTGCTGTTTAGGGTGTACTCTTCCTTCACCCAGAGTTGGCTGAGATGGGCGCAAGACTCCCCGTGACCCTAATTAAGATTAAGCGGTTCAGAAAATGAATGAATGTATTGAACCTATTAAAAATGACTTTTGATACATCAGATATTTGTTTTTGTACATTTGATTAGCTTAATTAGAGCAATTGTCTGAAGGAAATACATTTTCAGATGAAAGATGCATGCTTATGTTGCATATTAAAGGTGTGCTCTTGTCCGAGTGAAGAGTAAGGTTTGTTTTGCTACTGACAGCCTAGAGGATGGATTTTGTTTTTATGGATGAGAGTATCCTAACTTTGCCTTTGTTTCTCTCTAGGAATAGAAGTGAAACACGTTTTTAAAAGAGAGTGTGTGCAATGTTACCAAGCTGAGAGTTCTTTTAACGGGTTTGAGGTGCACTGCCCATCACCACACACGCCAGATACTGCCACCTGCCTGGAGAACCTGACACAATCTGTTCATCAGAAAAGTCTTGGAAGCAAAGGTAGAGTAAAGGATGTCTGCAAGAGAAGATTTTTAGGTGACATCAATTCCTCAGAAGAGGACAGGTCTTCTGAGGAATCTGAAAGCTGGACTTTTGCCAGCTATGTGGAGGTAGAAGGATGGGAAGACGTACCATCAGCCTGTGACAATTTAGAGGCCCATGTTGAAGTCAAGATAGAATCCGATGCTGAGCAAGAGCTTGACAATTCCTGGGGTTGCCCTTTGACCTCTGACGACCTTTCATCAGAAAGCACCGATGTGGATACGGAGGCACCCTCACTGTCGTCATGTGCAAGACCTGCACCCTGTAGCACCAAGAAGCACTCCGAAATGGTACTCAAGCTCCGAAAAGTCTATTGCACTAAAGGCAAACAAGGCAAAGTTCCCCACTACCAGAGAGTCACAGACCAGTCTGAGGTTCGGAGAGGGACACACAGAAAAAAGAAACATAAATGCTCCGAGTCACAGCCTATTCGACATGGAGTGAGGAAATTCACATCAGGATCACAGCACTGCCCCCATCTTTCCACCCAGTGTCCTTCAGAGCATAAAAAGAGATGGGTACTGCGCTCAGCAGCAAAGAACACCCATCAGACCCTGAGCGCCACCTACCCGGATCTAGTGGGCAGAAGGATCCGACATCTGTATGAAGAAAACGATAAAACGGAAGTGTGGTATAAGGGTGTAGTGTTGCGTATCTACGAGTCTCATCCCAACCCACTTAAGACTGTGTTTGAGGTTAAGTATGACAGCGAGCCTGAGTGGCAGTACTATCTAGAGCTGCTAGCAGACTACAAGAAAGGGTGGCTTCAAATTGAGGACTGAAGTTTTACTGTGCATAGAAATGTAAATGTTGTAACTGTGAACCATTTTTCTTTTAAAATGTGAATCTTTTATTGTGCCTTTTTAATCAACACTCTCCTTCTTAAAATAGACTTATCTATAGAGAGTTGAGCGTGTTTAGAATTTTAAATGCCTCTGTACCAGTTTTGGTCAGTTATTTCTTTGACACATTCCAAGACTGTAAACAAGTACCAATACCAAAGGACTTGTATGTTTGTTTTGATTTATTTATTTTAATGGTCCACTCTCTATAGTGTTTAAATCAGCCATCACTAGTGTCATTTTCAACACCTTCTGTTAAGCAGCCTGTCTCAATATTTGAAGGGACGAGAGATGACAGATTTGTTTTCAAACCCCTTTGTTAGGCGATTTCTCCCCCCCTCTTATTAGGCTATTAAAAGATTACTAGGGGGTTACTTTGCTTTGTAATTGCTGCTAAAAATGTTTTCATTTGCACTTTGTTTACATTTTATATTTAAAATGTCCAAGTACAGCACCCATTAGAAATGAGAGAAACATCTTCCTTTAGGTTTCCTGCTTGCTTTTAAATCAGTTCCCCACCCCTGCTTTTCTTGAGGTACTCTAGTAAATATTGCTACAGCTCCCTCTTATGGTTAAATTAGGATCTTGTTCACTGTTAAGATTTCTGAGCAGGGGAAAGAAATCCCAAAGCACTATTTCAAAACTTAAGACCTTTTCAGATTAAAGAAAAAAGTACAAGATCGGGCAAAAAGTACTGACAAATAAATAAAAACATTGCAATAGTTTGCACTTTAATATTCATTTTCTTCAAAACAGACAAGTCATTTATTCCACATTTTACACTATGTATATAAGAAACCAAACATTTGAATAGCATAAAGATATGTAGAAAAGTATTAAAACTTTCTCTTTTTTTAATGTCTGAACCAAATTAAAGAAGCTGCTTTTGTTACTCTGTGTGAATATTACACTGGGATCTTGGCAGACTATGAGACAAGATTGAATATACTGAGATTACTGAGAAGCAGCCAGTCTGACAGATGCAGTAATACCCATGGTGATCGGCAGGAAAGAGGCAGCCATGAGGCCATTGGATATTTTCACCAACTCTTTCTAACTGTGAACCATAGGGACTAAGGGAATCTGAGCAAATCCAAACAGGAGAAAGAAAAACCTTTGAGTAGTCAAATTCGCAATATTGACATGGAACACCCCTCACTGTTCTCAGCCATGGGTGTATTTCAGATGCAGATGGAACACCTTGCTGAAGAAAAGCTTTGACACCACCCCCAACACACACGTTATTTTTTTTTCTTTTCTTTTTAAGACAGATTTTTTTTTAATGTATTCCCTGTCTGTCCGTTACCTAAATGAACATTGAGCATGAGCCACCGCATGAGCTAACCTGCACTGGTGCTGTGTGCATGGATGCCCTGTCTCAGTCCATGTGACTGCCAGCTCTACACAAACACAGCCACTCCTTCCTCAAAGCAGCCAGCACTGGGGCAGGTCATTCTCATAATCCTACCCAAACTACAACCCCAACCATGACTACATGTACAATCAACCATATCACAATGCTTCACTACCAGACTACTAAAGCTCTCGATCAAACTCATGCCAAGTGACGCATGTCCTCACGTGTATAAAGCGGTCTCAAGGTAAAAGTACCAATTTGTTTAAAAACAAAAAAAAAACAAACAAAAAAAAAAAGGTAGGAGGGGTGAGGAAATCAGCACTTGTCCAACGAGAATCTTTAATACACATGACCCCTGAGCTAAACATGGTTAAAAGCACATGGAATTTCACAGCAAAACAACATACAACTGACTACCAGAGCTGCACGATTCAATATACACGTGCTCGACGTTGGCTCAATGCAGATAGCTTGCTTTCACTAATTCTATTAACTGAAACTGTTCCATTCATTCATGTCAATGCATTCAAATCTGCCCCACAAGTGCAGGAGGAACAGGGAGAGGGAGAGAGAGAGAGAGAGAGAGAGAGAGAGAGAGAGAGAGAGAGAGAGAGAGAGAGAGAGAGAGTCGGAGAA
>JAQNCB010000004.1:30003634-30017131 GCA_030068295.1 Euristhmus nudiceps | reverse complement strand
GTGTGTGTGTGTGTGTGTGTGTGTGTGTGTGTGTGTGTGTGTGTGTGTGTGTGTGTGTGTGTGTGTGTGTACATGTGGTGCTTCAGCGCTTAGTAGCTCTCCTTACACATACACACACACTGAAGACTACCGCACAAAGACTGCTGAGCTGAGCACAGTCTCATTTACCCACCACGCCCCACATAAAAACATGTTCTACTACAAAACAGCGGTTTGCACAATGAAAGTTCCACATGTTCACAAACACCCGGCATCAGCATTTATACTCGACCCTCTTCAAATCTTTTTTATGCCCCATAAAAATCCATTAAATCATATTAACAATGTTTATAGTCTTAAAGCTTATAAATGTGGATTTAAGACCATTGAACCCTTAACAAGGCCTCTAAATTCTAAAAAATTCAATTTGGGGAGTTTTTAGCACCCTCAGACACCATTAAAGAACCCCCATGGCGACATGAGTCATGCATCTTGCAGTTCAGACACCAACACGTGCACATTCTCATTCTGAGACATGCAGAATCTCCCTCAACCAGGATGAATAAACTCACTTTCAGAGACACGCCCATGGTCAGGATCTTTAGTACTAGACTGGGGGAAGGGGGGTGCTAACAGCCGGCCTCATGTCCCATCACCCTCCCCTTGTCTCAGTGCAGCTGCTTGCGTGTATGAGTAGTCACAGTGCCAGTTAACACCGTAGGGGTTGGGGAAAGGAGGGTGTTGGGCTGATTGATTGAGCTTCTCCTGTTGTCCAGCACTGATTGGCCACAAAAGCCAGCAGAAGTACTGAATGAGAGCAGCTCTTTTATCCCGTCCTTTGTTAATTGAGTGTGTATCTATTGCCAGGTGTTGTACCTCTCTGACCCTTTGTGAATGTGATCAGAGACAAGAGGCTGCTTTTCCTTCTCTTTGTTTCTCTTGAATGAACAAATACCGAGTGGTTACTGTTGGATTATAATTTAATGCTTGTGTCAGTTGAGTCATATGACTCACGGGCAGTGAGTGGCATGCGCATACTAATGAATCTCTATCGATATACACATGTCTACACGATACCCCCTTCCCAAAAATAAGAGGTGCACCTGCTCTCACCCCTCACTGGGGCACTGTGTCATCCCCCTCTTCTGCTCCCTGTGACCGGACATCTCACGCATCACCTCCTGTAAATCTTGGAATAAAGTACCGAATGTTCTAGTATTGAGGGGGACGACGACTCCTTGTTCTATTATAACTGACCTTTCTTTCTGTCTCCATCCCATCAGGTAAGGATCAGGCAGGGACAGGACAGGACTCTGACTTTGGAGCTCCTCCAGAGATGCCCATTGTCATTGACCACATTGCCCTCAAAGATATTTTGGGGCCACAGCTCTTTGAGATGGAGGTGAGCATACAGTTAACTCGGCTATAAACCTTTCTATTTGCCAAATGTTTAATTTCCCCTCTAACCCTCGCTGAGAACAGATGTCACTGCTTGTCTGGGGTTCTGCATTCCAGACCTTTTCGTAAGGTTATGTCATGTGAGGATATCAGAGATCCTTTGAAAACAAGTTTAGACGTTGACAATAGCGCACTCATCTGTCCGTTATTTATACGATGGGCTGTTTGGACAATAATGGCAATCGAAGTATAAAATCAGGGCTTTGTGCAGGCCACTTGGGCCTCACAATGCATGAAGGCACTGCCATGATAAAGCAGATTTGAACCCCATAGTTCTTTTGAAGGGAAAATGTAATGCGACAGTATGCATAGATGACCTTGCGCTTCAAAAATTTTGGGGACAGATTGTGAATAACCCATGTATGTGTGATGATCATGTGTCCAAGTCTTTGGCATGATTGCTGGCAGTATTTCTACCTGCCTTGTTACTTTTTTTTTTTTTTTTTTTTTTCTTCCTTTTTGCTATACTGTATTACTCACAATGGAAATGATTGCCTCTGCATTTAATCCATCCAAAGAGAGCACACACACATGTAAACAGTGAGCACACACTGGGGTTCCTGGAGAGCGGTTGGTGATTAGGTTGAAGGTGGAGGAAGGGAAGGTGCAGCTCACTTGACCCCCTCCACACATTTTTCCTGCTGGTTCGGGAATCGCGGTTGGACAGGATCAGGATTGAGTACATCAGAGGGACAGCACATGTTGGGTGTGTTCGAGACAAAGCCAGAGGTTCCAGACTGAGATGGTTTGGACATGTACAGAGGAGGGATAGTGAATATATTGGAAGAAAGATGCTGAGGTTGGAACTGCCGGGCAAGAGGCCCAGAGGAACCAAAGAGAAGGTACATGGATGCACTGAGAGAGGACATGAAGTTGGTTGGTGTGAGACAAGAGGATGTGGAGGACAGAGATGGATGGAAACGGATTATTCACTGTGGCGACCCCTGAGGGGAGAAGCTGAAAGAAAAGTAGTAGTGGTAGTCATAGTAGTCGGGAATCGAACCAGCGACCTTTCAGTCTCAAAGCCGTTTCTCTAACCATTAGGCTATGGTTGCCCCCAATTTAGCTCAAAATAAAGCAAACCTGTGTCTGTGGCACAAGGAACATGGTGTAGTGGTTAGTATGTCTATTTCACACGAAAAAGGTCCTGGTTTTGAGACCCCATTTTGGCGAGGGCATTTCTGTGTGGCGTTTGCAGGTTCTCCCCCTGCTTGCATGGATTTCTTCCAGATCCTCTGGTTTCGTCCAAAGACATGCACATTAGACTAATTCGCTGTTCCAAATCGCCCCAGGTGTGTGTGTGTGTGTGTGTCTGTGTCTGTGTCTGTGTGTGTTGGCACTGTGATGGTCTGGTGAGCTGTTCAGGGTGCCCAGCATTGGTGGACATAGGATTCAGCCTCCCCATGAACATAATAGGATTAAGTGGCTTTCCAAATGTGAGAGCGAGTCCAGAGACATACACATTAGACTAACCGGCTGTTTCAAAGTGCCCCAGGGTGGGTGGGGGTGTGTGTGTGTGCATGTGTTGGCCCTGCAATGGTCTGGCAGTCTGTTCAGGGTGTACCCTGCTGTGAGAGGCTCCATTCTCCCTGCAACCCTAGTAGGATTAAGAGGTTCGTCGAATGAAAGAATGAACGTCTTGTGTGTGTGTGTGTGTGTGTGTGTGTGTGTGTGTGTGTGTGTGTGTGTTTGTAGGTTTCTGAGCGTCTGACTCTGCCTGGGGTGGCTATAGGCCTGGCCTGGACTCCACTTGGTGGAGAGATCATGTTTGTTGAAGCCAGTCGCATGGAGGGAGAAGGTCAGCTCACACTAACTGGCCAGTTGGGAGACGTCATGAAGGAGTCAGCACATCTGGCCATCAGCTGGCTCCGCAGCAATGCCAAGAGCTACCAGTTAACAAACAGTGAGACACACACAAAACAAAAATGTCATTAAAGGCTCTTCATACACATTCATGAGATCATTTGCTATTAAGGTCCTCAGTGAAAATCAGCTCTCACTTCATTACTTCAGTCAGCAAAAGAGGAAAGAAGCTGATTTTACCTGAAAGGTCCTTGTGTAAAACTCTGAGGTCTTGATAGAGTTTTTTTGTGTGTGTGTAGTAGCAGGCTGCGTTGACCCTCTTGAAGGCACTGACATCCACTTGCACTTCCCGGCGGGTGCCGTCACTAAAGACGGCCCATCTGCTGGCGTTACCATCGTAACGTGTTTGGCCTCTCTGTTCAGTGGGCGTCTGGTTCGCTCTGATGTGGCCATGACAGGAGAGATCACCCTGAGAGGACTGGTGCTGCCGGTGAGGAAAAACTCTAAGGTTTCTTCCCTGGATAGGTCCGACACAAAAACATTAAAGATATCAGGGCCAGACAGTCGGAGAGCAACAAAGCTAATCATCGTTTCCTGGATACCAATTAAAAGTTGCTTTTTGTACAATATACAGCCAAACATGTATTGGTGTTATTGATGTAGCCGGTCTTCTACTCACTCTTCTCACTTGTTTTCCGAACCGCTTAATCCTATTAGGTTTGAAGCGAGGCTGGCACCTATCTCAGCCAACACTAGGCGAAGGTGGGGTAGACCCTAAGCAGCTCGCCAGACCATCACAGGGCAAATGTACACACAAACATTCATACCCACACTCACCAAGGGGCAATGTGGAACAGCCAGTTCGCCTAATGTGCATGTTTTTGGACTGTGGGAGGAAACCGGGATACCCGGAGGAAGCCCATGCAAGCACAGGGAGAACAGGCAAACTCCACAAAGAAATTCCCTTGAACCCATGACCTTCTTGCTGTGATGCGGACATGCTGACCGCTGTGCCACCGTGCCGCCCCACTTTTTATGCCTGATGAATGTTATGTAAAATCACAGGTCATGTCACAGTGAAATTACGCTCTCTACCTTGTTTTTGTTCAGGTCGGTGGTATAAAGGATAAAGTCTTGGCAGCTCATCGTGCCGGCCTGAAACGAGTCATTCTTCCTAAACGTAACGAAAAGGACCTAGAGGAGATTCCAGCCCACATCCGTGCTGAACTGGACTTCATTCCAGCGAGTACTCTGGACGAGGTTCTTAACGCTGCCTTTGATGGTGGATTCCCCACTGCCACTGTAACACACCCACAGGTTAGCAGCAAGCTCTGATACTGCGTACACAGGAGATCCCTTCATAGTGACTTCAAACCGAAAGCGTGAGGATGAACAGTTTACAGTGTTCCTTATTTCTGTTTAATGAGCCCCTTTTATCAAAAGCACGGTGATATTCCTGCACAATATTATTAATTATTAGACTGTCTAAGAATCCTAATCGAAAAGCTCAGTGTGTTGAACAGTGCAGCACCATCAGAAATGTGATTGGATGGATTTGAGTATTTCCTGCGTGAGTGTGTTCCTGCTTGTGAATAGGACTTGGAATGCCTCATCTGTTATTTCCGATCTTTTGGCAGTAGGAGCTTGCAGATGGTCACTGTGTGGATATCTGGAGGGACTGATACTCAGCACTAATAAGATTACATCATAAATATGATTCATCTGCACTAGTTAATTTTTTTATGAGTGGTGTTAAAATAAATACGAGTAATTCTCTGTTAGTAATAAAATCTCCTCTGCTATGTTTGGGGAAACAAGTCAGTGAAGCACTAATCATTTCTGATCTAGAGAGATGTGATGTGTTACAACATTTCCAGTACAGCAGGGTATGGGAACTGTGGAACTGTTGAACAATAAAATCTACTCTGAACTTAAAATTCACTCCAAATCTCTCTGAAAGTTTCTTTCTGTCACTCATTTTCCAAACCATTTTCTCCTGCTAGGGTTGCAGGTAGACTGGAGCTTATCTCAGCTGACTTTGGGCAAAAGCAAGGTACATCCCTGAACAGCTTGCCAGGTTGTTGCAGGGCCAACACACACACACACACAGAACCATTCACACTCACACCTTGGGGCAAGTTGGGACAGCCATTCAACCTAATGTGCATATCTATTGCACTGTGAGAGGAAACCCACACAAGCAGGGTGAGATCATGCAAACTCCAGAACAGGGACAGCCTCAGTGGTGCTCTGACAAGGTGTCAACTTTGCAACTGCCAAGAATGCAGGTTTGTTGAATCCGAGTTGACGCTGCAGCCCGCCGCAAGTCCATGGAAGCTAATTGGTCGAGCCCTCACGGGAGCAAGGGATGGCCTATACTCATAGCAATTACCAGTCAATCATGGAGTAAAAGCATTATTCACACCCTTGTAAGAATCAGTAATTGTAGATAATAACAGAATTAGTAAAGATGTGGGTGACGGATTTGAGTCAGAGGCAACACTCGATAGGTGGGAATTGTACATGACTAAAATTAGGGAAGAAAAATGGGAGAAAGCCAAGAGGAGAGAAAAAACCTCTACTGAGGATCAAAACCCAAGATGTATGTGCTGTATATTTTGCTATGCAGTGAATATAAGAAGTTGGATTGGTTGCTTGGACATCGGAAGGAATTAACGGAGTATTCTATCTGTTGAAATGATTGATTTACTGGATGAGATTGATTTATGTGAAACACTTCCCACTTTCTTCTTCATAATGAACAGCAGCTGCTACACAGCCATGTTTCTCCAGTCTGTCTAATTGTGAAACATTTGGATTCAGCTGGTCAATAATCCTTACCATCAGTTACGATACACAGAATAGGTGGTGAAGATGTATGCATTACTGGATGGTGAGGTTTAGTGTGTGGCATGTAATGGCTCCCACCT
This sequence comes from Euristhmus nudiceps, assembly GCA_030068295.1. NCBI lineage: Eukaryota > Metazoa > Chordata > Actinopteri > Siluriformes > Plotosidae > Euristhmus > Euristhmus nudiceps. The sequence goes on along the minus strand of JAQNCB010000004.1, from coordinate 30,010,961 downwards.
TTTCAAAAATTAATGAAAAATAAATGGATACGAGTTATTTACACACATGAAACTCTTAAGTATAGTTTATGTTTGAAGGATGATCCTCAAAATCAGGGGTCTCAAACTCACTCCACAATGGGCAACTGTAGGCAGGTTTTTGTTTCAACCAAGCAGCAGCAGCACCTGACTTGGCTCATTTAATCAACTGATCTGAGTCTTCAGACAGTTGATTGGTCAACCTGTGTGCTTTGTAGAGAGATTGGTCAATCAACTGCCTGAAGACTCAGTTGATTAAATGAGCAAAGTCAGGTGCTGCTAATGCTTGGTTGAAACAAAAGCCTGCAGCCCTTTGTGGAATGAGTTTGCGACCCCTGCAATAGAGGCTGTCACTGTTTATACACTGTTAAAGGATATCGGAAGGCTGCCATGACTTTACAGCTGTAATCTCCTGCTGAATAGCAAATTTAAGGGGTTCAAGAGTGGATGAATATAGACCAAACAATTTCATTTTAATCAGTGCCTGGATCTGCATGGGGGAGAAGAGGAGGGGAAAAAAAAAAAAAAAAAAAAAAAAAAAAAAAAGTCATCAAGTACAGTTCTGGACACGTCCCAAATTCTCTTCACTGCCTTCCAGGATTTTTTTTTTTTATTCTGTCTGGTGTTTATAATTATTACAAATGTAAACACCTGAACTAAACTAGACTGAAGCAATATCAGTCAAAATACATGAAGGTACATTTAAAATGGGCAGCCATAGCCTAATGGTAAGAGAAACGGCTTTAGGACCAAGAGGCAGCTGGTTTGAATCCAGAGTCAACAGGAAAATGTGGGGGAGTGAGCGCCACCTTCATGGTTGAAATGTCCTTGAGCAAGGCACCTAACCCATAACTGCTCGCCGGGTGCCCCCAATATGTGTGGCAGCCCACAGCTCCAAGTGTGTGTGCGCGTGCACTCACTGTTTACACAAGTCAGTTCACTTTGGATTGGTTAAATGCAGAGGCAATAATTTCCCTTGTGAGATTAATACAATATATCAAATAAAAGGTGCGGGGGATTTCTAGATTTCTGTAGAAACATTACCTAAAACAGAGCTTGACAAAATCCAAGAAAACCAATCTTCACCAAATTAAAGCCTTTTGAAAAGATCAGATTCATGTTCTATAAAACATGGCACCCACAGGGTTCACAGATCAAGTGCTCCACACAGAGCTCTGCTACAACATGGGTCCCCCATGTGCTACCTTCTGCACTGCCCAGGTACACGGAGAAGGAGAATAATAAAATAAACTCCAAGAATTTATGAAAAAGATAGATTTATTTAATGGCAAAATAGACCAAAAAACAAAACAAAAAACAAACATTAAAACAAAAATAAAAACAGACCAAGACCAGCAACAGTACAATGTATCCACAGAGATGTTTTGGCGTTTTCTTCACCCACTCCTTAAAGACACATACAAAAACAAACAAAAAAATATCCATACTTACAAAAAAGAGAACAAAGAGACATGAGGTCTTCTGAAGAACACTATGTACAAACACTGAAGATTAGCCACAACATTACAACAGCCGTTTCATTCCTTTTTCTTAAGTCATTACAAAATGATGAGTATCTCAATAATAACGGTAGAAATCGAACTCACTTCTCGTGTGATATCCAGGAGAACCACGCCTCCGGCATAAAGAGATCACCTTTTCTACAAGACCGAGACAAGCGTGTGTGTTTCTCTCTCAAACTAAAGCACAATCCATCCAAATGACTCAACACTCACAGGCGCAAGACTGCTGTTATTAGCACCCGGTCAGAAAGAGTAGGCTATCGTGGGGAGAAGCGAAACATTTAAGAGGAGAAAGTGGCTTTGAGGAAATCCAACCCGATGTGGTTGCATCGAGTCCACAGAGAAGTGTCTCAAACTCCCCCTGCCCTTCCTTGTGAGGAAAACCCCAGGAGAAACTGCAACAATTCAGAGAAATTTTTTTTTATATTTTTCCGGTGAAGTCTGAACACACAGAGTCTCATCCGGCGTTCATGCAGTGTTTATCTCAGGGAACAGCGGATCAGACGAGACCTGAACCTGATTAAAACCTAAAAGTGTGGGAGCTCAACTTAAAATGTTAGTGTTTCATTTAACTAACAATGCAATCTGTCAGGGAAAGAACAAAAAAAAAAAAAAAAAAAAAAAAAAATTTCAGGACAATTCTAGTTCATCTTTTAGAGTTCACCCCAACCCTCAAATCTACTGTGCCATTCCTTCACCCATCTACACAAACAAGCCACACGTGAAAACGTCCACTTCACAAGGCTCATCTCTGCGGGCATTTGCTCTCAAAAATGTAGAATACATTAGTTTAATTATTTAACTTATAATATTGTAGCATAAAATTGAGAACCTGGGAAAAATGTTCAGTCGCTAAACGTGCCAAGCGTTGGTAAAGGTCAGTTCTGTTGAGTACTTGGAACGTACAACAGCCAGAAGCTCCCTAGGTTCGATACCCCACCCTCCTGCCCAATGTACACCTCTGGGTGTTTCATGGTTGTGAAATGTTTACATGTATGCCTGTGTGTATGTTTTTGTGTGTGAATACACATCGGACCGTCCTCAGCACATCGATATGGTGACATTGATGCCCAAGTTTCCATTTTCGGCAAACAGCTGGGCGATGGAGGTGTCAAACACTAGGCAGTCACTGTTCATGATGGCTGTGGCAATGCCCTCATGGATGGATCGTGGTGTGGCTTCCCAGGTTAGACGCCGCCGGTGGCCATTCAGCTCAAGCCGGTAGGCAAAGTTTTCAGCCTGCTTGCGTGTGCCGATCAGCTGCACAATGGCAAAGAACTGCTGGTGCCCATCATACTTCTCCTGCTTCTCCAGCACCAGCATGAAGTGGAACCCGAAGCAGGATTGCATCATAACCCAGTCGACAGCACCGGGCAGGTTGATGTCTGTGGCCAGGAAGACGATGTCCTCGCCCTGCAGCGTGGTGATGGACTTGTGCTGGTGTAGCAGGTGCGGCATGACGGCATCCAGCGATCCCTGCCACTTGCACGAAGCACCCGGACACGGGCACGAGTATGGCCGGAACTCACACAACTCCTCATGCTCGGCCTTTTCCGTGTGCGGCAGCGTCACCTCACAGCCCGACGAGGCGTACTTGCATGGGAACAGCACGGAGTTGGCCACTTTTTCCATGGCCAGGTTACGGATGGAGCCCAAAGGGCCGCGGCACGTTGGACAGCAAGTTAGCTTGGGTCGGCAGTTGCTGCACACCAGGTGGCCACTTTGGCATTGCAGGATTGGAGGCAGCACATAGTCAAAACACACCGGGCACTCGAACAGGCTGGCGAGGTCACTGTTGGAGGCTGTAGTGGTCATACGCTGGGAAGGGGGGCACTTGGAGGGTCCAGTGGGCAGCGCGGTGGCAGTCTGGCGACTCATTTCTGAAAAGATTACACAGACAGATACAAGAACAAGTGAGAAAAGATACAAGATAATCCTTTATTCGTCCCACAAACGGGGAAATTGCATAAATAAATACCCATTATACTGTTCCCAATAAGAGAAAGTGGTTGATACCAACAGGAACATGGGGGAGGGGGGGTGGATTCAGAGAAGTGGCAGAAGAAGGAGAACGATAGTATAACATGAGTAACAAAACTAGTTAAATGGCAAACATTCCACATGGCAGAACTTTATCATGCACACAGTTTGGGATTATAATTATAAACGCAAAGTTCTCCTTCCCGAACAGATTAAATAATCCTGCCTTTCTTCCGACTGTTTTCCTGCTGATTCATTACAGATTTGGGACGGCACATCTGCATCGTTTACTGTCTGTATAATGCACAGTAGTGTGTCTGGTTCTACTCCGCAGTTCCCACATATTCTGGTCTGCTTGCTATGATAAAGTTGGACATAGGCCTTCGTGAAGCACTTGGAGTGTATTTTCAGCACGAACAATTTCAACACTTAAAAAGGCAGACAGACAGAGGACATGAGCAGCTTCCAGAGCGCATGCCTGCTGAAGGAGCGTTGCTATAGTAACGGGCTGTGGTGTGTGTGGAGAAGCGGCAGAGATCATGGCTTGTTTTTTTCCCTGCTGCATGGCAGAAGCAGGGCGTGACCCAGTGCTCGTAGTGTGCGTCTTTATGTAATCTAACCACATCTGCCTCGAGAACAGCATGTAAAGAGAAAAAAAAAAACCATCTCACTCACTTTCCTTCTTGCAATTAATCTCAGACAGAACACATACACCAAACAGAAGGAAGTGATAAGATGGAGAAAATCAGAGTGTCCACACGAAGCAGCTTGTAAACATGTGAGGGTTGGACCAAAAGTAATGCAAAAGTTGGCAGAATTTTATGAACTGACACACACCATTCAAATTACACACATTTGTAGAACAGCTCTTCCTCTATAATAACCCTTCTTTTCCATAGTACATACATTATTCCAAGCAGAAGCAATGGGCCGTCATTGTGTTTTTGACGAAGGAAGGATGCAGGCTGTTGTACATCCACAGAAAGCTCCTGATGATTTCAGAGATGACACCATTGACAAGAGAAACGTGAACAGATGGATGAAGTTTAAAGAAGGGGAAACCAGCATAGAAGACAAACCATACAGTGGGAAACCATCAGCTGCAACCAATGGTACAAAGAGGATTCAAGAGTTGAGTTAAACGGTGGCACGAGTGCATTGCCTGTGATGGAGGCCATATTGAGTAGTACATTGGTAGTGAGAATTTTCTCGTACAGTGGAACCGTGATATGAAAGCTTCAGTACACTAAAAATTCAGCATACGAAAGAAACGGAAAAATTTCCCATCATGCTCAGTACCATGATCCTGCTCTTGCTCTCCAGTCCAGGTGGTGGCGGTAATATGCCGCCAAAAAAAGGAAACTAAGAATCCGATGTGTTTTAAATGTAAACAAGTTGGTTTCCTGCCATTTATTTTCGCCGTGTTTATTTTCTTTGCCCTCCTCCTTGCTAATTTCATTTTCGGACATCACCTCACTGAAAAAGTAAGGTTCCACATTTTCGTATTATGTTCCATTACTTACTTCATTTACAGGTATTAACAGTTAGGTATATTGAATTATTCAAATTTAGTTGGCCCTCATTTCATTCTGGTTTTACCCTTATTATAAAATTTAATGTGGCGTTTTTGTAGAGCTTGGAACGAATTAGGTGATTTAAATGATATGAAAGCCACTCCGGAACGGATTAATTTCGTATCTCGAGGTTGTATTTGTTGTGATGAAGCCTCATGCATTTTTATCCCCCTTGCCAAGCTGCTCAATCTCTTGCCAAAATTAGCTCGGCACACAAGAACACACATTCTGAAGCCGGTAGAGCACGGCTAAATGTTCACAACACCAGCCGGCTCAAATCCCCGCTAACACAACCTTAGCATTTCTGTTCCAACACCATGTTTATTTTGTGTTTCATGTCATGAATGAACTATCCAATGTGTATGCCTCAAACCAAACATATGGGTTGCCAAAAGGGTTTGGAATCACCCCATCCCCACTATCCAAAAAGCCAGACTACATCAATGCAATTTGTACATAACATGCATAGGGCTGCTGGCATGAGAGGCGCTGCTGAAACACTGAGAACAGTACAGCGTGTCCGCCTTCTGTTAAATGACACCGCCACTTGGTGTATGCCAGCTACTGAGAAAGACTGCAGCAGATAGCACAGATAAGCAAAATCCCTCTCTGTGGTGTTGATGCAATGGAACGAGTTTAAATAAAATATGTCGGGAGAGTGCAGCACTGAAATTCAGAGTCAGGTTAATGGCTATAAGAGCAAGAACAAAAAATCCATACATTTTGATGTTGGTACCAATCCCACAAGGGAAATGTGGCTCTCCATTTAACCAATCCAAAGTAAGCACACACGAGCAGTTGGGGGTTACATGCCTTGTTCAGGGGTACCTCAGCAGTGAAGGGAAAATGTTGCTCACTCCTCCCAGGACCACACATTTTTCCTGCCAGTTCGGGAATTGAACCAGTGACCTTTCGGTTCCAAACCCGGTTCTCTAATCATCAGGCCACAGCTGCCCCAGTCACATGCAGTGATCAACGATTTCTGCTGAGTTACGGTTACTTTATCACTGACATGAAGTAAGATGAGAAATATGCAGTCAGTCTGAGCTGCTTTCTGAAAGGGCCTTGAATTATTAGTGCATAAATCAAATCTAGATTTCTGTCTGGGGTTAGTTGACTTGGATTCACCGCTGTTCTGCACTACTCAGTCATTTTCCAGATGTACTTGGCAGACATGTCTCCAAGCAATACAGTGCAAATTTCTGGAATTTAAAGACATTTCAACATCAGCATTTCTAACTCTTTATGAAAATGCCCCAGTCCATGATCCGTGTGGAGCAGTCGTTTGTTCTTGTTCATCCATCCTCAGCAAAATGGTACAGAGGCTCACAAGTACATTTTTGCGAGTTCGGGTCACGTCTCAAAAACCGGCATTAAACTCCTCACGGAGCATTAAATAATGACGGATGTAGTGAATTTCAGGTTTCATTGAGGTTCGTAAAAATTTGCGAAACAGTTTGCTAACAGTTTTTCTTTCCACACAGAGTCAAATGTTCAGAATTTCTTCACGTATTTATTTTTTCACAAGCATCCCATATTACAACCTTTTAAGTTCGTTTTCATTCACCAAGTTGTAACACAATGCTGGGGAGGGTTTTATTTACAAAAGGGTTGGGTCCAACCTTCTTTTTCTTCCTCTTTCCTTCTCTTCCTCAGGTGCAACAGCACATTGGGCTTCTTCCTGACAGAAATCCATTTCAATATTCTAGAATCTGGGGTGGGTTTTACTCCTTTTTATAGGGTTGGGTAGTTCAGTTTCAAGATTCACCTGACAGTCACCTGTATTTTACCAGGAGTTGGCAAAAGGTCCCAAACCTTTCCAACAGTGGCAAAAATGTTGCTGATTTTCTCAAATCCTGTCGATAACATCTAATATTCACTAATGTTCGCCAATTGTCTTTTGCAAATGTTGCCGCCAATGAGCGAAGTGGGCATCATGGGATCGTCTCAACCAAACAAGCTAGTAAAAAAAGGTGGAATTCAACTTGCAGGTTAGTGAAAGTACAACTATAGAGGACTTTCAAAGTTGGAAAGTTGACGACCTAAAAGGATTCTGTAAATGTCGTAGGCTTCCCACGAACGCCAAACGCAAGGTAGAATTAGTGGCACTTGCATATGCAGCTAATATACAGAAATTACCGTGCGTTCTTGCCAAAGAAGCCGCCGACACTATAAAATTCGATTATCAAACCTTGTTGACCGTGGGACCGAAAAAAAAAAAAAAAAAAAAAA
>JAQNCB010000004.1:29963196-29976510 GCA_030068295.1 Euristhmus nudiceps | reverse complement strand
TTTTTATTTTATTAAAAAAAAAAAAAAAAAAAAAAAAAAAAAAAAAGCGCTGAATGACCCGCTTCACAGCACTACACCGTGCGCTTTGTTTTGCCCGACGAGGGAGGCGCTCATGGAATCGTGACGTCGCCAACAGTTGCCTAATACTATGGCCTAGACACCTGCCCTGGGTGTCACTCAAATCTGAGATGTGTGTTCAAGTTATTGTCCAGAAATCTTGTGTCCACACAACCTGCTAACTGCCTGTACAGCGCAACAATACAAGCATATAAAAAGGCGAAGTCTAAAAAAAAAAAAACTAGAAACTTGGATAAAGTTGTGCCAGTAAGATGTTACAACCTTCCTGATCCATACAGTAACTAACATACATCACAAAGGTCACAGGGGGGGCACATGTGAACTTTCCTTATATATGGACATGCACATGAGCCCAATTGGCTGTTCCAAATGTGAATAGTAGTTTAGTGTGTTGCACCGTGATGGTCTGGTGAACTGTTCAGGTTGCACCCCACCTTTACTCCGTGTTGGCCGAGATAAGCACCAGAACCCCCATGACCCCTGATAGGATTAAGCAGTTCGGCAAAGAAGTGGGTGATTTTGAATTAACCCAGGAAACAAACTCAGTCTGTCTTTTGAGTACCGTACTATATGTCGCTCCGGAGTACAAGTCGAATCATCCAAAGATGGCATAATGAAGGAAAAAAAGAAAAGAAAAAAAAAAGAAAAAAAAAACCAAAAAAAACCATACAAGTAGCACTGGAGTACAAGTCGCATTTTGGGGGCAGTGTTTAAATGATTTTGTTAACGCACCTTTTTTTGGACGACGACGCACTAAAAATGGATCTTTGGGGACTAAAACATGACGAGGCGTAATGACAATGTTGGTGTGTGAGACACTCACAGTGCGGTGCGTGTCTGCCACTCTGAGCCTAACACAGAGAGGGGAAGAAAAAGCCTCACCTTTACACACAGGAACATAGTGCCACTTAAACATTAGACTGTCGGCTCAAACATGTTAAAACAGACTCTTCATTTCAATTTATACTCTACAGTTTGTGATACGCCTTAAATCTTGCGTAAGGAGTCATTTAGCTTAGCATTTAGCCTCTGTTATTTACCTGTCTCAGATGCCGATGGAGGGAAAGTTTGCTGTGATCTGCTCTCACTGCAATTTGCTGCTGAAATCCTGTTTTTAATCCTGTGTGTTCAATATATATCCACTTAAAATGTGCACAATAAATGCACTGTCTTTCCGGATCATTGGAAATCTGAATGAGCCTTCCCAACAGCACTAAATACTTCCTGGGTTGCCAGGTGTTAAACAATCAACATCTGAACTACGGTTGCCAGATTTATACAATTTTCAACATGTAATGGTTAAAAAAAAATTATATAATGTGTTAATAATTGAACATACAAGTCGCACTGGAGTACAAGTCGTACTGGAGTACAAGTCGCACCCCTGGCCAAACTATGAAAAAAAACTGCAACTTATAGTCCGGAAAATACATATATTGAGAAGGTTAGTAGTGACAAGTGACTTGTTTGTTACTCTACTGCAGCGTGTCCCAACCTGTGGGCAGCGAAAGTATTGCAACTGGGCTGTCAAAGAAATTTCTTATTCTAGCCTACTTACTATGCTGCCTATTACAATTTTTGTGGGGATTATTACAGAGCAAGTTATATATGAAAACACATTAAAAATGGGTGTTTTTACAAGAAAAAGTGTTTATACAATCCAGTCTTGCTGATTCTATTCACTCATACCCTCAGTGTAATCAAGTTGTTCAGTTTAACATTGTACATGACAAACACTCCCTTGATTTATGAGCTTTCCCTTTGCTTCCAGTTTTGTCCCACGTGTTCCAGATGTTTCACCAAAATTAAAGGCATCTGAGAACACATTATTTTGCCCTTATTTATTCGTAGTTTATATTGGACGGTGGCTTTTGTCTTTGGGGCTGTGACAGGAGGGTGCACAGACATTTTTGGGACTTTCAAGTGGGCCCTGAGTTGGGAAAGATTGGGAACCCCTGCTCTACTGAATCACCAGAATGGAACAGGACATAGAAAACATTGAGAAAACCAAGGAAGACCAACCCCATTCTGCACACAACCTTATGTGATGTATTAAATCAGTAGTATATTATAATCCGGGGGGAGGGGGGTGTCACTACTATTGGTAAAATTCTGAAAGTTTTATTGCAGATATATAAAACGGACTGCATCTTAGTTCAAACAGTAGTATAACATTTAACTTGGGATTAAAGGCAACTTGACCCCTTCTGGTCAATTACTGGTTGCAATATTGGCAAGCTGGCTGTTGATTGGCAAAAAAATAAATCAAATAAATCCTGTGTTTGATGAGAATTTTTCCACATACCAGTCAAGGAATCAAGTCAATCATCACCGAGTCGATCAGGATCGAATGGTTCTCATAACTTCATGTTTTGTTTTAAACTCTATCAGTTTTTCCTCTTGCTATCCTTAGGAAAAAAGTAAAAAAACAATCGATACCAGAATCTTTGCTCTCTGATGGACACCATACCTGTATAGTTTACCACGTTAAAACAGTACAGAATATCAACGCTCCGATAAACCCCACGTGACTCGCAGAAAATAGTGATTCCTTTGTTCTGTCCGCTCTCGGAACCAGCTGTTTGTGACGTCACAGATCAATGTGTCTAAAGACACTACGTGTTCCTCCAGCTGTTCATAACAACAGGTAACAAAACTTCAGGCATCATCTCCAGAACTGGATTACAAATATAATCAGAATCGAAGCCATTTAGAGATGAAAGTTAAAAATCATTAACGACTCACGGTTTCCATTACAGCCTGAGCACTCATCCTCTGACTGCCCCTGCTCCATTCTGGGTCAGAGGGTCGAGGACGCTACCAATACGGCTAGCTAGCGCACGCAATAAGTCCAATAATACAAGTAGTAATTACATTCAACTCAAGAACACTACGCCATTATTAACAAGAAACTGTTTGCATGTCGTTTTAGAGCTGCGTGTTAATGTGTTAGCTACTTAACTGTATAAATAAAGCCATACATTGCTACCAATCGAGCTAGCGAGCAACCATTTAATTAGCCGACAGAGCATGATACAAAAACAAAATGCTAAACAGGCTTCATTTGTGCCCACTCAGATATTTGTGCAGCTTGTTTAGGAATAACTACCATGTTGTAGCATAAGAGGTTATTCATGGTGATAGCCAGCCTCATGAATGCTACAGTCAGTGAAACTAATCTGCCATGTTTACAGGCTAGCTTCATTAGCTTTGACGCTAACTAGCGTTAGCCAGTCGTTGTTCGAAACATAATGGGGAAACCCACGAGCTCAAATCAAGAAGCTTACCCGTATAATTATCCAGAACTTACCTGTGAATTAATATTCTCAAAACCCAAACGGATAATCCGCCTACTGTGTACGGTTTAGTCGTTTCAACGTCCTCATTCACAGTGCAGCCACAAAAAGACGCTCTGGCTGCCGGCAGCCTCGGGCTCGCGCACTCACGATAGATTGGTGACGGGGCCGCAGGCGGCGCTGTGCTTCCTTTTCACAGAAAATTTCAGCGATGTGATTATGAGGTTCCTGATTGTAGCTACTCTGGAGTCACCCTGGTGAAGGAAAATGTGGACTGCATGTTCTCAGCTCAAGACGGAAACAGACCCATGGTTACGCTGCGCGTGAGAGTCGTTTCAGAGCCAGATGATATGGGTATAATTTGCATATTCATCGAATATGTTGTGCTTATTTGCATGTTAAATGTGGATAAAAGATCTGAAGTCAAGTTGCTGTTTTTGCATTCAGTGCATATTGCTTTCACCAGAGAGCGCTATGATTTTCAAAAAATAAATTAAAAAAAGCATACACTGTAATTTGTGAATTATTATTTCATCATTACAAGCAAAGATCAAGATCTCGTAATTACGAGAAAATATCTTTATGAAACATCTAGTAATTATAAAATCGCTCTCACTCAGTCATCCCTTAAACCTACTAGGGACGCGGGATGGTTGGTCAAATCTCAGTCAACACGTTACCATTCACACATACACCGAGGAACAATTTGGAACAGTAAATTAGCCTTTCGACTGTGGGAGGAAACCAGAGTACCAGGAGGAAACCCACATAAGCACTGGGAGAACATGCAAACCACACAGAAATGCCATTAAGCCTTGAACCTGGAACCTTGAAACCCAGGGCATTCTTGGTGGTGTGCTCAATACTACAACACTATGCCACCATAACCATGAGAAGTTCATTCATCCGTACATTGTCTCATTCCATTCATTCATTTTCTCAACCGCTTAATCCTAATCAGGCACCCATCTTAGCTGACTCTAGGGTACACGCTGAGGTACAGCATGAACAGCTCACCAGGACATTGCAGGGCCAACACACACAAACAACCATTCATACCTAGTTGGCAATTTGGAACAGTCAATCAGCCTACTGTGCATGTTTTGGATTGTGGGAGGAAACCTGAGTACTGGAGGAAACCGATGCAAAAACATGCACACACTATTTTCTCTCCAATTTAGTCGTGTCCAATTCCCACCCATCAAGTGTTTGCCTTCCCTGTCACACGACCACCTCCAACCAGGGAGGGGCGACATGCAATGCTAGCCACCCTGTGTATTTCGGAGACGGTCTAACACACTCGGAGGGAAAGCGCTATCCACCCCCTTGTACGAATGAGCTCATAGATGCCCATGATCGACTGGCCTGTGAGTGACAGGGAAGTGAGCGTATGCCATCCGTCCCACTTGTGAGAGCTCAGCCAATAAGCTCCCATGGATGAATGTATTAATCTGGATTCAAACTTGCGATCTCTGGATTAATAGTCACACACCTTTTCAATGCGCCACGAGGGCAGAGAAACCCTTGAACCTTGAACCTTGAACCGAGAACTTTCAAGCCTTCTTGCTGTGAGGTGAGTATGCTAACCGCTTTGCCACTATAAGCATGAGAATCATTCATGAAAATCATTTTATCATAGGGTTTGTCAGATTTGCAAAATTGTTGCAGTTATGCACGCAACTAAGATGTGTTTATTTGAAATTAGTTTTATAGACCTATGTTAATGGAAATGGCATCTACCGTATTTTCCACACTATAAGGCGCACCGGATCATAAGGCGCACCCTCAATGAATGGCCCATTCAAAAGCTGTTTTCATATATAAGGCGCACCGTATTATAAGGCGCACCGGAGTATAAGGCGCACCTTCAATGAATACAGTAGTGGCTGGGGTTGCGTTATGCATCCACTAGATGGAGCTGCGCTAAAGAGAATGTCAACAAAGCTGAGTGGTGTGCCCCACCCCCACCTTTGGTGTGTTAGCTGGCTGTATAAACTGTGGCTAATTCGCATGCGGCTGCTTGATTTGTGCATAGACTCTCATGGAAAGACTGTGTGTGCTTGAGTTCTGTCACAGACTATACTGTGTGTATACTGTCACGGATAAAAGACTTTTTGCATTGAGCTTGGTATTCCTATCAGCCTGCTGAATGTCGGTAAAGTTACGTCCTAGCTCGTAATGATTACCCTGTCTGGTTGTGCCAGAGACTGTGTGCAACGTTTTTTGTTCATCTGGACTTCAGTCAGTGTTTTTTTGGAGTACCCTCAATAAAGGTATGTTTTTGTTTTCACCCATCACTGTCAGCTGGTCTCACAAATGGATCCTAACCAGCCCAGCCTGGTGGAATTTAACATCCACCTTAACACCCTGACTATGGTAGTCATGATTAATCAATATTGATCCATATATAAGACGCACCTGATTATAAGGCGCACTGTCGGCTTTTGAGATAATTTAAGGCTTTTAGGTGTGCCTTATAGTGCGGAAAATATGGTACATAAGGTAACATTAATTCTTTCCAGTGTAATACCAAGAGGGAAATCGAACAAGAGTAAATGACTGGGGCCATCAGTCTTATAATATACTCTGGGTTAGCAATGGTCTATAATTAAGTTACCTTCACTTAAGGATTACAAGCTAGTTATTTCATAATTATGAAATCCTGATCTTATAATTACGAGACATTTCCTAGTAATTATGAGACTCTTGGAATGGGTGGCATACTGGTTAGCACATCCAACTCACAGCAAAGAGGTCCTGGGTTCGAATTCTGGGCTTGGTCGTTTCTGTGTGGAGTTTGCTTGTTCTCCCAGTGCTTGTGTGGGTTTCCTCCAGGTACTCTTTCTTGCCACTGTCCAAAGATCATTTGGGTCTTCCAAATGGCCCTTAGGTGTGAGTATGAGTGTGAATGGACTGGTGAGCTGTTCAGGGCGTACCCTGCCTTTGCCCAGTGTCAGCTGACAGAGGCTCCATCCTTCCTAGGACCCTAATAGCAGGATTAAGAGGTTTGGCAAGTGAATGAGTGAGTGATCTTTGGATTACAAGCTATTGCCTTCTCATAAATTATGGTCAGGGATGGTCAAAAGTGTTCCTGTCAACACCCCCTTCCCAACACACACACACACACACACACACACACACACACACACACACACACACATATTTTGTAACTTAAAAGCATATGAGTTTAAAACATAAGTCCAAGTTTCAACTTCCCACTTCAGAGATAAGCTGAACACTGTATCTATCTTCATCGGGTCTTCCACTGGCACTCCATCCACAATTATACAAGGAGAATAAGCAAAGAAACACCACACCAATACTGTGTGATCATGATTATCAGAATTGAAGCAAAAACCTTGAAGCTGTGTGGTGCCAATATGACCTCCCCATACATCATTACTGTACATAAAAATACAGACATTTCTGCCTAGAAAGCTGACAAAAAGAAGCAGTGGTGTTGCATAGTCTAGAAATATACCTGAGAAATGCAGTAGTTAAAGATTAAACTAGAAAAGCACTCGGAGAGCGCAGACCTCCGCCAGGCCATAGGGTCACTAAACTCTTTTCTTTAGACAATGTTGATGTCTGGAGAATTTTTGCTAATGATTCCAAGTAATATCTGATGAGTTAGAAGCATTTTTGTCAAAACCGGCCCAATCTCTCAATAGTTAAGAATCCTTCAAAAAATCCTTCCAGACGGTGATCCGGATCACCTCCAAAATCCAATCGCTTGTTACTTTTGCTCTTCCGGACATTCGGTAAAAATTTGGTGAAAATCCGTCCATAACTTTTTGAGTTAACAGGCAAACAGAGTAACAGACAAATAGACAAACAGACAGACAGACAAACAAACTCCGATGATTACATAACCTCCGCTGGCAGAGGTAATAACCTGTTGTCATCCCGTCCTTCATTCGCCAAAAGAGGAAGGCTGAAGCCTATCCTAACCTGGGTTTACACTGCAGTCACAATGTCCATGAGCTTCATCACTTGAGAGAACTGTGATGGGCGTGGGTGGACATGTGATCAAATTATTAGGAGTGTGGCCAGTCGTGGGATAGAATTGTGATAATCTTAATTTGAACTTTATGGAATCATAATGTTCTTGAGAGAACTTGGTGGAATTGTGAGGATTTTGAGGGAACTTGGTGGAATTGTGATGTTCTGGAGGAAACTTTGTGTAATTGTGACGATCTTGAGGGAATTTGGTTGAATTGTGATGATCTTGAGAGAACTTGGTGGAATCGTGATGAACTTGAGGGAACTTTATGGAATTACAATGAACTTGAGGGAACTTGGTGGAATCATGATGATCTTGAAGGAACTTGGTGGTATCGTGATAATCTTGAGGAAACTTGGTGGAATCGTGATGTTATTGAAGCAACTTGGTGGAATTGTGATGTTCTTGAGGGAACTTAGTCGAATCGTGATGAAATTGAGGGAACTTTATGGAATTACAATGCACTTGAGGGAACTTGGTGGAATGGTGATGATCTTGAGGGAGCTTGGTGGAATTGTGATGTTATTGAGAGATCTTGATGGAATCATGATGAGCTTGAGGAAATTTGGTGGAATCGTGATGTTATTGAAGCAACTTAGTCGAATCGTGATGAACTTGAGGGAACTTTATGGAATTACAATGAACTTGAGGGAACTTGGTGGAATCGTGATGATCTTGAGGGAACTTGGTGGAATCTTGATGATTTTGAGGTAACTTGGTGGAATCGTGGTGATCTTGAAGGAATTTCTTTGGAATCTTGATGATTGTGATAATTATTACAATCTATTATGATTTGATGCCAATCATGATAGAATGTAGGAATTATAGTAGAGTATAATAGAGCTTAAGAGACCTTAACAGAATATAATAGAACTTGATGTGCCATTGTAGGGGATGTTGATGAGCTTGGATACACTTTGCCTCTTTTTTTATACCAGAGTCATGCTCCAAGCATGGCTGGAAACCATGGCATGCCACACTTTTTTGAATCCTGGAGATTGTGGACATCGTGGCCCAGTGTAAACCCAGGTTTAGCCAACACAAGCAGGGTACACCCCGAACAGCTATAATTTGTTGTATTACTTGTTAATATATAAAGTAGGGATATCAAACTCATTTTCACCGAGGGCCTCATCAGCATAATGGTTGCCCTCAAAGGGCCACATGTAAGACAGTATAAATGTATCAACTCCCAAATGTTAAATAACTCTGAATTTATTACTTATTCAAATCACAAATATTATATATGCATTTGCATAGATGTAAAAAAAGGTTGCTAGTACCGGTAGCTCTGTTAATATAAAATAAAAAATTTAAGTGACCACAGACCTTCAGCATGCACTGCCTCAAAAACACGCCCTCTGAAAGATATTTTGAAGCTCGGGCGATTTCTTATGCCAAGATGAAGCTAGTGTTCACTGCTGTAGTGTTTTTGGTTGTGCCTTCTGTGAAAACATTCTGCTGCAATTGTAGTTTGGTTTTTAATTCTTCGACAATCTGTTGTTTTTCTGGAAGGCTAACTTCGGCATACTTAGCTCTGTGTTTGGTTTCAAAATGCCACGTAGATTGTACTCTTTGACAACTGATAATGCCTCGTAACATAAAAGACATACCAGTTTCTCTTCTTGAAGCACAAACATGTCTTCACCTTCCCATCTTTCTTGAAACAGCCTTCCAGCTGCATTACCTTTCCTCTTCCTGATCATTTTGGAATCATTTGTAATTCCACACAATTCCACTTGCAGAAAATAGCATCAATGCTGATACACTGCAATGTAGTCGACAATTTGCGAATAACCCAATCAGTAGGCATTGTGGAAAGTGTAGTTTACGGTCAATGCACGCTTTCGCTTTATTTATTTAAAGACAATCGGAACTTTGCAGTCCTTGCGGGTCACATAAAATGATGTGGCGGGCCTAGAGTTTGTCACCTGTGATATAGAGTAAATAAAGAAGAGTGTTTAAAATGCATTGTGGTCAGTAGTGATCAGGGAACATTGACTTTGCAGTCAACCAAACCGGCTCACTTATCCTTTATAATCCACATCTGTTGCAGGAGAAGTTCAAGTAGAGGACAGTTGCTGAAGTGTGTTCAAAATCTCACTCGAGATGTTTAAAATCGGGCTACATGGTCACTTTACTGGCAATGCTGAGTGTGAGGGTGTTGACTGTGAAGGCACTATACAGTTAAAGCTGCATGGAGCAGTCTGATAGCCTGTGTAACTGAACATGTACTATTAGTTAACAGTCTATTATGTGGTGTGATTAACCTTCTATATCCAGTTGCACTTCCAACACCAGTCCATTCCTTATGTTTATCAATAATTTACTTTCCAAGCCACACTGGAACTAAAGTACCTACGAGTAAGGTAAGACACCCAGATACCTTTCACTTCGTGGTGAACTATAGTATTACCGGGGGTCCAGAAGTTACACGATGATGTTTTGGGATTAGGCCGTATTCCTGTGATTCATTTAAACAATAAAATTGCCTTGAAAGATGGCTTACAACAGTGCAAAATCATATTTAAGAACCTACGGTGACATATACGTGTTAGGTGATAAAAGATATTTTTGTCAAGGCTTCAATACCAACACTAGCGTTGAAGAAAAGGAATTGCAAAAAAAAAATTACTTGTTATCCCACGGCAAAAGCTAAAAGCTTGCCTGAAGAGGTATTGTCATCAGTCGCAATGTCGATCTGTGTATCTGTGCTTCTGTCTGTCCATTGTGGCTTGTGGACATGTAGAGCCTCCAACAATTGCTCAATCGCTATAACACTTATGTTTGGGATAGATTATGGTCATCCCCAGAAGTCCATTGATAATCAGCTCGATATGTTAATGATTACTATTTGAATTAGTTAAATAATTAATTAGATTTAGAAGTACTTTTAGTATGTGCATTGCTTGAGTCAAAACAGGTAATAATGAGCCTAGGAGCTATGTTGTCAGGGGCTTTATGCCCCTGGAAGGGTCAACCAAAACAAACAGGTCCTAGGAGAAGGTCCAGACTAAGTGCGGTTCAAAACGACCTCCATGGGAAGTTTCCCTTGCCTGGATGCGGGTCACCGGGGTCCCCCCTGGAGCCAGGCCTGGGGAAGGGGCTTGAAGGCGAGCGCCAGGTGGTCGGGCTTCTGTCATTGGAGCCCGGCTGGGCCCAGCCCAAAAGGGATACATGGGTCCGTCCTCCCATGGACCCACCACCTGGGGGGGGGGGGGCGCTATGGGGGTCAGATGCTCTGTGAGTTGGGTGGCAGCCAAAGGCATGGGTCCTTTCGGACCGATCCTCGGCTACTAACTCCCACTCTTGGGACGTAGAATGTCACCTCTCTCTCGGGGCAGGAGCCTGAGCTTTTGCGAGAGGTTGACAGGTACTGGTACTCCACGCATTGCTCGGGCTCTTGTACCATCCATCTCGAGAGGGGCTGGACCTTATTTAATTCTGGAGTTGCCCGTTGGGAGAGGCGGCGAGCCAGTGTGGGAATCCTTGTTGCCCCCCGTCGTGGCGCTCACGTGTTGGGGTTCTTACCAGTTGATGAAAGGGTAGCTTCCCTCCGCCTTCGGGTGGGGAGGGAAGAGTCCTGACGTGACTGTTGTTTGTGCTTATGCACCAAATGACAGTTAAGAGTACCCACCCTTTTTGATTCTATTTTATTTCCTGGAGCTAACACTGTATTTCATGCTTGTTTAATATGCCAGGAAAGTAACTGGGCCCCTATAAATTAGTAAAAACTAACTGAGCAGCATTAAAATGCATTATGAAGGGAAAAAAAATCTATGTTGAAATGAACATTTGCATTCAGAAATTTAGAATGCAGAAGTTCAGGATTATCCACACCCCAACCAGGATACAGCAATTACTGAACAATGCATTGATAAAGAAGAGAGAAGATGGCGATTTGAGACAACTTGATGTGATTATAAGGGAAAGGTTAACAGGAGAGAGATGTATCAGGAATGAAGCATTTACAATTCCACAATTTAAATATTTTATCATAAATATGTTTCGACTATTTCTGCTAGAACATTATAAGCTACACAAAAAAGGGCCGTGTACTCCAGAAATTGATGAATAACCACTTTTGTTCTGTAGAAAAACATACAAGTTTTGTAATGCCTCTCACAGGACCAATTACAAACATAGCTTTCTGCCAGGCGTGGTTCCCCCTGCAGTTTAAAAACTCACATTTTTCCACCTCTGCTCCTGCTGTCAGACTGCGATGCATGCAAATAGTGTTTAACCAATCTGACTCACTGCTTAAATAAATGGGTGCATTTGAAAAACACAAACTTTACGTGCAGATGCGGCACATGCATGCCAGCATTAAAAAAATCTGCCAAATCTGAACTAAAAAAGTCATAATGAGGCACGTAATACCACCATGAGTCATTAGTTCATTTCGAGAAACTCTCAATATTGGCACAGTATCATTCTCTCCTTCTAAGCAAACACTATGCAAATGTTTCGAGGGTGCAGCACTTTGCGTCTACACATGAGTGAATGAGGTGAGTGTCTGAGTTCTACAGCCACGAAAAAAACGAGAAGCCTTTCAGAGCAAATCAGCCTTGCTTTCTTTCCAGCTTCCAAAGTTGCCAGCTCAGCCCTATTGAGGAAATGACATCACCGTTTGTGGCTCTACAGCAGATGGAGGGAAGGAGCGGCCCCTCCCTGCCCCAAGCTAGTGTGCCACATGATGGAGTTAAAACAGTGTGATACTTTAACATGCAGTCTGATCGGTGTTCTTGCATCGCATGCAGAGTAGTCACAGGAGCTCTCTGCTATTCATGACGACTGTCTCTACCCCAGCGATTGCTTCATAAGCAAACTCATGAATGCACCATTTGCTTGTCTATATGATCCAAATAATGCCATACTTTTAGTGCGTGTAAGAGTGTGGAGTGGGGGATGTTTCTATGTACAAAACTGTTCTGTTTTTCGTTAGTGAAGGAGAAGATTCTTCTTTTCTTATTCCTTCCTAAATGTGGAGTGAATTAGTGAAATACACACGGAAACATATACCGTCTGTCCTCTGTACTTGCTGGGGAACTTGTTTCGTTTGCAAATCCAGTGTACTCCTCCTCCCATCTTATTAAAATGTGCAAACAATAAGTCTATTCACTAAAGTCTACTCAATAACACGCTTGCATGTGTCTGGTTCGTTACAGTGCTTTCTGTGTAGGCTTTAAACTGATTATGGTTCAGTGACTTCTGTGGATGCTACAGAATAAATGTATCTACAAAGGAATGTTCTGGATTAAAGAATAAAAGTGATTATCTTCACACTTGTTAATGCCAGTAAATATGAGTCTTCAAATATGGCTGGGTGAGTGTTAAATAAAACAGAGAGCCTGGTATTTCATTACCATGAGAGAGAGAGAGAGAGAGAGAGAGAGAGAGAGAGAGAGAGAGAGATTTGGGCAGAGGGAGGAGGTCTTGGGAATGCAACACTCCTGAGAATGTTGTGCTGTTTTGGAATGTTCATGGTATTTGAACCTCCTCCCCAAACAGTGCACCGTTTTCCCTTGCCATGTTGGTGAGAGATTGGAAAAGGGGGAAATTATTTTTTATGGATACCAATCTCTCTCTCTGACCAAAACACCACCTTTGTTTTCTTTTAGGATCTATTTACCGTACTGTAGACTCCAGTACAATCTCATTGATTTTTTTTCCAAACCGCTTATTCCTAGTTAGGGTCGTGGGGAAGGCTGGCACCCATCTCAGCCAACGCCGGGCGAGGGCAGAGTACACCCTGGACAGCTTGCCAGGCAGAAACACATTGACGGCTTTGTAGCCTACTCTTGCCGAACATCAGCAATGGTTCTTTTACATGCCTCTCACCACAGACAGTGACATTTGGTAACCCAGTTAGCTGCACTGGGGGGGGGGGGAAGGGGCAGCAGTGACAACTGTTGACAGTGGGGGTTGAACCCCCAA
>JAQNCB010000004.1:29752906-29766549 GCA_030068295.1 Euristhmus nudiceps | reverse complement strand
ATCTACCTTAAATCTGCATATGGAGCTGAACACAAGCTTTCGTGGTGTCGGCGCGTCCCGCTGGCACTGCCCTGACACTAGGTGTAAGTGTGAGTGTAGATCACCCCTGCAATGCCCTGATGAGCTGTTCAATGTGTATCCCACCTTCACCCATCTCAGCTAGGACAGGCTTCAGCCTCCCTTTGGCCCTAATTAGGTTCAGCAGTTCAGCAAATAACAGGGTGATCGAGTTTGGTTAAAAATTGTTATCTTAGATTGTTATCTTTGGCAAAGAGCATCCAGTGTTAGCATATCCACCTGTTAGAGTCCCTATGTTATTCCTCAAATTTCTGAATTAATGCTCATATTAGGCTCCTGCACCTACGTCATAAATACCACGTGACTTCTGTGTACGTCGCCATATTACCGGACAAACAGAGGAAAAAGCCACTACAGCATTATCTCTGATTACCACCGAGCGAGAAGGATTACTTCACATATTCGGAGACAATGACTGTGAATCCAGATATGAGAGTGTTATCCGAAGTTGTGCAGCACCATGAAGGTGACAGAAGAGCGAGGTATCTCGAAAAACGTAATATTCTCGCTATCGAAGATCCGTATTTGATGCCCAGAACAATGTTTTCACCACTGGCTGACTTGAAGTGACGCAACCTCCCGAACCTTTCTAAACTCGACATTCATTTATACCTCGTGAACAAGTCGTCTAGCGTTACACAAAAGAGCCTAAAAGCCTTCAAAAGTCTCGAGGCATACAAATATTTTGTGGCCGGATGGGTGAGAGATGTGAAGTTGTACCAGCTCGAAGCGAGCAAGTCGCACGTCATGGCAAAGGTGAGTTTCATAATTATGAATAAGTCTAAATAGTGAACTGAATTTCACTTCTATAGTGTAATAATTCCTGATTCCACTCTATAGAACTAAATTATTTTTTACTACTTCTATTATTAATGAGTATTATGAATACTTTCAGAAAACTGAACCCTAGCCTTTCATTATCCCCACGGATTTCAGCAGAGATAAATGTGAACCAAGAAGAAACTTTCTCCTCAGGGAGGGTTATCCCAAACAATAAACCAAAACAAAACTAAGGCTTGAGGAGAAAGCTTGCGCTGCTTAACACTCGCAGCCGGCACTAAACCTCCTGAAGGAAATAACTAAATCAACTGCCTGGACACGGAAGAATATCCTTATAAGAGAATGGGCTGCTGAGTGTTCAGATCCTTCCCATCTCAACAGAGAAACCCCCTGAATCAGACCAGTCTAATCCCTAACCTAAATTCCTTAAATTCATAAGAAAATATATATATATATTCTTTTTTTCCCTGAGAAGCCAGCTAAATGATCTATACTGCTCAGCACGCCAAGAGGAATGACATCCCCGCAACCCGGCGCTTGGAAAGCAGATACCTATATGTCCTAGACGTCACGATTTCTGTGAGCGCTACATTGCCGGTCATACAAAGGGCTCGGCAGTGCGTGAGCTACAGTGAACAGGGTCATTCGGTCAATGCAAGGTCAATTAACAATGCCAGAGACGTGTTCTGCCGTGGGCTGCAGTAAAAGGCGTGATGGGTTTTCCAATATCTCGTTCTATCGAATTCTAGCTGAAAAGGCGAGAAGAGAAAGATGGATTTCGGGTATAAAACGCGAGGACTGGACACCCACTCAATACACTTGCTTATGTAGCGAACATTTCGTATCTGGTAAGTTTTATTTCTTTGATATTGTTTAGCTGATGACAATTGATACTGTAAGAGTGATTCAATTCACAATTTAATGAAAACAACCAGTGAATCAATCGTAATAATGCGTTAGATCTAACATACCAGAACCGTCATTACAGCTTATTTATATACTACCAGTACTACTACTGGCTCAAACACTAGCATAAGTATCATAGTGGGGTTGTTATTTGACTATTGTAATGAAAGGTGATGGTTCAGTTTTCCAAACGTATTCGTAACATTCATACACTATAGAAGTAAAATTCAGTTCACTATTCAGACTTGCGTCCCTTCAGTTCAAGCAATGGTGAAAGCTCCAAATATATGATCAGTGGTAAACAGTGCTAATGCTGTAGTGGATCTCCTTTGTTTGACCGGCAATATGGCGAGGAACCCGGAAGTCACGTTGTATTTATGAGGTAGGTGCAGGAGCCTAATAGGATACGGCACCTGACGCCGATTAGCAATCAGCCCTCCTCCAGATTTTCATTAAATTTTCCACCGAATCACTCTTACAGTATCAAATTATCAATTGTCATCAGCTAAACAATATCAAAGAAATGAAACTTACCGGATAAGAAATTTTTGCTACATAAGCGAGTGTATTGCGTGGGTGTCCAGTTCTCGCGTTTTATTGCCGAAATCTATCTTTCTCTTCTCCACTTTTCAGCTGGAATTCGATAGAAAGCAATTTTGGAAACCCCATCACGCCTTTTATTGCAGCCCATAGCACAACACGCTTCTGGCATTGTTACAAAAAGAAATAACAGTGAAGACCGAATAAACTTTTTCACAGTAGCTCACGCACTGTCGAGACCTTTGTTTGACCGGCAATACCGCGCTCACAGAAATCGTGACGTCATGCGCAGGAGCCTAATAGCAGCATAAGGAGTAGCAGCTGCTCTTGGTTCAGTTGTGATCAACAGTACTAAAAAGTAACAGGGTGTCTTTAGCTATTGTACAATTTCCGTTAAATAGACTGATGAGAGTAAAGCATTCAGTTGCTGGATATAGAACTGCAGTGGGAAATACAATACTGGTACACCCTGAAAGATTCACCAAGTCCATCACGTGGCCAAGACAGAAAACATTCACACTTGCAGGCAATTTATAGTGACCAGTTTACCTAAACGAGGGAGAACACATTCCACGACAAAGGTCCCACTTGGCTTTGGGGTTGAAACCCAGAACCTTCGAGCTGTGAGTCAACAGTGTTCACCTCTTCACTACTTCATGATGATCATCATACAATTTATTTAAATAATTTATTATCTCTACCAATTTTATTATTTCAGGGTTGCAGTAAAACTACAAAAGACAGTACATGACACCTCACA
The DNA here is from genome assembly GCA_030068295.1 of Euristhmus nudiceps. Classification (NCBI taxonomy): domain Eukaryota; kingdom Metazoa; phylum Chordata; class Actinopteri; order Siluriformes; family Plotosidae; genus Euristhmus; species Euristhmus nudiceps. Next base: position 29,763,485 of record JAQNCB010000004.1, on the reverse strand, counting down.
GCAAAAAGGTCCTGGGTTTGACTGCTGAGCTCGGCAAAGGCATATCTGTGTGGAGTTGCATGTTTTCCCCATTTTTGTGTGTGTTACCTCTTAGCACTGTAGTTTTCTCCCACAGTCCAAAGACATGCACATTGGGTTTAATGACTGTTTCAAATTGACCCTAGGTGAAAGTATGAATGACTGTGAGTGTGTTGGGCTTGTGATGGACTGGTGAACTGTTCAGGGTGTACCCAGAATTTGCCCAGAGACAGATGGGATAGGCTTACTCATTTGTTGAACCATTTAATCCTACTATGGTTGGGAGGAGGCTGGAGCCTATCTCAGCTGACACTGGCTGAAGGCAGGGTACACCTGACAAACATCGTAGGGCCAGCACACACATACACACACACACACACACACACACACACACACACACACACACACACACACACACACACACACACTGACATCGAAGGGCAATTTGGAACAGCCAGTTGTTCTAATGTGCATGCCTTTGGAATGTGAGAGAAAAGTGGAATACCCAGATGAAACTCACGGAATCATGGGGAGAACACAGAAACGCCAGAGCCCGGGAATCAAAGCCAGGATCTTCTTGCTTAAATTTAAACTAAGCCAACACTGAGCAGTAATAGTGTTGCATAAAGGTAATTTACATGTAACCTTTTAAAACCTAAGCTGAGCTTTTTAAATCAACTTGAACATAGTGTTTTGTTTAATGGTGCCCTCATTGCTTTACGACTACTGAAACATACACTCTTTGCAAACATAGTCTCTTTAAAGCTATATAATTCCTTTGGCACTGAGGAGCAGTTTACTCACCTCCCAAGTTGAATCCGCGCTGTCTGTGGTGTGATTGCTCTGCATGTTGCAGATCTGTGGAGTGGCAGGCATCTGTCAGTTCTTCCATCACTGGCTCCTGACAGCAGGGAGAGAGAACATACTGTCAAGTTCTCAATCCCTCTTAGCATACTGAACAGGTTGGAGAGGCTGGAGAGGTCCCATGCTAAACACTAGCACTGCTGTTTCCATTTCTGTCCAGGACTCTAAGTGTGGACATGTGTGTCAGATCATCATGCTTTTATTTCCTTTTTAAATGAGCAACTTTGACTTTCCCTACAAGCTGGATATTAACTGAATAGTTCTTTACACTGACTTGCAAATCTGTGCAAAAAACCAACAGTTTAGAAGATGAACCTCTGTACTAAAGATAACTTTGTTTTTTTTAGGTGTGTGTGTGTATGGGAGAGGGGGGGGGGGTTCCATGCTGACTTGCCTGTAATAGCATCTGTCTCTGTGCTCCTCTTCACTCCAAAGGTGTATGCGAGTGTGTGGATTCACGTGTATGTGTAAAGCTGTGGCTGTGAAGACAGCTGTTCTGCACAGCATGTGTACCGGTAAACTCCCAACCACCCCTGCAGCCTGGCCACAGTGTGCAGGTTGAGAAGCTTTCTCTATCTCCAGCTCCTTCCTTAACAGCAGTGGTGGAAAGGGTACAAAAAAACGCAGACTAAAGTTTTAGTGCGAATGTAATGTGGGAGCATTATGAGGCAACACCAGACCCCAGTGCATGATGGTCAAGGTGTTCCACCATACCATATCACTTAAACGGCTTTTACACTATAAGACGTGGTCCAGCACCTGCCAGTGCATGGACAATTTTTGTAATTGGCTGCCAGATGCTGAAGCTCATTTTGATTTCGTTTTGATTTTACTGTTAAGAAAACTGGACTACCCAGAGAAAACCAAATGCAAGCACAAGGAGAACATGCAAAGTCCACATAAAAACACCCTCACCGAGCCCAGGACTTGAACACAGGACCTTCTTGCTGTAAAATATCCTCTATGCTAATGTGTCGCACCAATACACGCACAATCCCATCACATTCACACTCACACCTAGGAGCAATTTGAAACAGCCAATTAGTCTAATCTGCAAGAGTGTGGAAAGGAAACCGGAGGCAACCCATGCAAGAATGGAGGGAGCATGCAAACTCCATTAAAAAAGCCTGGACTTGAACCTAGAACCTTTTCGCTGTTCGGAAGAGTTGCTAACAACTACATCACTGTACCACCTCTCAAAACACTCTGATGCAGTGAACCAAGTACTCCATTACTGTCACGTTCATCATTCATTTTCTGAACCGCTTAATCCTAATTAAGGTCACAGGGAGGCTGGCACCCGGCTCAGCTGACTCTGGGCGATGGCAGAGTACACCCTGGACAGCTCGCCAGACCATCGCAGAGCAGAAAAACGGTGATGGCAGCCCAATGGCCTACTCTTTACGAGTGATAGCAATGGTTCTTACGTGCCTTTCACCACAGACACCAAAAGACATGGCTGGCGTTTAATAACCCAATTAGCGGCACTGACAGCAGTGAATACTTGGTGATAGTAGGGCTTGAACTCCCGATTAGTAAGCCAGCACCTTACCACCGGGCCACCACTGCTCAAACATGAGAACATGTAGTTTGTTACCTCCTTCCTATGTTCATAATTCATAAAAAGAACAAGATTGCAAAAATTAGCTAAACATATCAACACCTCTCAGTCCAATCTGGATCTTGCTGTCCCTCACTGTACATGGTACATATACAACCAGACACCCAAACATTGTTTTAGTCTGGATGCTTGTCTATGTGTGATAAAGTATCTCGCTCTAGATTTAATGACCTGTCTGATTGCAGAACGAGAGACTTAACGCTCACTCTCTCGCCCGCTCTAACTTTTGCCTCTCATAAATATTTAGGGTTCTACAAACAAACAAGGCGACTATTAATTAAAAAAAAAAGCCCTCAACTCTATCAATTCAGCTGCCAAGGGCACTGGCTAAGTGAAGACAAACACACAAATAAAAAGCTCCTCCAGCCTATTATTTGGTTGTAGAACATCAATAATGAATGAATCAAAGAATTAAAATAAATAATAAATATATTCTGAATTAGAGGGAATGCAGCAGGGAGTGAAATAAAGGCTAAGTGGAGTGATTTTGTAACGACCAGATTATTTTTTATGGACACTTAAAAAAAATCTCTCATCAAACTTTTCTCCTGTGCCTTTTATATTTATTTATTTATCTTTATACTGTAATTAATTCACTTTATCCTGGGTGAGGTGGGTCTAGGGTGGGGTTCTCAATGGATGGAACTCATCATCATCATCATCATCATCATCATCATCATCATCATCATCATCATCATTTGATACATAATCGTACTAGGGTCACGGGGAGGTTGGACCCTATCTCATCCGACATCGGGTGAAGTGGGGTACACCTTGAACAGTTCACCAGACCATTGCAGGGAAACACACAAAACCAATCACATTTACAATCACACCTAGGGGCAATTTATAATGGCCATTTAGCCTCATGTGTATGTCTTTGGACTGTGGGAGGAAACTGAAGTACAAGAGGAAACCAATGCAAGCACAGGGAGAGCATGAAAGCTCCACTCAGAAATGCTTGAGTGAGTCTAGGATGCAAACCCAAGACCTCACAGCAAGAAGGTCCTGGGTTCCTGTTCCTGGACTTGGCAAGGGCTTCTTTTTCAATCAGTTTTGCGATATTTTGTCCCCACATAGAAGACACTCACTCACTCATTCATTTGCCAAGCTGCTTAATCATGTTCTGGTGGAGCCTAACCAAAGTGACACTGGGAGAAAGTGGAGTGCACTCTAAACAATTTGCCAGACTATCGCAGGGCAAATACATGTGCAACCATTATACTCCCACTCACACCAATGGGCAATTTGGAACAGCGAAATATCCTAATGTGCATGTCTTTGGACTGAGGGAGGAAACTGGAGGAAACCCAACCAAGCAAGGGAAGAACATAAATGTAAACATAAAGTTCATTCAGAAGAGCCCTCACCCGGGAATCAAACCTAGGACCTTCTTGCTGTGTAGCAGACACAATGCTAACCATTGCGTCATCGTGCCGCTTATAAGGAAGACGAGTTCCCATTGAGACAGATTTAGACCCCCGCAACATGATAAATACTTGGATTACACACACACACACACACACACACACACACTCACTCACTCACTCACACACACACACACTCACACACACACACACACACACACACACACACACACACACACACACACACACCTGACAATTATGATCAACAATAGTATGCTCAGATTTGCAGTCAATTTATGAGGGATTTATGCTTCTATGTGTGTTGTCTCGTCTATGGCCTGCTCCTTATATTACATTCAGAGAACTGGTAAGCTCCTGCCTTCTCTGTTGAGCATGCCAATAATCACGGCTAAACTCCCTCTGAAAGAAAGGTATTCATCCTGCTGTAGGCCCATTATGAGACCACCGAAATCTTGAGCCATAGTCTGATCCATGTGCTCATTACACACTTGTTCCATTCCACACACACACACACACACACACACACACACACACACACACACACACACACGCAGCCAGTCTAGAGCCAGTGTCAGACTCTCACTGCACAAAAACTAGCAGCCTGTGATTAATGAGATAAGAGACATGCACCAGTGGCTGTGGTCCTGGCAGTATGATAAGGACCTGGTGGATTTGAATTTGTGAAAACAAATAGGAAATTTTAGGTACCTTCATGAGTTATGCCTCTCTTGTGTGGACTCGTACACTCACACACATACAATTTCACTCGGAAGACCAACTGGGTTTGTTTACGCCATAGCTAGTTTTAATGAAATGATCACTGTGAGACATTTACTGTAAGACAGGAAAAATACCCTGTATAATTTACCCACACCCTTTCAAGAGAAGAACAGAAAACAGCAAATGATCTCGCTAGTCAGACTTAAAAGGAATAGAGAGACAACAACGAAAGGAAATCGGGAGAGGGAGACTGACGATGAGGCCATTAAGCGTCACTCTGGGTGCTGTGCTTGCAGTTTACTTTACTCATTTCTTCTATAAACAAGCATACGAGCCTAGTGCATCCTGAGAGCATTCATATATTACCCAAAAGACTTGGGATGGGTGGTGGTGGTGTGGTGGTTCCCATGGGAAATGGGACAGGAGCATTATGCAGATTCTATTATTCTTTGTCGACTTAGTTAGAGACTACTGACCCAACCTCTTATCCTTGTGCTTTTCCCCCTTTTTCTCTGCCAGGTCCCTGTTGTATGCATCCCTGTTGCTAATGCTCTCTTGTGATACTGTACACCACCAGCTTACCTCTGGGGAAGGGTGAAGAAAGAGTTGAGGCTGTGAAAACTTAAGATGCAGAAAGTCCATAAAACTAAGTGTTTGCCATGGAATTATGGATGAAGGTTTTTTGCTTGAACATGTGTCAGGGCTGCATGCATGGCTAGAATTGAGCTAGACTTGGATAGGAACAGACTTGTGACATTATGAACAACAGGAACCAAAGTCATAGTTACAGCATCGCATATACACTCACTCATCCTTTACTTTTTGCCAAGCTGCTAAATCTTATTAGGGTCGCATGTAACCCGGAGCCTATTTTAGCTGACACTGGCCGAAGGGGGGATAAGCCCACCAGACCATTACATGGCCAACACGCACAACTTTTCATACTCACATTCACCCCAATTTAGAAGAATCAATTAGAATAATGTGCATGCCTTTGGACTGTGGAGGAAACCTGAGTTCCTGAAAGAAACCCATGCAAGCAAGGGAGAACATGCAACTCCACACAGACATGCCCTAGCACTTGAACCCAGGACCTACTTGCTGTGATTTTTACGTGCTAATCTCTACATTACTGTGCTACACATTGTGTATGCAATAAAGTCCTATCATGTTTTATATTTTTAAAAAAATGCAACCTAAAGGGGGCACAAACCAGTGTCTTCCTTATGCTGATCTCAAGCCAAGATAAATGCAGAGCTTTGCGTTAGGAAGGGTATCTGGCGTAAAAAACTGTGCTAAAGTAAATATTTGAATCAATTGTATGACTTCCATACCGGCTCGGTCGAGGCCCGGGTTAACAACGACCGCCATCACTGCCGAGAGCCTACAGGGCGCTGGTAGAAATTGGAATACTGTGGGTCGAAGAAGGAGAGGAGGAAAACAGGCTTGCAGGCAGAAAGAGAAGAGGAAAGGCAAGAGTCTGGGACTGCGAGTAGAGACTTTGAATGTTAGGACTATGACAGGAAAAGCTACGCAGTTCATGTGTGAAAATGATTTCACTATTTGAGCCCCAATTTTATAGATGCACCATCAGGGGAGAAAGCACCATTGTGATAACTCAGTCATTCAGTACATTCGGGTCTTCAGCTTTATTTTATTGCCACATAATGTTGCTGTGCCTCGACCTGACCAACTGAAGCAGTAACGTTGCTGCAATTATGCGCTATACTCAGGGCTGTAGTGGTGGGTTCATGCCAGTACACGCCGGGTGCCCACTTGTTTTAGTGGCTGAGTTGCGTGTACTGACTTAATTTGGTCTACTTTATAGTTTTCCGTGAAGGTGTAAATAAAAAGTGGAGATGAAGTGCTAAATAGTTTCAAAGCTCTTCCCAGACGCAGAGATGAAGAGATGAACCACTAAATGGTTTCAAAGCAACAACCCCCCCCCCGCTCCGCAAGCTTCGGTCGCTTAACTGCCATCGTGTACTCACTTGTTTTTTAACCACTACAGCCCTGGCTGTACTCAAGGTGAAATGGTGCCCCAACAAAATGTTATGGTGCACAACTTTTTTATGTATAAATGGGCTCTATACGGACAAACAGCCTGACCATTAAACCTATTTAATATTGCCACAATGATTTCACTGACCTCTTTGGCATCACTGGCCTTACATCTAGTACATTAACCACGCAGTTATTTTAAAAACCATTAAAAAAAAAAATCACATAATCAGACAAAAGACAAAGTTTGCCCAGTGGGTTGGGGGGGGTGATGGGGGGTGGGGGGGGGGTGTTGGGGGTGGAGAGAAGAGTTTTGCTGAGAAAGCAACAGCTTGGGCGGAGCCTGGCAGGAGTTGTGCTATCAGATATTAGATGCTTTGGGAACGCAATGGGAGGTCAATGTTTGATCAGCTGTGCAGTCTGTGAGTCCTAATTGTTTCGCAAAGCATGCTAATTGCTTCTCATCTGCTCCCTTTAAATGTCAGCACTCCCTGTAGTCTCTGTGTGATTCACCAGGCCATGGAAATCCAAACAGGCTGAGTAATTTAGAGTTAGAAGGGTGGAGAGTGAAAGGCAGAAGGCAAGGGGCAGGTCGAGAGAAAGAGAGATTGGTCATGGTGTCTGTTTGGAATTGTTCCACCCACGCTTTGTCCACCAGTGTGACCCCACTGGTCAGTAGCCCCTGGCTGTGCCCACCCTGTCCCTATGTTCTCTGGGAAGGTCAGTTTACCATGCTAGTCCGTCAGCAGTCAGAGAAAGTAATTAAAAATAGCCCAGCACCCGCCACCAGCTGTAGTGCTAGGTCGTGCGCTAAATGACCAATCATGTATTTGAGTGTTTAAGTGGCTGTTGCTTGAGTGTGAAGGTTTTTTTATGTGGGGGGAAAAAGCGCTTTGAAAGTCATTATCAAATCACAGAGGCTATGACGCTTGTGAGGTGTTAAGAAATTCCTGTTTCACTCACTGCAGTAAAAGAAGTTTATAATTTCACATTAAGCCAGAAAATGCAGAATGAGCTTTAGTACAACAAGATTAAAGCTGCCGCCTGGGGTCTCAATCATCTTTAGGTCTCAATTTCCCATACATTACCTGTCATTGGCAAAGGAGGTGTGTTTATTATACTGCAAGTAAATCTGTGATAAACAGTAATAGCATAGGTACAGTAATGCGGAATATAGTTAGGCCCTAGTTTACAGAAATATGAGCCTGTGGTGTCTCTGGCCCACTGGCGTATAGCAGGTGGCTGTAATGTGAGAGAAGACCCCTTCCTAACTTGCCTGCTGTTTACAATACACTTTCAGGTCCAGCTATGTATAAGTTTTTTCCACATTGTTTCCACATTGCTGCTTTCCATTAATGTCAGAGTGATCAAGCTGCCTATGAGATAAATAATAAATGCTCTGCAGCGGGGCTTTAATCCTCATTCATTCATTCATTTTCCAAGCCGCTTATTCCTAGTTAGGATCGCGGGGAAGGCTGGCGCCCATCTCAGCCAACTCCGGGCGAGGGCAGAGTACATCCTGGACAGCTCGCCAGGCCATCGGAGGGCAGAAACACGCTGACGGCTTTGCAGCCTGCTCTTGCCGAACATCTTTTCTTCTTCTTTTACAGCCTCACACCACAGACAGTGAGAGACATGGCCGGCATTTGGTAACCCAGTTAGCTGCACTGGGTGGGCTTTAATCCTTAATCAGATAATTTTTACTTTGTACCCTGAATTATTTTTTCATTTAATGCAGAAGTCAAACCTTTCTGGATACTGTAAACCAGAGTCTGATGGAGATCAAAATTTTCCGTCTGTTCATCTCTGTTCATGTGTGTTTCTTCTTCATTTTTCATTTAATGCATGCATCTCTTGTCAAGCGAGGTTCGTTCCATTCGGTATGCACAGAAATTGGAGCAGACTCTAAGCAAAGGTGTCCACTGATTTTACGGTTGTTGCGTACCAGGTATGTGCTTTGTTTGGAACTGGTGCATTCCTTGTCCTGTATTTGTTAGTTCACATTTGTCGATGTCTGGTGGGCTTGACTCAGAGCTGGACCAGTAACTTGCATGCAACGGGTTTAGAAGATGATCACTGACAAGGAATGGATGGGAACTGATGAATGACAGCTGCATAATGGGGGCTCTAGAGGACAAAACTGATGGCCAGTATAGCTACTGTATATGTAACGGTCTTCATCGAGCCCAAAATGGACAGAGAGGTAGAAACTCCAGGGTATCGTGAAAGCCTAGAGCACCAACAAAGGTAACTTTCACTAACAAATTATTTTCTTTCAAAAAATTTCTATCCATTGGATGTCTATTTATGCTTTCCATCAGGTGAGACTGCTGTCTAATGTAAACCAAAATATTATTTACGGAAACCTACAACAACATTTTCCCAACTGGAAGGAATTCAACTGAAACTTAAAACTACTTTTTGGAAGCCAGGGCTGTGCCCTCAGGTACAGTGGGGAAAATTATTTGATCTCCTGCTAATTTTGTATGTTTTCCTACTTCCAAAGAAATAAGGTATATAAGAAAATAATAAGAAAAGGTCTATAATTTTTATGGTATATTTAACCAGAGATAGAATAACAACAAATAATCCAGTGTAAAAACATACTATAAAAGGATTACAAGTTAATTTGCATTCAATCAAGCTAAATATGTATTTGATCAACAAGAAAAACATAGCTTTGTACTTGGTAGAGAACCCTTGCTGGTGACACGCAGAGGTCACGTGTTTCTTGGATTTGATCATTAGGTTTGCACACCTTTCAGAAGGGATCTTAATCTACTTTTCTTTACAGATCCAAACCTCCAAAATCACCAGGAGATCAAATATTTATTTTTCCCACGTGTAAATCTCAATGCAGGTTTTAACTCTACAATGCCAACTTGACACCATCTTGGACAATGTTACTTCGGCAAGAAGAGTTTAGGATGTTCAAGAATGTTTTGTGGTAAGCTGTAAAAATTACAGGAACAAACACAGCAGATATGCGGGGATAACATTTCACAAGTAAGTGAAAATGACATACCCAGAAAGCCATATAAACCCAGATTAGAAGAGTGTGTATTCACTTCGGTACGAGTATGGTACTGGTGTTTTTCACTGTATGCATCATGTGTATGTTGCTGATTATAGTAGGAGTCAGTACTTACATGTACATGTATTCAGTAAATGTAAACTTGTTATTTAAATATATGGGTTTATTTTGGGAACATGATCTTATGAGCATGAAAAGTACTCTTGCAACAAAGCCTACTACATTTCACACGTATTATAGCAGTATTACATTTACACGTACATGTATATACATGTAGATACTCGTAGATTTGTCATTTGTGTGTATATATTTATCATATGTTATTATGTCCCAAATATAAATACATGTGTCTAAAAATATTTTATTTTAATTTATTTTTATATGAACAAGTACCATCGACTACTACTACAACTATTACTTTTCTTTCGGCTTCCATCTATAAACCAAAATATAATAATAATAATAATAATAATAATAATAATAATAATAAATGTAAACGTGAGCATACTCATATATATATATATTATGTTTGTTCAAATTTATCCATGGGCCAGCATGGTGGCACAATGGCACGTGTGCCTCAAAGCAAGAGGGACCTTGGTTCAAGTTCTGGGTTCAGCCAATGCATTTCTGTGTAGAGCATGAATGTTTTTCTCTATGCTTTCTCTAGCTTTCTTCCGGGTATTCTGGTTTCCTTTCTCAGTCCAAAACCAATTGCCCTTAGGTGTGAGTGTGAATGGTTTTGTGTGTGTTAGCACCACAATGAACTGGTGAGCTATTCATGGTGTACTCCATTATTATCCAGAGCTGGCTGAGATCCCTCATATGAACCAGATTCCAAAAAAGTTGAGGCACTATACAAATTGTAACTAAAAACTGAATGCAATGATGTGGAAGTGCCAAATTTCAATATTTTATTCAGAATAGAACATA